>VXAA01006829.1:401748-424229 GCA_013399115.1 Anseranas semipalmata | reverse complement strand
AGGGCTGGGGCTGCCGTGCGAGGAGGAGGAGGAGGAGGAGGAGGAGGAGCTCGGCTGATGGGCGAGTGATGGCAGCCGCGTCCTATGGCCGCGCGGGGCTGCGCGCCGCCTGGGCGGGCCCGGCAGGGCCGCAGCCGCTCAGAGGCACCGGGCGGGGCGGCCGGGCGGGGGGGGGCCAAGGTTTGGCGAAGGTTACAGCCGAATGCAGAAGTGGCCCCAAGTGCCGCTCCGCGCCGGCAAAGTCGCGCCCGTCGCCTCCTCGTAGCGTCTCCGTGAAAAGGGAGGTGGGCGTCAAGCCGGCCCCCGAAACTTTGGGAAAAGTGGAAGCGCGGTGCTGTTTCGTCTTTTGTTTTAATTACTCGTTGCGGTACCTGGTGCTCCTCTCAAGGGTGAAAATAGTACCGTTTGCTTGTCCTTTCAGGAAAGGGCATTCCTGTAATTCCAGGGTTTTCTGTATGTACGTAATTTGGGGTGTAGTTTGTAGGACTGGGACCTGAGGACGCTGTGGTACGGGCGGTTGATTTTCCTCACGTAAACCCTTTTAAACGTTTTGCCTTTTGCCCTTCTGTCGCACACCGTATATTACTTCTGTGTCCCTGTGATGAAGTGGAAATTGCAGATCAAATTTGGTGTCTCGGCTGTCAAAAGTGAGCTCATGATGATTCAGTAGATAATTGTGTAAAACAAACTACTTCACTGCAGTGCTTAAAACCCAAGGATTGCAGGCTGCTCGCAATCCAGGGCAGTCTGAAGTAGCCTTTTTTTTTAAAATTTATTGTTTAAGACAAAAATATTCCTTACAAAAGTAAATGACATGTAACTTGATTGTTACTTGACATGCAACTCTACAGATTTTATTTTGTACTAATCCTCCATCTGCTGTTTCTTGTCAGTATGGATATGCTAAAATGGTAGTGTACAACCCCTCCCTCCCAATCAATAAAGCATGTTGTATGTGTATCAAAATCTTCAGTCTTGAACATTGAGCTGTAAGAGGGGACGTAGGTAACGAATGAAATGAGTAGTACATTGTACATTTATAATGTTCTTCATTTTCAAAGGCTAACAATTTAAGGGGAAATCCTGATTTGTACACCCCACTGAAAACATCAGCAGTTTATATCCCCGCCATATTCTGCTGAGCAGGTATTCCCACACACTCGGGGAACTTTATCTCAGTTCATTTGCTCTGTGCACCATTGGAGGTAACGATCATTTCAGACCACAAATTCTGCAAATTTGTGTTAGAGACGTGACCCCATGGCCCTTTTGCTTATCAGCGGGTGAATCAGAAGGAAAGGAAGGGGCAAACAGATTTATATGTGACCCAAGAGGAAAAATAGGAGGCCTTGAACATCTGTTACCTTAATATGCTGATTTCACAGTCTGCACTCCCCATTGCTTTTCTTCTTGTTGCTATTCATTACTCTTCCAAGGAAGAGAAATTCCATGGGGGTAAAATGATGTCAGCATTTTCCTTTGCTAGTTTGCTGAGCATTCTGGCAGGAATAGGGACAGAGGAAGATCTACGTACTGCTTATAACTTAGTGTCAGCTACGTTATTTGTCCTTCTTGAGCATCTTCTTTCTAGGTGAATAGGGGCAATGAAGGAAGCCAAGAGGTTGGTTTTATGACTAGTACTGGTGAATTTTCTGTGGAATTTTACAGGTTTTTAGGAATAGTACCGTAGAGTCCGAATAGACTTTCTATCTATTTAGCTAAATCCCAGCAAAATCATCTATTGGTTCAGACTCTGCTTTGCTTAAAGAAGCATGCAAAATGCATAATAATGGATGTTGAAAGTAGTAAAGTAGTATGTGCTAAATATTTCCTTTAAATCCATCTAAATATGAATGTATTAAAATATATATATATTTAAATCCAGGGATTTCTGTAGATTGTGAGAGAAGAACGCTCTTATTTCCTGGAACACTTTTTTTTTTTTTTTTTTCCTTCCTTAAGACATGCAGTGATAGCATGTTTAATACACGTGTGATGGAATGATTATGTGGTTTAATGGTAATAACAACTGATGGCTAATAACTGTAGCTAATAACTTACGACTGCATGATGATGAGTACTAATGTCTGGTGGAGCAGAATGTGGTGAGGACAGCAGGACTTAGGATTCCTGTAGGGTAAGAGAGGCAGCAGGGGCTATCCTAGCTATCTGCACTGCTAGTGGAGCTTGGTGCTGAAGATGATGATCTTCTGGAATCTCTTTTATGTGTTCTATTTATTGGGGTAGTTTCTTCTGCACTGTGGGACAGAGATTGGAATCCTTCACTTCAGTCCAAGAAGAGTGACAGGCTGGTTAGGTCATTTGTAAAATAATTAGTGAAATGAGTTGTATTCTGTTTGCTTGTTTGTGTTGAATTGTTTTGTGTTGTTTTTTTTTTTTTTTTTTTCCCAAGAAATGTTCTCAGTAAAGTTAATTTCATGATGCAAAATAAAAATGTTCAAATGAATGTTTGAATGCTCGGTTATGTTTGAATATATAGATAAAAAGAAAATTGGTTGTTATGAGGGAAAAGCATGTTTTCTTTTTAATTTGGAAATCATTTGCAAGATTTTTCTAGGCAGAACTATCAGCTAACTGCAGGACTTCTTGAGTGTTTTAGTAGAAGGAGATCTATACCAGCCAGTTACAACATTTTTATGATAAAGGATCTTGTAGTTTCCCAGCAGCTGGTTGGGTGCATTTATAATGGATGCTGAGGGATCAAATATGCATTTTATCGGCCATGATGTTTATTTTTGTTGTTTTTTTGAACATTCAGTACAAAGATTCTCCTTTCACAGGCTTCTTACTACAAGTTATTTCTCTAGCTTGACTGGAAGTTACTGAAAATTTTTAATGTGCTATTTCCTTTTTAATTTTACGTGCTGGTATCTGGATTTACCAATACAAAACTATTCTTCGGTTATCTAGACTCTGTTTATACCTTGGCGTCTGTATGTCCACTTTGGCATCTGCCCTTCCAAGAGTTTTATTTCTAAGGCAGTAGCGTGGAAATTTCAATTACAGATTTAATTTCATTTTTAAAAATTCATTTTTTTCTGTTGAATTTAAATGAGTTTAAATTCATTTTACTGTTGTGATATTATATATAGTAGATTATTATATCCTGCTGATGCTCTATACACAGGCTTGCTATAAAAATTTTTCATTTTTAATATAATTTGGGAATGATTAAATTTCTCATTTTAGTGATTTACTGTATTGAGGCAGAAGTTTCAAATAGACAGTCAGTGCTAGCTTTACTCGTGTCTGTAACTTTGTGGGCCTTATTCTAGAAAGGATTGCATGTGAAAATATATTCTTTGTGCAAAAAAAACCCCTTAATAAATAAAAATAAATTTAACAGGGATAAAATCTAAATATTGTTCTGTGTACTTTTTTGTTTAAAAGAAAAAAAAGCTTCCCCATGTCATTATTAAATAATAATAAGAGTACCAAGAGTAACTTGGTAAGAGTACCAAGGGGACGAGGTCTGCTCGACAGCACACTGGGCTGGGATGGAAGAAACTTGCATTTTTCTACCAGCTGTGTCACTGAGTGAACTGGAGCAAATTGTTTCGTCTTAATGTGCCTGTGTTTAAGATGCTGGATGGAAAGGAGGAGCTGTTATGCCATTCATATATTATTAAATTGTGTGCGGGTTGGGCTTTTGTTGTTGTTAAGACTTGGTTAGATGAGCTAGCCAGTTGTAGAATCGTGAAGGGAACCATAGTTGCACTGCAGAAGAGGTTTTGCGCACTGTTAAGGAAAGTGCAGAGATAAGAGAGTAAGAGATTAGGGGCTAGCTGAAGTCCAGAGAAAATAAAGCAAGTTTTCATAAGGTTGTGTAGTTGTAACACCAGAACAGCAGAGCTGAGTTGCAAAGATTCGCTCTACAAGGTTATTCCAGGTAATGTTAGCTTAGTCAAGATTTGGAATGAGATAATCTTTAACAGTAAAGTGGCAAAACACACTCAAACATACACAGAGTGATTAAAGAAATTATTTTGGTCATTTAGGATGTGTCATATATGCTTTTTAAGAAAATAAAGTGTTTTATTAGCCTAAAGGAAAAAGGCTGCTTGAAGCATCGCTAATGAAGAAGTCAGTAACGTGTATTGCTGCCACTGAATGAGTAATTAATTCTCACTAAATCCTTGTGATACTGTAATCTGTTATTACAATCTTGAAACAAATTTGAAGACTTTGTGGCTGAGTGGGAGTACAACATTAAAACAGCACGCGGGATTTGGGGTATTGGAGTACCTTGAAAGAAGCAGGGCTGGCTCCCAGTGATTTGTCCGACTGATAACTTTACTTACGAAACTTACGGAATAGCTTCTGCTTTTTCATGGCATTTTAATTCGGCTGGCTGAAGATTTTGAGCTCATGATCGTTACTAATTAGCTAGAAGTTGCTGTTGAGTGACTTTCTGTTCTGGTTCTGTCTTCTGGGGTAGAAGTTCACTCTGCTGCCTCTGTGACTGTTGCGCTCAGCAGCGGGACTGAGCTACCCAGAGGAGTTCTTGGTTTAGTTCTTCTACGGGAGCTTTTATAACTGCTTTGCAGGAAGTCGTGTTGAATTGTGTGGGGTGACACGAGTTATAAAATGATTCTGCAGGTCCAGCTATTAGTTTAATTTTCATATTTTTGTAGATTTTTTAATTTTTTCATATTTTGTAGTTTGTTTTTTTTACCAGCTTCTCTGAACAGGATATCTTATCGGCTTGAGGAAAACCTCAGAGTTCCAGTTTTTAGTAACTTTGAACTTGAGTTGTGAAAGAAATACCTTGGTTAACAGCACAGTAACTTCCTTGAAGAGAAGTAATATAATGCCGAGCCAGTGTTTTTGTAAGAGTTTTTCTGCGATGATAGTTAAATATTTTGCATTTCAGTAAAATAAATTTTCCAGCTGTCCTTTGAAGTAGCAAAATGCTTAATTTTATTTTAAAAGCAATATTAACCTGTCCTACCTGTGTAGTTTGTAAACTTTTTTTTTGAATAATCAATAGTGTTTTTAGCAATGTACCTGATCATAGAAGTGAGATAGAATACAGCAACGAATGTCATCACCATTTTTATGGAAAAAGAAGATGAAGTTTTTTTCCCAGGGGTGTGACAACATAAGCTGAACAAAATGCACGTTAAAATGCAGTTGAATGCCAAAATATATATTAATTCTTTCTTGTGAATTGTTACCGTGTTCAAAATTGCTGAATCTCCTGCTTCGGTACTCAGTTTTGTGAACATGTGGAATTTTATTTACTAATACTTTGGATTAAAAAATCGAGGTGATAGAAGTGCAGAGGAAGAGCATTTGAGACAATTTCCTTTGTAGGTCTGCCATATTTTCTTTGTGCAAAGTCATATCTTCTCCGCAGGTTAATTGATGGAGCTTGGAAATTCAACTTTTCAGAGCTCTTTGTTATTACTGAGCCTCACGTGCCTGACATATTATCAATTTTTGCACAATTCTTAATGAAAACATTGTCTATATGTGGCTTCCGACTGAATTTATGATAACGTTTTTTATGAAAAGAGACATTGAAAAGGCTGTATAGGCAGGCAAGTATATTTGTTTTTTAAACCCTTCATGGGGCTGTTTTTAAGCTTTTCAAAAAGATAGTAACTAACCCTTTGAATCACAGACCAAGTATAGAAAACCTCAACCAAATGTAGAACACACCAATAGTAAGCATTCAGAGAAGAATCACCTACGAGTTCATAAGTTAATGAAATCAAGCAAAATGTATAGCATGATCATTACCGGGTAGCTGTTTATATACAGCTGGATTATTGACTTTGAAAGTATAAATAGCTGGAGAAATACCTTCGTCTTTAAATGGGCAGTAGTTATTGCATGTCTGCAATTCATAATTCATTCTCCTTCTCCCTCCCCAGCTGAAAGAGGCAAAGTATGCTTGAGAACAAATTTTATTTGAATTGAATTAAATGCTGTGTGGCTGCACTGAAGAGTGGCCACTGGGCTACTTAGTGCCGCAGTGGTGTTCCGGCTGATGTGAGGGGCACACAGAGGAGCATTTCACCAGGGTGGCCCCACTGCTGGCCTGGGGGCGATTCCCTTTGGTCCCTTTGGCTGCCTTTGCCTGGCGGCACGCTGGTGTCTGTGTCCGCGCCTGGAGAGGTTAGGAAGCTGGAGGCAAGGCTGCCTTAATGCACACCCAAAGAACTTGGTGCTTAGGCCTCCAGGCCATTGCCACTCTCCTTGGGAAGGGAGTTCAAGCTCTGGCACACAGCTGTTAGCGGCAGGTAGCTTGAGCTGCTCCAGAAGTTGGACAAATCGAAGGCATCGGGAAGGCAGGAAGCAGAGTGATCCAAATAGTAGAGAGCGTGTATCTGATCTTTCATTATTTGACTGCATCCTTCTAGGTGGCCTTGTAAAGCCCCCGTATGTTCTAGGTGGCAGAAAAATTAGTAAATCTATTGAGATGCAAGTGGTAGGAAGCTTACAGATTTTGCATGCCAAAAGTCCTGAAGATAAATGTCTCTGAGTTTAGAACACGTTGCATCCTTTGTGCTCTTAGTTGTATTTGGATTTGTTTTTATTAATTCTGTTTATGTTTTCTTAAACCTGAGAGAATTATCGAAGAGTGATGATGGTAATCAACAGCGTGCAGTCTGTTGCTTTTGTACATGTACATAGGAAAAGATACAGCTTTTGATAAATGTGTCCTTGTAAAAAATTCTCGTGGGTCTGAACAACAGCCTAACCATGTCTCCTCCTTGAAGTTACAGCTGGGTGGGGATTTCTCTCCAGCACCTCTCCGGCCCTGTAGCGGTCCATCCAAGTATTCCCTCTGGGTAAGAGGCGTGAGGCATGCTGATAAGATCTGCAGTTCTAAATGGAAACACTTAAATCGTGATGCTATCTTCACTGGTAAAAAGAAACGAAACAGAACAGTCTGAAACCTGATGTTGGTGTGGTACTCTGGGGTGTGCGTATGCCTTCCGAATTAGCACGCAGCGTTTCTCTTGCACTTTCCACACTTTGGTGATCCACAGTATTCCAGGCTAGTTGCAGCGTGATACCAAAACTTGCAGCAAGCAGTATTTTGTCATCTCCAGGCTGCTGTTGCAGCGGGATTCTGTTTGTTTTGAGGCTGAATCTGCTGAACTACATGGAAGGGGCAATGCAACTTCCTCTCTTACACCTGATGTAGAAATTTCGTGGCAACAAAAGCTGATCGCTCATTTGTGCTTGTTGAAGACTCGCCCACCAAAAATGATTTTTCTTCCATTTAGAACAAACTGATCCCATTCATCGCTGCAGCCACCCAGTGGATGGGTTTAGCACAGGGACAAAATGATGAGAATTCCTGGAAGGGATGGTGGGAGAAACAGCGGAACATCCTCTCTGGGCGGCAGCGTGCAGCTGAGGTGCGCTTAGTGTTAGGCCAAGTAGCCTTTGTGGCGGCCACACAGGTTTTTCCATGAAGGTGCTGCTGCCGGGCTCGTTCTCCTCTTGGAGGTGTGTTACTGCTAGTGTAAAAGCCATCGCTTCCATTTGTGCTGGCAATAATAGTAATTACTTCAAATTTTGTCGGTTATATGTAGTTTTTTAAGATCACTCTTAATGTAGAAAGTATTTAAATTCCTTGTTGGTAGATGCCAATGTGTATTTTTAAGCTTACTAAAAATTCTTATTTCTAAGTTAGGTGATGTGTGTACATTTTTCTTTTTTCAGATAGGATTTTAAAAAGACCGGTCTTGTTTAAACAAGTAAAATTTAGTTTTAAGCAAACTTTAAATTTAGTTCAAAATTCAGTTTTGAACAGTAACAAACTAAACCGGAAAAAAAAGACATTCATGGCAGTGTATCTTCATCTTTTTTTTATGAATAGAATCATTAGGATTGTATTGGTGGATGGATAACCTTGTTTGGACAAATTCTTACTGAAATGATGTAAATGTTGCCATTGGTAATGACAGCTGGCCATTTGAAATCAGCGAAGCAGCATTTCACTCCTGTAGTTTCAGACCAGTTGTAAACATCTTCCAGTTTGTTAAATCTGATCAATGTTTGAAGGTGTTTTTAACAGCAGTAAGTCCTTTTTATAATGAATACTGGAATTTTTGGGATGTAGTGGTTTTGGCAGGGCCGAGGGGAGCAGTTTACAAGTACGCTGTTCTTAAACGTGTCTGGTATGACCACACAACAAATATGTGGTACCAGAAATTACTGTATTTGTGAGGTGTGCACGTTTTATCAGAACTGCTCTGGGCTCCCTTAAGTTTATGGAAATGGGTGTAGTGTCTACATGCTGCAAAATGAATGCTTGCTTTTGGATTTTTTTAATACAGTTTTGATATTGAGCCTTGATCTCCTGAAACAGTTTCCTGAGTGATGCTGAGACCACAATACTCCTGTCTCATAGGTAAAATTTGCTCACTAAAAAATTAAGACACCTGTTGTAACAGGTTCTGCAAAACTTGCCAACTGATGGTTTACTAGTTACATCCGTGTGTGCTGTTATGTGTAGTGGAGGACCACTTCCTATGTATTCACCATGCCAAGACACTTCGTACAAGTGTGCTATACATAATAGGAACCCTTTTGAAAGAGTCTGCTTGTGAAGCTGCTTTCAGATCTTCTTGTAATTCTGTAAGGTGATGAAGTTTTGATAAGGAGTGGACATCTAGTATGCTGTGACGACTATTCATGGTGTCTGTAGGTCTTGCTGCTAGGTAGGTCATGCTTTTTCTTCTTTCTGTCTTGCCTTTTTTTTTTTTTTTTTTTAGCTTACAAATTGTACATCTTCCAGTTTATATTACACATTTTGAGGGGCGGAGAATATCCAGATTACCAGGAACACTGGGGTCTTGGATACACAGCTGAACCTCGTGCAGGTGCCTCGCCTGCTGGCTCTGCAGCCCATGACCAGTTGCTCCGCATTGCCCAGTTTTTGCTTTGCTCTCTGGCAGGATTGATGTTCCGACATCTCGTAACAAGGTTCACGTATGTTAATAATGTGCAGCTCTGTGAGTGGATCAGCTAATTGAACTCCTCCAGCTACTTTTCTTTGGAGTGTTGTTCTTGTATTATGGGGAACATGAATGTTTTATGAGAACAACTGTACTGGTTCAGACAAAGGCTTTGTCAAATCCAGTACTTGTCTGCAACAGCATCTGTAAGGGAGCTGTTACGGAAGGGAGAATACGTGTGATACCTCTCCTGAGCAGTGCCTCAGCCCCTCGCTGTTTTCAGTCTAGGGGATTTCTTGAGCCTGATGCGCTTTGCCTAGCTGGAAACTTTCAAAGGATCTCTCTAGTTCAATTTTTTTTTTAATCCAATCCAAATATATATGTATTTTATGTCCTTGATATCTTTTGACAAGGAATTCCTGATACTTCTTGTGTGAGGTTTTGTACATAGCTCTTACTAACTCGTTGGTACTTTCTACTAAAAAAAAAAAACCAGACACATGGAGCAGTCAGTCCCTATCCATGGAGAGACATATCTATGCTGATGTTACAGGACCAGAGTTCTGTGCAGCTGTTGTGGGTTAACCCGTTTAGGCAGCTAACACCACCCAGCCACTTGCTCGCTTTCCCCCAGCAGGATGGGGAAGCGGATCAGAAGGGTAAAAGGGAGAAAACTTGTGGGTTGAGATAAAGCAATTAAATGGGTAAAGCTGTCTGTGAAAGCAACATAAAGAAGTAACTTGCTACTCCCCACTGAAGGCAGATGATTTGCCGTTGCCAGGAAGGCAGGGCTCCATCATGCGTGACAGGTACTTGGGAGCACAAATGCCGTAACCCCAACTGTCCGTGTGTCACCCCCCCTCACCGCTTCTTTCCCCCCAGCTTTTTGTAGCTGAGCACAACACCACGTGGTGTGGGACATCCCTTTGGTCAGCTGGGCCAGCTGTCCTGGCTGTGTCCCCTCCCAGCTCCTCGCACAGCCCCAGCCTCCTCGCTGGCAGGGCAGCGTGAGAAACAGAGAAGGCCTTGACCCAGTGTAAGCACTGCTCAGCAATAGCTCATACATCCCTGTGTTATCAAAGCTGGTTTGGTTGCGAAGCCAAAACATAGCAGGATACAAGCTGCTATGAAGAAAATTAATTCTATGCCAGGCAAAGCCAGTGCAATCTCCACCCCGTACTCCATACCATTTATGTCATGCTCAAGTCCCACGCTGGCCAGTACACCCTCACTAATCATCACCCCCCTCCCGTCTTTTGGTTTATACAAAGATATCATTCCCTTAGTCCGTGTCCATACAATGTCCGCGGAGTTCATTTAGCCCCTGGCTTGGCTTCTTTCTGCATGCGGTGGGAGCGGCGGTGTGTTGCGTGGCTTGGGGGGCACCAAGGTTGGGGTGCTGCTGCACCTGCGCTGCCGCCTGGGAGGTTCGTCCCGTCGGTCCCGGTGGTTCCTGCTTTGGAATTCCTGTAACGTGCAGCTCAGAGCACGGTTATGGTAGTTGGGAGGTGTATCCATTACAGCGGCGTACAGCGTGTGGGCAAATCGTGAGTTTAGTGACACAGATGACTTCGGTTTTGTGATGTGGCTTGGTCTTTCGGCTGCTGCTGGGTCCGAGCTGGTAGAAATTTCATGAAATTTCTGACATGCTATTTAGGAACATGATTCTGTGGTGAACAGTGAGCTCAGAACTCATTGTTTTATATAAGGAGCTGCTTATTAACAGCACGAGGGTTTTATTCCTGCCCTGTCTCACTTCAAGTTTATCTACACTGAGTTTTGTTTGCTTTTTTATTGCCCAGTCACTCAGTTTCATAAGGTCCTTCTGCAGTTTTTCAGTTACTCTGTGCTCACGATGCCTGATAGCTTGCTGCAATTTGTTAAATTCTTCACTGTGTCACTAATCCCATCTTCCAGGTCATTTTTGAGTTTGTTAAGCAATGCAGGTCCCGGTGCAGAATCCTACAGAAGTGTGCTTATGACTTCCCTTGTGTCATCTTGGTTATGTGCGTTCTTTTTCTTTGCTAAGAAAATGAGGCTTATATGGTAACTCCCGAATTCTTTGAGTAAATCCATTAAGCATTTACACAGGATTAGCAGCTTCAGATTTTCATTTGGGTAAGCATTATGAAAACAGGCAAGCAGATTTTTCAAGAAAAAAAATCCTGCAGTGACCCCCCCACACTGTTTTCCACCCGTGTGTGGTTCTTCGGCTTGACTGAGTTACTCTAGAACCATAGCATGACCCCAGCCTTGGGAGACATCAGTCAGCTGTAAAACCCATACTCATAGAAAACGAGGTTGTATCACTCTGCACGTCCTGGTAATACTTCTTAAAACCAGAAATTCCATGGATATCTAAAAGTTCATTCACAGTTTCTGACTACTTCAGTGCTCCTTGCTTTGATTCCAGTCCGGTGTTTTAATCTGTGTTTGTTGTGACACCAGGCTTCTGAAACTTTGGGGCAGAACTGATCTGAAATGGGATGGAGGGAGAGGTTCGTTTATAGCACAAGCATTATCAATTTTTTTGGTTTACAAGAGTGTTTCGGAGCCTTAGTCGTGAATCGAGTCCCTGCTCTGCCATTTGTTGTACAATAACACCAAACATCACCGAACATAAAAAGGCTGTCCTTGCTCTGAGGACGATACAGCCACATTTCTTAGATTGTCAAGGAATGTGATTTAAAAAATAACAACTTCTTCTGAATTCGCATGTCTTTTAAATGCCATGTGAAATTTATTAAGGACACAGATGCCATTGTTCGCTAGGTTTTTAAATAGGCTTTGTTTCTGGGCTTTGACAGTGCTTTCCGCAGTGTGTGACCGCTTGGTTTGCATATTAAGGATTTGCTGAGATTTTTCACTGAAAGAAACAAAACAAATGATGGTAAAATTGATGATTCCTCCATAATACACCAGAAAAATGTTGGGCTTCTGTTACCATCATATGATGTGACTCTATTTCTGTTTACCACTCTTCTAGAGGGGACTGAAATTTACTAAAGTGAATACATAATTTTTAATATGTTTTTGACCACACATGATAACATTTTCACTTTTGATTTATACTAATTAGGATTTGCAGATTTTTGCTTCATGTAGTTGTCAGGGAGCAGAAGGTTTGTTTCTTTGCTTTTAATAAAACCTTTCTGGGAAGAATTACTGCTTCTAAAATTTATGTTCAGGTTAAAAAGTGTGGACTTCTATCCACATTTAAAAAAAAAAGTAAGAGTTCTGTATTCGCTTTTTCATGTATTGAAAAATCGCCATATATTGTTAGAGATGGTAGAAATAAAACCTTTGAAAATGAGAGCTTTTAATTGTAAAGTAGGTAACGTACTGGCATATTTCAGAGTATTAGAGGAAATTTTGTGTAAAACAGCACTAAAGACAACTATTCTGTGACAGTGTTTGCAGTTGTTACCATACAGCGTTAGGCAGGATGAAGCACTGGGAACACAGATGGGATGCTTATCCCCTCTGGGAATGGAAGGAGGGAGAAAAGTGGCATTTGTGGCTTTATCGAAGGGACTGACTTCTCTGTAGTAGGTGTATAGTAGTGTGTAAAGAAAACTTTGTTGCTCGAGAGTCTTTATTTGCAGATTATGCAAAGAAATAAGTTTTCAACTTCCTTTGATATGTAGATCCTATTAATTTTTTCCATTTGAGTGTAGACCCTGCTGTTGTGAATTTAAGACTGCAGACAATTTGCTTCCTTTTTATGATCTACCAGAAGCAGTCTGTTGTCCTTTAGTTTACCTGAAAGGATAGTAATAAGGCATATGGTTTCTTTACTTTCCAACTCCAATGTTTTCTGCTACTTCAAGGCTTGATATTAGGTATATCTTTAAGAAAGCTTGTTAAAGCTTGAAGTCTACTTACTTTTTTCATTTAAAAATGTTTGTTCAGAACCTTGCCATACGAATACATAATTTTCAGGGGCCTCTTGGTGCTGATAAAATACAGATGAGGCAACCTTAGATTAACTCAGTGGGTTTTGTGGTTTGGCTTTGTTCGCTCTTTTCCAAGATTAGAAACAATTGGGGGAAAAAAAGAACTTACTTTCCCTCTAAGTTCCTTAAAATATCTTCTTTTGTGTACAAAAGGGAATTATGGAGAGAAAAAAGCTGGTGAAGATGTGGAAATATCTCGCCCGGCATGAGTTTTTAGTGAATTTGCTCTTTCTGTTGGTAGTCTGATAAGAACAGTTACATATGCTAGCACCTTCTGGGTGGGCTTGTGCCAGTTTAAATGAAGAATGATTTAATTTTTGGAGAATGATTTAATTCTTTGACTGTACTCTTTGGTAATCTTAGTGTAACTTTACATCATAAAACTTTACATGGGGAGACACAACTGTCACGAAGGTATTGGTGTGGCCCAAGACTGAATTCTTTTTATGAATTTGTCACGACAATAGCTGTATTCCATTTCGCTTACAGGGAAGACTAAGATTATTTTGTCTTCAAAAAAGATTATTTATCATGCAAGAGAGTATCATAGGAAACTGGCGCGGAGTGTTCGAACTTCAATTTCCATACCATTGGTCCCCCTTCCTGTTTTTTATGTATATATACAACTTAAAGTTGTTGCTTTTCCATAACTACATCTAAGCATACTGAAACTCAGTTATTGTCTCCTGCTGTCTATTTTGGGTCAAAAGAATGTTTGGTGATTATCACACTGAGTAGAATTTTGAGGAAGAGTATCTATTCTAAAGGAGTCTAAGTGGTAAAGTCTGAGTGTTTATTTATACAATATTATATTCTGTTTCCTTTACAGGATGCTTCAGACATTGGCTGTGGTGCCCATAGCTGTTAAGCTATTAACAGCTTACCTAACAATGACCTTGTAAATGTCATTGATTAGTATTACAAAAACTGAAGGGTACTTAAAAGGAAAATGTACTAGTTAGTGGATTAAGTAGAAATTCTTTTGAAGCAATTTCATCATGTATTCTTGACTTTGGAATTGTTAAGTAATCAATAACATTTTCACAAACTCTTGATAGGTATGTGTAGATTTTTATTTAGCAGTTCTCATAAGGCATGTCCCTCCATCATATTTTATGGCTGGAAGTGGAGAATTCTTTCCAATGTGGTAGTTAAAATAACTAGCCTTGCACCAAGTACGTAAGCTGTGTTGTGGTCTCCCTGTTCAGGTTAGCCGTGACCGTTGTGAGGATGGAGAAGGTTGTATTAATAAGAGTGTGAAGAGGATCAAAAAAGGATGCTAAGTTACTTGTCAGAAAATGTTATCTATGAAGTTGAACTTCACGTCTGTTAGCAGAAATGTTTGCTGTTTGCGTGACTTGTATAAATTTGATAGGGAAAACCTCTGTCTAGTGCTGGGTTGGGCAAATATTCCCCAGTTTGCAGGGAATTTTGTTCTAAAACATGATGGAAATACATGCTTAACACTTCTTGCAAAGCAAAGTCCTCAAGACAGTCATAAAATGAGAACTCTTAAAGATTATTTCAGAATTTTGTTCAGATCTCCAGTTTTTGTATTATGTATATATTTTGAAACTTCTAATAAAATAATGTTAAAAAGAGGAATTGATATTCAAAAAAGCTTGACCACAATAGTTGAACATCATAGAAATGTCAGTGTCTTGTTTCTTAACTCCAGTGATCTCTCTGTCTCTCTCTTGCTGCCTCTCCCCGCCCATGTAAGAAAAGGAAGACCTTTAGCTGGCCAGCCAAAGTGATGTTTTGTCACGCTAGGTCTCAAGAACTGAAGTTCTCAAATGCCTCATGTAAATACGTGTCAAGATAGAAAAGAGAGGCCGTGTTATCACCTTATTCAGGGAAAAGCTGAAGCACAAACTGGGTCCTTACTAGATGCTAAAGATCTAGCCACGTGTCTAAGTGACTTTGGATTGAAAGGACTCGTTTTCCAGAAGCCCTTTGCTATGCTTTGTCAGATACTCAAAGAAGTCAATGAAAAATGTGACCACCTTAAGCAAGCCCTCCCCACGCTCTCCCTCTGGACTCATTTCGATAGTATCTTTGCAAACCACAGACTGCTTCAAGTGTGTGTTTTCTGTCCCCCCCCCCGCACACTCTGTAAAAGAAAAGATGATGGACAGATGAAAGACCTACAGGATTGGAATAAATACATTTCTTGTTTGGTTACTGTCTCCCTTTCTTTTTTTTTTCCTGTTTATGTTTCCCTCCTTTCATAATTCCACTTTCCAGTGGAACTTTCTGTCAGCTCTGTCAAAACAGTGTTGATTTCCTGAATGTTCAGTTAGGTCTGCTCCATGTTCCAAAAAAGACAGCTCAGCAGTGTCAGTTTTCCCAGATCTTTAAAATGGGATGTTTGGGTGGTAACTGGGATTGTGGCATTGACTTAGGGAGGGTGCTCATCACATGAGGAGATGTGGAGTACTTGTGGGAGAAGGAAAGAAAGAAAGAAAAAAAAAATGTTTGAGTGGAATTTTGATCTTCAGCAGTTAAAGGAATATGGACTGCTTGAGAGTTTGCACTTGTGACTCTTGATCTGGAATATATTGGTCGCAGTATTGGAGTTTTTGCATAATTACATGCTGAAAGAGTAGACTGTCCCTTTGCAACATGTTTTGATGTAGTGCTTTTTGTGCTTGCACGTGAGATTCTGACTAATACAAACATGCTACCGACAAAGCTTGAATACTGTCGTGTCACCTACTTGTTCAAAGGAAGATTGCCATCGGAGCAGTAAGGTGCCTTTAATTGTAGGGTAGGGTTTTGTCAACTCTATAGCAACTGATAATATTTGTGTGTTTTTTTTTTTCTGATGATGTCGCAATTGATTCAGTAAAGCTCTAGAATACCTGGCTGTACCTGGGTAGTGACACAGAAAGCTCCTAAAAACTGTAGTCTTTCATTGTGTGGACATAGGTGTCAACTGTAAGGGCACCTTTTAGTCTTGTGTGGCCACCAAACGTGTTACGCGCATAGAGAGTTATATTAGGTGATGTCTGCTTGGAGCAAGTGGTCCCAGTCATCTTGCAGTGGGCTTGAAGCAGCACAGTAGCTACTGCTTAGATGCCTTAGTCTTTGCTTCCTTTCAGGGAAGGTGTGTTTTCTGCTGGGATTTGAGCTTTGTTGCCTCCTGCCGAGGAGCTGGAGAGGAGGGAGAAGACCTACACAAACACCATTGGCTTTTGGTGTATTGGCAGACCGGTCCAAATCACCTTTTCTGGACCTGTCTCCCTCTGGATTAGAGCACAGCATGCCTGCATGTGTGGGGCTTGCACGTTCTGCCCCTCACTTAACCAGGAGTGCTTTGGGAGTGCAGGTGTCCTAAGTCTTAGGCTGGGTTTTCTGTTTTAGTATATGGTTTAGAGTGTAAGTTCTCAAAGCTAAGACTGGTGTATGCATTTATGTAGAGAAGGTTAAATTTTAATTCTTACCCGAATAAGTTATATTCTACTCAAATTTTTTAAGTTATTTCAGAGATTTATATTTTTATGTGGATAGATTTTGGATGATGAAATGATTTGTTGGACTGAGGCAAGGCAAATACTGAAACTAAAAAAAATAAAATAAGTAAAACCCAAGTCTTTAGTGATAGGATGTAACTGTTCTATTGGTCCGATGAAACTCCTGGCCAGATGAATTTCATAAATTCAGTGTTTTATAAACAGGATACATTTTTTGTTTCATAAATGGAAATCCCAGCAAAACAATAGGATTATCTTGTCTTCTGTGATGCAAAATATATGGTCTCAATATGAACTAATGTAACTTTTTTTGATCGAAGTGTCTCTTTTCAGCTGATGGTGAAAGTAATAAAATCTCAGCTTCCTCATAAAGCTAGGTCAAACATATTTCAATCAATGGATTAGCTGTGAAGTGTTTGATGAAGGAGTCTCTCTTTCTGCGTTAAAAAGTGCCTCTTCTAAAAGTCACCTTTAAACTTGGAATAATGGCTGCTACTCTTCGAAATGACACTGCACAGGTGTCCTATATAGGTGGACTGCTTTCTACATTGTTTGTTTTTCACTGTTTAATATTATTTATGTATGGATACATAATATCACAACTTATCATTTTTTCCTCTTTATAGGTCCTGCTGGGGACTTGCATCTGGCCTCAATGTGAAATTAAGGTAGAAAAACACATCTACATATGTGTTTGCTATTAGGATTTAGTTTATTCACTGGTCATGCCTGAAGAGTGATGTTCGTCTCTAGACGGCTAACTGCCAGGAAATATAAATGATTGTCCTAGAAGTCAAGCCTCTCTCCTATTTACTGGAGTGAAAATCACCTCCAGATACCGACGGAATATCAACTACAGAAAATGCTTCACGTTATAAGGATGCCAACCACCTAGATTCATGCGCCCTATCTGTACAGTTGTTGTGGATGGTTTGCCATCTGAAAGCTCCTCAAGCTCTTATCCAGGCCCTGTATCTGTTTCTGAAATGTCTCTGCTACATGCTTTGGGTCCAGTGCAGACCTGGCTGGGACAAGAGCTAGAGAAGTGTGGCATTGATGCCATGATTTATACTCGGTATGTCCTCAGTCTTCTGCTGCATGATAGCTATGACTACGACCTGCAGGAACAGGTATTTACATATTTTAGATGTTGTCCAGTGAAAGTGAGTTTTTGTATCAGTTATGTTTTGTGTATTATCCTGGGGTATGGCTCAGATGGTGGGGGGTGGTTGTCGTTCAGTGTGTGGGTGGAAGGGGGGCATAAACCACGCTGGGATCGAATTCAGTGGGTGAGCTGAGGCTGCTGCAGTGAGTTTGCTTTATCAGTAATTACTTGGAACAGAATTTTAGCGTCACTGCAATCAATATTAGAATTATTAACACTGGAATGTCATGTATCATAAACATAGACCTTCAGTACTCGTGGCTGTAAGGCTTATGTAGTATTGGAGTATGACTAAAGTTATGTAATTATTATAAGCTGTGTGTCAAATTAGGCTGCTTCACAGTAGCCTGTAGACTTCCCATCACTTCTCCTTGAGGTTTTCATCTCATTCTATTTTCAAGAAAGGAAAGAATGAAAAGAAATACATTTTTTTTTAATATCCAAGTATCTAAAATATTTCATTGCATGTATATTGTTCATCTGTTAAAAGAATGTTAATGCTGAGTCCTGATGCAAAAGAGTTCTGGAACAGTGAGTTGCTGTAATTCGTGGCTGTAATTCAAAATGGGTAGGGGAGGAAAAATGAAGTCATGCAACAGGCAACTCGATTACCATTCCCATGTGCCTTTATTGCTAAAGATTTTGTGTCCCAAGAATATTCTCTTTGCTCCTAATTTCACCTTCTTTGTTTATTTTATTTTATTTTATTTTATTTTATTTTATTTTATTTTATTTTATTTTATTTTATTTTATTTTATTTTATTTTATTTTATTTTATTTTATTTTATTTTATTTTATTTTATTTTATTTCTCTGCACCATGAAGCTACATCAAAATACTTTTAATAGAGGGTTTTTTTGGATGTAGAACTTAGGGAAGTTCTGGCATTTTCAAGGAGTAAGGGTGCTGCCTGGACTTGATCATATAAGGTGGTTGTAATTAACGTAAAAAGGGGAAGGAAGGAAAGCATATACCATTTTCATTTTTAGCTCTTTTTTGTTGCTGTTGTTTTGGTGATACTTCACATGTTGCAACCTAAGTGCTTCAGAACTTTCTTTTTTTCCTAGTTTACCTTTTTAAAAATCCAGCAAAAGCAGGATAGGGTATTGTGGAACAGATGTAAAAATAGCTGAAATGAGGAAAAAAAAAAAGTCAGATACTACTAGTTTCTGAACTTTTAGCAACCATCACTGTGCATGAAAGCCTTCATGTTTCCATTGTGCAAAACAGAAAACTTCATGTGCAAAAGGAATTTTTGTGCAAAAGTTCATCTGACAACAGTGGAAGTCACCAGGAACAACCTCATGATTTATAATAATAATTAAGAAAACAAAACAAAAACCAAACAAAAATGTTGCAAGGACTCTTTAAAATACACCTTAACAGTGAATTTGTTTAGGTCTTGGTCAGACACGAATGGCTGTATTTTAGAAGGTGGACAGAATAAGTTCCGCAACCCATTAAAAAGAAGGGCATAGGAGGAGGACAGAAAAAAGAAATCAAATGAACCCCCCCGGATTTTTAGAAGCTTTAAAGATAGCCCTGTAACCACGGGGAATAATGAAGACTTGTTTCCAGTCCATTTTGGAGCATAGTCATAACTGTAAAGTCACTACTGGGATAAACTAATTTTGGCACTTCAGTCATTTTCAATTTCTTTCTATCAGGCTTTGCAAGAAGCAGAATAACTGTATTATGAAAACCTCATTCATTTCATTTCTCATCTCGATACCTTGGCTGGGTGCTTTGTGGCTTGATAGCAGAGCTTTAAGGAGTGTCCCTGTTCTTTTTCCAAGTTGATTATCTGAACTTAACGAGCCAAAGAGAGGAGAATAGCACATGCTGACAGGGTAGCCAAAATGCATGTTACTGTGCCAGTGCTGTAGGACAAACGTACAGGATGTCTTCTGAATGACATCTAGATATTGAGAAGCTTGGAAGTTTCTTTTCCACCTCCTCCAATTTGATCCCTGCTTATAACACACTGTTACCACATTTGCTCACTTTATTTCAAATAACTGTTCTCTAAGTTCTGAGGTCTAGTATCACTTCTGTCAATTTGGTTTTGTGATGGCACTCTGTAAAAGATGCATATGTTATGAAACACACTGCTACCTGACTCCTTTCTTGAATAGCTTAGTCTTTAAAAACTGAAAATATATTTTTTTATAGGAAGAATTGAGGAAATTTAAAACATGTGCTCTTCCGTATTTTTTTATGACCTTGCATTTTAAAAAGAATTTTGGTTTAGTTAAGTCTTTCAGAAACGGTCTGTGTTCTGAAGAGCAAGTTTGCATTTAAGTAGTTTCAGTCCAGTTTTGATGATGGGTACAATGTTAAGACAAACGGGAAGACCAAATACCAACACTTTACAGGTAGACATCAGGGAAAAGTGCAGCAATTAAATATCTAAAATATTTCAAGAGTAAAATATTGAGAGATGCTGAGCTCCTCTAATTCTGATTAATTCCTAGGGAAGAATTGGTTCTTAGCATCTCAGGAATTTTTTCTGCCGTGCAATTCCTTTGATTCTTGAGAAATATGACAGAATTTCCAGGGGAAGAAATGTTCTCAATAGAGGGTTTATTTGAATGATTTTCTTTGCTTCTAGAACTCTTTCTGTGGGCAATGATTAGCCATCACTTCTTTCCAAAAATACAGCAACGATGTCTGTTTTGAACAGGTTAAAGGGAATGTATGGTCTCTAAACACAGCACGGCATAACAGATGATACTGGAACCCATTCTGATGCCTGGGGTGGGAGAGTGCCGTCAAACTATTTAGGAAACACTAATCTTACTGTATAATAATCTTCATTAGAAATGTTATAAACTGAAGTGTAGATAGTCATTAAGATCTTTCCACCTCAGGGTGTTGATGACGTCATTAGCACCGTTTTAATCACTTTAGGAAGCCTCCTTGCTTGCTTTCTTTATAGTGTTTTGGTGTCATCAGCTGTAGCAGGCAAACACATGTAGTAAGTCCTGGGCTGAGGTTATATCAGGTAAGTACAGAAAGATTTCAAATTAAAAAAATGAAGCAAAAAACATCGCCAACCTTACTAGGTGAACCCAGCTATTTAAGATGTCAGTGTTATTGTGTTAGCACTTGCTTCTGTCTACAGTGTCAAAATAAGTATTTCAAAAGAATATGGGAGTCTTAATTGACTAGCTCTTCAGGGTTTAGTTTTGGGAATAAGCAGGATGTTCCCTTCTGTTCTGTTAGTGATACATGATATGTGGTTCCTGTTCTTGTTTGTGCTGCCGACTTCTATGCCTTTCATCACTTGATCACTTTTCCTCCAATATTATCCGGTTTTGTACGGTGAGGTAGTTTGGTGTCTGGATAGAAGATAGGATGTGGTTAAGGGTTTGGGATGTGTGGTTTTTTGTTTGTTTGGTTGCTTGCTTTTATTTATTTTCTTTTTATATTTATTTTCTTTTTATATTTATTTTCTTTTTATATTTATTTTCTTTTTATATTTATTTTCTTTTTATATTTATTTTCATGATCACCGTTAATTCCATGGCTTGCCCAGTTAGAGTGGTTTCTGTTAGGTATCATTATCTGTACGCAGGTTTAATATTGCTGAATGATAGATCAGTAAGTCGTGAGATCTTGGAGACTTAATACCGGCTTTTTATAAGGCTTGTGTTTCTGTACAGAAATGATAGATGAAAGTGAAACCCTAATACACTGCAACCAACTTTTGCTGGAATGTTTGCATTTTTTGTTCTGACTCATTGGCTTGAATATAAAAATATTGGGAAAACGGATAAGCAGGTATGTTTTGCCCAACTGTGTTTCAAAGTCCTAGAGAGCCTCTAACAAAGGAATCTCGCTTATGCTGAATTGCACAGTGCCTGCAGAGCCCCTATGGTTAAACACAGCATGCTGCGGTTATACGTGTGTTGGACATACCTAGCAAGCATTACTGTAACACCTTCCAAATATACGCACTGTAACTGTTGTAAAAACAAAAAAAAATACCCTACTGAAGTTAACTTAATTATCATTGGCATTGATAGCACAACTCTTATTCAAGCCAGTTGCATCTGTGAATACTTGCTACTTTTGCAAATGAATCTAAAAGCTTAAGATTTGAAAGTTCTTTAGCAGTCCTTAATTCTTAGTGCTTTTGGTCTGTAAAGGAAAACCTCATAAAAATTGGTATGGATTTAGAGAATAGACTGTGATGGTAACTTAAATGCAGAATGTTTCTTTTAAGTGTATAAGCTTTCATCATTTGCATTTTATTAATGTTTTTTTTTTCTTGTTTAGGAATAAAGGATAAATTAAAGATAAAACCCATGAAATTACTGAGGAATCTTTAAGTTTGGGGGACCCAAGAAATGCTGCTGGGGGAGATCTGAAAATTCTGAGACAGCTTTTGACTTCAGATTAGATTGACTTTTAACTTGCTCTTAGTGTTTCCTGATGTTAAAGCAACTAGGTGCTTCTAAGATTCCTGATTGTAGTTTAAATGCTAATTAAAAGTATATTTATAGATACATGTGTTCTCAAACCAGTTTGTGATACAGTAAATATTGCATTAGGATAGTATACTCTGTGCAGCAGTAAGCATCGCCTTAGAATATATTGTGTGAAACAGTATTTCATTGATCTTCATTTGTGCAGTATTAAAATCAATGTTCTGTGATACATCTTCTATGTACTATTTGTAAGCATAGCTGTTCCAGAATATAACAGGTTCATCGTTTTTTTGCCTGCAGACTGTTCTTCCTTTTGAAGGAAACAAAACAAACAAAAAACCCCATCACACAAGCAAAATAACCCCCAACAGCTAGACATTCTGCAAGATAAAGGCTTTGTTTGTAAGCCTCTGGTCATGCAGCAGGAAGGTCTAAATGCATTTGTTATGCATACTTTCCATATCAAGTGCTGTCTGTTGGTTTTGATCTCCTTCTTTTCACTTTTTTTT
>VXAA01006829.1:346557-401721 GCA_013399115.1 Anseranas semipalmata | reverse complement strand
GGGGGAGTTGACCCAAGAAAAAGGGGAAAGGGGGTCTTTCTTGAAGACTTATTAGTTATAGACAGATTTGAAATAGTCTTGTTCAGGTGATCTTTTACTTAACGGAATAGAAACAGTCTTCAGAATACCAGCTGCACTTCTACTGACTCTGATCATTTGTTTTTATTCTTGTTTTTTCATCATTAGCATATACTTAAAGTCCAAAAATGCAGTTTTCTTCTTCATATAAAGGGAAGAACAGGGTGGAGGAAAAGAGGCCTCAGCCCACACATGATAAATTTTAGATCTCTACCCCGTGGTTGTATCTCCATAAATGCTTCTGGCCTAGCATTCTGATACGGGTTGGGGATGTCATTGCCAGCCGTCCTGCACTTGGTGGCATGTGCTAGTGACATGAGGCACTTCTCGCTGGCAGCACTTGGGCTGCAGGATCCAGCCCAACGTGGGGCATTGCTCTCCCTGCCGTCCCACGGTAACCAGCAGAGGGACCCGATGTCTGGATTTACACCGTGGTGATGGGTATTTAGTGGTTCATATCTGTATTTCAGGGAGATAGAGGTTGCGTTTTGTTGTGTTTGGTTTGTTTTGAAGTGAAAATCTCTTCTGTAACATAAAGGTGTGAGGAGGAAGGAGGCTTTGGTCCTTCTAAACTAAACCTGTGTTAGATGTTAACCTGGCGAGTGTGCCTTTTAGCAAAGCATGACGATGCAGGTCCTAGTGTAATTGCACTTGCTCTTTTATCATCCCTAAGAAATAACTGTGGGTCATTCAAAAATGATTTTGTTAATGCATTAAAATATGCAGAGCATGGCTCTGTTACAACAGAGTAATGCTGTGTGACTGTTGCATGCAGGTGTTATTAAGCTTCAAAGTTCACCAGCTACTTATAAATTTGAAGTCCTTAGAGCAATCACACGTGTACGTGTTAGCAAGATTGGGAATAAAGAAACTTTTTTTCATAAACATGTAAACTGAAGAAAGAACAAATTGATCGTATTTAGCAAACAGTACGATATCCTCAAGTTCACATGCCATACAGCTTATTTATTAATAGGAAATCATTTAATTGTTATAAACTCTCAGATAAGTAAATGTAAAAGCTCATAGAGGAAAACTTAGCTGTGCATGTTTTCCCCTCGTTCAGGAGGGACTAGCTGAGGACTATATAAGTCACAGTCTTATTTAATCTTTTGAAAATATATCTTATATGCACTTAATCTGGTGAGAAGAATTGTAGGCATGTGGTTTTCTCTTGAGCACATATTAAGCAGTGGAAGATGACTGAAGGGGCATTATGGTAAAGGCACGTGCCTCTGAAACCTCCCGGGCGCTCCCTGCGAACTGCTGTGTGTGCAGCAGGGTACGGCCTCTTCTTTTCGGTCTCAGAGCAGTCTTGCGATTCCCCCGGCTCAGGGGGCTTTGTGCTGTGAAAGCACGTGCCTTGTGAGGAGGCTGCTGCACCTCCAGTTGGTTTGCAGGTGCTGAAATCGTTTCAGTTGTCTTCCTTCTGCAGTCGCCGCCAATGAAAGCATTTGTTCTCAACAAGCGTGGTTATCAGAATTTTTTTTTCTTTCATACAATCTTCTGCCTTTGTACTGGTGTGTGTGATCACATTAAATGCCGATGCCTTTGCAGGCATGTCTGTTCCATGATGCGAAACGTCCATTTTGGGACATCAGACTTACCTAGGCTCTTTGGTGCTATCCTGCTGAAGTAGGCACATCTATGTAATATAGTTAAAATGTTATCATTAGCTTCTGTTCTGAGCAATCAAAGCAATCTTTGAAATACGTACTATATTACATTTTTGTGACTTTCTAAGTAGCATCCAATGCTTAGTTATAGCATATCTTTCAGTCACAGTCACTGAAAAATAATAGAATCACTTTTTTTGTTATTACTGCTACTAACGTATTCTTACAAAGGCTTATAGAACACAAAGCAGAGGTACAAAATCAAGTGCCAGGCTAGTTATTCTCCCTGAGAGTCAGGATTTATTAGCAGCCATCTCTGTGCCGATATAATTGTCCTGGTTCTGATTCTGGGGCTAGCTGAGATACCTCCCTAGTGTTCTTCGAACGCTCACCACTGTCTCCAAGCACAGGTGTGCACTACCTATATTCTGTGAAATCAGATGATTACAGCAGTCTGTGATGTTAGCCACTCAACTTAATTCCTGAGTTCAAGAGAGCAACCATAACATGCTGTGAGATAACTTCCCCAGTCATAACACGTCCCTGTCAGACATCTGGACCATGTAGGGGCAGTTTCTGCTGAATTTTTGTCAGTCTTTTCTGCCACGTAGGTAAGGCATGTAAGTAACATGATTTCTTTGTAGCCGTGGCTATAGCCTTGCTACGCTTTCTTCTTTTCTACGTTTACTTTAATGGGAAAACTCTTAAGGCAGCCTGCTGTACAAACGTAGGATTTCAACAGATGCAGCATTTGCATGTTCTCTAGCTCTTGGGAGTGGGTGTGATCAAATTTCTTTTGCTTGGTTTCAGCCTAGAGTAATTAGCGAACAACACGTAGACTGCCCTTTCAAGTTGGTAGGATTATAAGCAAGAGTTTGTAATTGACAGACACTCAGTTTGCAGTATTTTATACCCAGAGTGATTGGCTTTGATACACACAGTTCTTCCTTGCCTGCAAATTGTGGACTCATCAGTTCTGAATGTCTTGAGGACCTTGAAGTCGTAGCAGTGCATGCTGTGGTCTCGTGTACTGTCAGCTGTTCTGTTACAATTCAGCCATGTGGGATTGTCACGTTCCACGCTGAGCAGCTGGGAACGAGGTGACTGTAGGGGCTTTGTAGGTACTTTGGTCTACCAAGAGCTTATAATGTCGTTCTCTGCTTTTTCACAAAAATCCAAGTTGAATTCTTCCACTGGTAAGAGCTGGATTTGGAATAATTACCTAATAGTAAAGAATGCTTTTCAGTCTCCTCCTGCGGCCAGCATGGCTTCTGACATGGAGAAGGCCTGTGCTGCTCTCTGGAAGTGTGCTCATCTGCTGTTTGTCTGCTGAATCTCTTGTCGAGCGTCTTCTGGAGGATATAAGCTGACTTGGTGCCACTGTTATCATGTATGTCTTCTGAATTCTCGCATATGTTTTAACTCATTATCTTTGGCTCGGTTTGAGGCAGCCTGTCAGGAATGTCTGAGCCTGTCCTGGTCCATTAGACCTTTATCTTTTGTTCTAATGAGATGCAGTGTCTCTTAAACTTTTTACAAAAGCCATCATGAATAGTTATATATCTGCATGGCTGTAGGCAATCTGTGAAAGTTTTGTCCTCACTCTCAGTTTAGGGGAAGTTTTTTTTTTTCTTTTTCCAGGAAAGATCGCTTAAGCTGTTCATACAGTCTGCTTCTTGAATAATTTTGAAGTGTGTATATATATGTGTGTAATCCATTGCAGTTTTCCCCTTACTGTCCATTATGAGATCCTCCTAGAGGTAGTGAGGACCTTCTCCATTTTTTATATCATTTATGGCTATTTTCTTCCATTCTTTTGCCTATGCCAGCATCTCAGAGTTGATTTTTGGAGTTATTTGAATAAATTTTTGGTAAAGTTTTCTTGCAGAGCACAATGGTTCATACGTGTCTACCTGAACATTGTATTTAATTATTAATTGTTAAATTAATATAACTTTGTTGTTGCCAAAAGAAGCCAGGACTGCTGTACCACCTAGATTTTCATTAGGTCAGATTACAGAGCCTAGTTTTTTCTTATTTATTCTTTCACTACAAGCCTTGATAGCTGACACTGCCTTAAAATAAATTGATGATGGACTTTAGCAGAGAAGTTTTATGGACTGCATGTTGATACTCAGAAATTATTTTGGAGAGGGAACGTGAGTGCCTTTGGAGAACGCTGCTGGCTTGAGTTTAGGCTGTTCCATCTCATAGGCAGAGTAAAGATTTGCAAATTCTGTGAATTTTTTTTATCAAAACGTTTCGGGGTCTGTGTGGTGCCTTATACAATTCATGACCTCGGTACTGCAGTTTTGGGTGATCTGTCTTTTCCTGCTTTTGAGCTTCTTAGTAAGGAAGGGTGACTTAGGCATTCGTTGTTCTCCATATGAGCATCCATTCTGTTTTTTTCCCTTTGGCCTGATAGATCATTTCATGATCTATTTTGTTTGCATTTGGACATCTTTAAAAATTTTTAAGTTTAAGAAAGGTTTCTCCTACAGCTTGGTAGAGGCTAATGCCCCAGTTTGGCACCAGTAGACAAACCTTAATTGTTTTATATGGCGCTTGACAGGAACTGGCCCTCCATTCAGCAGGCATACAATTCCAAACTATTTATGGCAAAAAAAAGATCAGCTGTCCTACTGAGTCTTTGGCAAATGTTTGTCCCTTGTTAAAAACTGGGTGTTTTTTTGTTTTGTTTTCTTTTCCCCTTCCCTGGAGATATCTCCTAACCTGTTATCTGAGAGTTACAAGAAGGAAAAATTGTTCACGTATGTTACTTAGTCTTGTAGGACTGCATAACTTAAACATCACGAGAATTCTTTTTCACACTAGAAATTAGATAACTTATTTTCATGGTATTCTTTGAGTTGGAATCTTAAAGGAAGAGACTGTGTATATTTATTTTGTATTTGAGAAATTATGCCATTGAATACTTCTTATTTTTTTGTATGAACTTGTTACTAGAGCTTGCCTGTTGAAGCAGTGCTATTTGGCTGGCCAACAATGACCTTTAAGAGAGCAAAAAATGCTAAACCAGTAATATCCTTGAATCATAAGAGGTTTGTATTGAAATTAAAATGCTCAGAAAAGAGTTCTTCAGCATTCCCTGAGTCAACATTTTTAACTCGTTATTTTCTTCTGCCCTCTAAGAGAATTGAATTTCTTGCCCTAAAATCTCTTATTCATAACTCAAAATAGGAATGTTGACCACGTAGGTAATTGCAGCTATTCAATTCATTATCTGAAAACTAGATAAAATTTATATTTGATCATCATCTTACTGTGTGTCTAATTTAATCTGTAGTGTATGCAGAGAGAATCTTAGGGAATTGGTTTCTCTGAACTTACTTTAGAAGAGAATTCTGATTTCTTAAATGTGTTTTTCTGCTGATTTGACTTCCCCATTTTGGGAGTATGTTGATCAACTTACTTTCTTGTGTGTTCTGCTGATAAGGCAAAATTTAAGCTTGTTCGCTTACCTGAGTATAAACTGGGAACTTGAGTCATCTAGTGTTTCTGCATCACTGAGCTTGACTCCAGCTTTTATGAAATCTGGGTAGTTTCTGCAGGATCCTCAAGATAAGTTTTAACACTGATTTTTCCTGTTATGTAGACCATGAGTTTCACAACAATTTTCATTCAGTCTTGTCAGAAGGTGTCACGTTTGTTCTCTTACTGATGGTAGGTATTTCTCTACTGTCTTTAAAACAAATGAAATTAAGAAGAATCACTACCTAAGTTGCTTTCCTTTTGCTTCCCCAAATTCTTGGTAAGCGTGGAGAGAAGTGGGGGAACTGCTGCTTTTGCGTAGTTCAGCAGGAGAAACAATTTAGAAAGCTATTCCTAAAATTTGCATCTGCGTATTAATTTAGTATTGAATTAAGCACTCCAAGTACTGGATTTCTTGAGGCAGCGTTAGCAGAAAGAGTGCAGGTACTTCACCAGCATTCCTTCAGCCATGTTTGTGGTTCTTCAATTATTCTTGTAACGAGGTTTTGCACCTTGTGTGTCTTTACAAATTAAAAATCTCTACTATGAACTAATCTAGTTATGTGGTAAGTAGGTAAAGTAGGACTCTAAAGAAAGGATATTTAAATAGCAGTTTTGATATTTTTCCAATATCCAGATGGCCTCTGCTTCCCATTGATATTTATTTAATACTGGGGGACTGCCCTTCAAAATTCAGGTGGTGGTAGGCTGTTTTAAACATTAGGATTTTATAAGCCAATCTTCTGGTTTTCTTTTTTTTGTTTGTTTGTTTTTGTTGTTTTGTTTTTTGTTTTCCTTTTGTGTGCATGCACACTTTTTAAACCTGTAAGATTGGAGTGGTGTTGCTTTTAGGAAATGTTCAGTGATGACTGAACAGAATTGTGAAAATTCAAAGTTACAGTAGAGTTCTTGTGCTAAAACGAGCCTTATAATGTGACCTCTAGTTCTGTTAGGAAGCAAAGGTAAATGAAGGCATCTAGTTGCTGAAGAGAACAGAAGTCTTTAGTGATTCTTTCCATGTGAAGTAACTAGTTTATTCTGCTTCGTGCATGCAGAATGTTTTGTTGAACTGCTTTCTTTCCTGTTTGTCATGGACTTAACATCTTCCAGTCTAAGGAGTAAACTTACTAATGGGCTTGTCACCATTGGGGGGAAAAAAAAAAAGAAGATTATTTTAAGCCATTTGAAACTCCTAGATTGTCTTTTTATCAATTTGGTCATCATAAAAGCAGAATGCCACTCAGTTTCTGTGTCACACCTCAAATTCTACAAAGGCACTGTAAGGGTATATGACATCTTGTTCTTTTTCCTTTTCCTCCTTCTTCCTTTTAAATTGATCAGACAGGTCCTGATATATTATAACACAAGAATTACATGTAAGGAATTCATTTCCTTCACTGTTTTGTAGTGTTTTATGGGTATGGTATTTGAATTATGCGCAGAAAGTGCAAGGTACTAGATAAATATTGGCTATATGTGCTGATAAATACTGTAATTTACCTGAGGATTTTAAACTGTAGTTCATGGTGTTTGCTAATTTTGTAAAATGTGAGGCTAAAAAAAACCCAACTAGCAACAGGAAAAAATAATCAAAAACTCAGGTTTTCAATATCTTTTTCCCTATAAAAAATTAAAATGGTGATGTTGAGCACTGGCAGCCCAATGTGACTGATAACCCCGTGTTCAGAAACAAATTTTCTGTGTATTGCCTGGAGAGGTAGAAAGGAGAGCAGGCTCTACCAGAGCGCTGTCCTCAGTCACTGCATCCTCCAGGATGAGTCACGCTGTTCCCAGAGTGCACGAACAAAGTGCTCGCTCCGAAAGGAAGGATGAGATGGTGATAAATACAGCTCTGTGCTGGATGCTTAAGAGAAAATTCCACTTAGCCTGCCGTCCCTCATTAAAAATGGCTATTTGTAATGCAGAGAGTAAATGTTTAAAATTGCAAAATACCAAAACTAATAGAGAATTGTCAGATATCTTTCAAACTACATGTGTGGAGAACTGAATCAAATGCTTTACGGCAATTCCTAAGCATGAAGGCTCTTAGTGCTCAGCTGACAAACTGCTAGCGTGTGCAGTGGGTAAAACTGCCGTGCTGAGGCTAGCTGTGCTGTGCCTGTGCAAAGCCACGCTGCGGTATAGGTAAAGCAAAGTACGGTGGTATATAGCATTCTGGTAACATTTTCCTGCTGTAGATGTTGCCTTAACTTCCCACCTGAAAGCAGGATAAGTGAAGTTAACCTAGCACGTGTTTGCTTGTGTGCCTGGATTTTCATTTGGAATAACCTTCTGCAAGCGGGTATGTGTTTTCAGTTTGCAATTGTGCCTGCATGTGGATGAGCAGGGCAGGCTTTGGAAGCTGGTGGGGTAGGTGGGTCTCACCGCTATGCATGCTTCCATGGGAACGTTGGGGAGAGTTACAGCGGTCTATAGCCTGCTCATTGTGGTTGAAGAAACGTCAACTAAAATTTTGGAAAACATTTATATATATTTTTTTTAATTGGAGTGTAGAGGTGCAGTCTATTGAACCTGTTTTCTGATATTTTAAATGAGGGTAGACTTAGGCTGGATTTCATTAGGAGCAGATGAGAGGTATGTTGAAAAGCGCTGGGTTTTTGTGAATCTCTCTGAAGAGGATGATTTAGACCAGCATGCATTAAAAGGCATAAAGATGATTTTCCTGGTAGTCAAAATATTTCTTTGATCAGATGAACATGGGAAATCATGTATAGATGTGAATGGACAGCAAGGAATAAGCGAGTCTGATAACACATTTCAGGAACGAGATGAGTATTTACCTGAATGTGGAAGAATGAGTAGGGGAGACAGGCAACTCTGCAGAAGGATTGGAAGTGCACTGTGATTGCTGCTGGTATGATTTGGCTTTTGAAAAGTCATGTAAAACGGATGCTATATAACTTCAGATGATTACGTATCACACAATAGCATTCTTCTTTGATTTTATTTTTCCTAACGGACACTCCTCCTACTCACAAGTGCCTGACTTTCTTTAAAATTAGTTTAGGTTTATCGGAAGGTAGGCACTACTATCTCTAGTCATAATGGTGCTCATTGTAAGACTGAGTTGAAGATTTTAGGATCTAACATTGCATTTTCTTCTTTTGGTTTCTCTTGCTTTCTCTTAAGTTTGATCCTAACTCTGAACTTCTTGCTTTTCATCCTTATTATTTCAGAGATTAGTGAAACTCTAGCATATTTTGTGTAAATTGCAGTGATACATTCAACTGTAACTTGGCCCTAAAATGATCTTTTATGATGGCCCCAGAAAATGATCTGGTTATCACAGAATCATAGAATGGCTTGGGTTGGAAGGGACCTTAAAGATCATCTTGTTCCAACCCCCCTGCCACGGGCAGGGACACCTCCCACCAGACCAGGTTGCCCAAAGCCCCATCCAGTCTGGCCTTGGACACCTCCAGGGATGGGGCATCCACAGCTTCTCTGGGCAACCTGGTCCAGTGCCTCACCACCCTCAGAGTAAAGAATTTCTTCACAATATCTAATCTAAATCTACCCTCTTTTAGTTTAAAACTATTTCCCCTTGTCCTGTCAGTATCTGCCCATATAAAAAGTTGCTCTCCATCTTTTTTTTTAAGTGCTGAAAGGCCGCAGTAAGGTCTCCCCGGAGCCTTCTCTTCTCCAGGCTGAACATCCCCAGCTCTCTCAGCCTGTCTTTGTAGGGGAGGTGCTCCAGCCCTCTGATCATCTTTGTGGCCCTCCTGTGGACCTGCTTTAACAGTTCCACAGCTTTCTTGTGCTGAGGGTCCCAGACCTGGATGCAGCACTGGATCCAAGTGGGGCCTCACGAGGGCAGAGCAGAAGGGGACAATCACCTCCCTTGACCTGCTGGCCACTCCTCTGCTGATGCAGCCCAGGACACAGTTGGCCTTCTGGGCTGAAAGCACACACTGCTGGCTCATACTGAGCTTTTCGTCCACCAGAACCCCCAAATCCCTCTCCGCAGGGCTGCTCTCAATAAGTTCTTCTCCCAGTCTGTCCCCATGTCTGGGATTGCTCCAACCCAGGTGCAGCACCCTGCACTTGGGCTTGTTGGACCTCATTAGGTTCACATGGGCCCACTTCTGAAGCCTGTCCAGGTCCCTGTGGTTGGCATCCCTTCCTTCTGTTGTATCAACTGCACCACTCAGCTTGGTGTCATCTGCAAACTTGCTGAGGGTGCACTCGATCCCATCATCTATGCCGTTGATAAAGATATTAAACAGCACTGGTCCCAGGACAGACCCCTGAGGGACACCACTCATCACCGGCCTCCACCTGGACATAGAGCTGTTGACCACAACTCTCTGGCTGCCTTGCAATTGGAAAATATTGCATTAAAGTGTGAGTAGCATCTGTGTCCAGAGAAAAGTACATGTACTTTTCTGAATAGTAAGTGCAACGGTCTGCTGTAGCCATTGGTTTTAATCAAACTAAACTTTAATTTGTCAAACAGCAGTTTTTAGTAGATAGGATGTGTTTGTTTTTATTTTGAACAGTTATGTTGTTTGTAGTCTTGTTCTGCTATAGTATGGAAATATTTATGTGTCTTAAATAATGTAATTTTCTTTATTTTGATTTTAGGAGAATGACATCTTCCTGGGCTGGGAAAAGGGAGCTTACAAAAAATGGGGAAAGAGTAAGAAAAAGTGCTCTGATCTAACACTAGAGGAAATGAAAAAACAGGCTGCTGTCCAGTGTCTTCGCTCTGCTTCTGATGAAGTAAGTTTGGGTTATCTAATAGATTCTTAAGACTTTATGCCATTTTTTGAGTAAGATGTATTTAGCTTGTGATGGTTAATCTTCTAATCTGTGGCTTCTTAAAATACAATATCCCCCGAGAGTTCTCTGGGTGTTCTTGTTTTTCTCTAGGAAATTATGAAACCTTTGTATGGCAGCAGGATTTCACAAAAGATTCTGTCCTATGTAGTGTCATGCTTTCCTTTCTGCAAGCCCTCACCTATTATTGTCAAGGACAGTTGCAATGCACCAGTTTGTGTTGAAATTACCACATAGCTTTGCATAAGGGTATTTGTTAAAATTCTAGATTTACTTTGTGTTGAAGTCTGTCTGAGCAGCAAGGAGCGGAGTATTTGGGCAGAAAGTCATCTTGCTTTGTGCATGGTGTATGTGCAATCCAGAATTGCTAAATAAAATGCAGTGTAAGTACCAGACATTCGTGTTCTAGATTACATCATTAAGTGGAAGCGGAGTTGAAGCACGCTGATTGGAGAAGGTGAGGAGAGGTGAAGGCAACAATGGGAAAGTGGAGAAAGAGACTGTAGAAGGAAATGTTTAAAAGTAAATAAATCTGTAGCACGGATCAATGAAAGCTCTTCAGAGAGATTTTTCAGACAACAGAAATCAGAAAGTCTATCTTTTAGTTACAGAACTACAAACACTTTTATGTGTCACTAATGTAAGGTGAAACTCTCCCCCCGTCTGTGCAGCTTGGTTGCATTATTGCTCCATATGACTTCCTGGTCACGTTTGTGATTGCACAAGCATTTGTGTGGTTGTGTGGAGAGCATGATTGGGAAAGCGAATCAGTATCCTGAGATTAACCTGGTTGGGGCAGAGGAAATGTTAACCTAGAGAAGTTTCCTGGTCAGATTTGTACAGAGACTTGCCCCAGAAAGAAGGGTGAAGGTATGTGGCCAAGAATAATGAAGGACATGTTATTGATTTGTGGGATTATTCCCTACACCACCATCTTCAACAGCATTCCCATCATATACTGGCTTATTTTTTATGAAGCTACTTGAGCATTTGTTCAGTTACTGAAGTGTTAATTGGCTAATTGGGGAGTTTTCTGAACTCCCATTTTCCCATTACTTATGATATGAGAAAAGTGATGCAAAATATAATTTTGTTGGTAATTTGCTGTGCTCTCGTAGTTACAGAATATTGAGGTCAGCACTCTGACTACTGTAAAAGTTAATGTAAATATGAAGCAAGTATGGAGAAATAATTGCAAGAAGTAATGCCTTTCTGATGGTATGACTATCTTTGTATACTCGTTTTATGAACAACAAAAAATAGTCTCCTACGTAGACTACAGGAATATTGATGATTGATTTGTAGCTTTAGGAGTGACTCTCTTTATGCATCATCACATAAGTAAAAATAAAGGAGCATCACTCAGAGCTATATTTATGTTGACAAAACCAGTTGAAAAGAAAAAGGAAGGAGATAAATTTATTACTAATCCCTGGTCTGCCTCCACTTGAAAGTTTGTATAATCTAAAACAGAGTAAGAAGGGAAAAATCTCTTCAACTAGGGTTTTAAAAGAATGAAAAAATGTGTGATCTGAAACTCTGAACAAGCAACTTCCTCCTTTGACTCCTGCCTCGTTGTCAGATTTTATTGTTCAACATGAAGCAATAATTGAAGAATAACAAGAAGGTGTTATACAGATACATAGGCAGGAAGAGACAGGCCAAGGAGAGTGTTCCCCCTCTGATAAACGAAAAGGGAGAACTGGCTTCCTCAGACATGGAAAAAGCTGAGGTACTCAATAAGCGCTTTGCCGCAGTCTTCACTGGTGGTCAAGTCTCCTATGTCTGTCGGGACCCTGAAACTCGAGGAGAGGGTGAGAGGAGCGGACTCCGTCCCACTGTGATGGTGGAACAAGTCTGGGACCGCCTAATGAAGCTGGACATGTATAAGTCCGTGGGGCCACACGGTATACATCCCAGGGTGCTGAGAGAGATGGCTGATGTGGTTGCCGAACCGCTCTCCATCATATTTGAAAAATCATGGCTGTTGGGTGAAGTCCCCGGTGACTGGAAAAAAGGAAACATTACTCCCATTTTTAAGAAAGGGAGAAAGGAAGACCCGGGGAATTACAGACCGGTTAGCCTCACCTCTGTGCCTGGGAAGATCATGGAGCAGATCCTCCTGGAAGACATGCTAAGGCATGTACGGGATAAAGAGGTGATCCGGGACAGCCAGCACGGCTTCACCAGAGGCAGATCTTGCCTAACCAATCTGGTGGCCTTCTATGATGGAGTGACGGCATCGGTGGACAAAGGAAGGGCGACGGACGTCATCTACCTCGACTTGAGCAAAGCCTTTGACATGGTCCCTCACCACATTCTTCTCTCTAAATTGGAGAGGTATGGATTTGAAGGATGGACTGTTAGGTGGATTAAGAATTGGTTGGCTGGTCGCAGCCAAAGGGTTGTCGTCAATGGTTCTATGTCTGGGTGGAGGCCGGTCACAAGCGGTGTCCCTCAGGGGTCGGTCTTGGGACCGGTGCTCTTCAACATTTTTATTAATGACATAGACGACGGAATCGAGTGCACCCTCAGCAAGTTTGCGGACGACACCAAGCTGAGCGGTGCAGTTGATACCATAGAGGGAAGGGATGCCATCCAGAGGGACCTGGACAGGCTGGAGAAGTGGGCCCAAGAGAACCTCATGAGGTTCAACAAGGCCAAGTGCAAGGTGATGCACTTGGGCTGGGGCAATCCCAGGCACTTATACAGACTGGGAGAAGAAGAACTCGAGAGCAGCCCTGCGGAGAAGGACTTGGGGGTCCTGCTGGATGAGAAGCTGGACATGAGCCGGCAGTGCGCGCTTGCGGCCCGGAAGGCCAACTATGTCCTGGGCTGCATTAAAAGAGGGGTGGCCAGCAGGGAGAGGGAGGTGATTGTCCCCCTCTACTCTGCTCTGGTGAGACCCCACCTGGAATACTGCGTGCAGGCCTGGGGCCCCCAGCACAAGAAGGATGTGGGGCTCTTGGAACGGGTCCAGAGGAGGGCCACTAAGATGATCAGAGGGCTGCAACACCTCTCCTATGAAGAAAGGTTGAGGGAACTGGGCTTGTTTAGCTTGGAGAAGAGAAGGCTCCTGGGAGACCTCGTTGCGGCCTTCCAGTACCTGAAGGGAGCGTATAAACAGGAGGGGGAACGCCTGTTTACACCCGTTGATAGTGATGGGACAAGGAGGAATGGTTACAAACTAAGACAGGGGAGATTTAGGTTGGATATTAGGAGGAAGTTTTTCACTCAGAGGGTGGTGAGGCACTGGAACAGGTTGCCCAGAGAGGTTGTGGATGCCCCATCCCTGGAGGCATTCAAGGCCAGGCTGGATGTGGCGCTGGGCAGCCTGCTCTAGTGGTTGGCAACCCTGCCCAGAGCAGGGGGGTTGAAACTAGATGATCTTTAAGGTCCTTTTCAACCCAGGCCATTCTATGATTCTATGAAGCTATGAAGCTATAATCTATATCCTGTGGACTGTTTTTATTTCAGGGCTATTTTGACTTCTGTTACGTGCCCGGACAGTTAAGCTTGCACATTTGGTGTCTTTAACAAACCTGTAGGTTATGTTATTTTTTCTCATATTTTCAAGCACAGAGTGGAACCTTTAAACCTTTCTCAAGGTTTGAACATTGTTGCTTAGTGCTGTTTTGTAGGTAGTTTAACATGTGTATTATAGAAGAGACAAATTTTTCTAAACCCTAGAGCTGGGGGAGGAAGGCGATCCTGCTTTGATATGAGTGATACTTCAAAATAACTTGTAAGGTATCTTTTCTTCTTGCTTTTCAAACACATTTCCTATGTTGGCTGGTGTCTGTATGTATTTTTGTGTACTAATTCGACAGGAATACTTGGTAGTTCTTGTACTCTGAAACATAATGTTGTAATACTATTCAGGATGCTCCATACAATGTTCGTGATTTAATTTCAAGATATAAATACTCTTAGTGGTGTGTGAGTGAGAAGTGTTTTTATAAACTGTTAAAATACAAATAAAGACTTCTTTCCAATGCCACTTGAAATTTTAACTGTTTTCTGAATCATCTGAAAATGTTTACCTATAGAGATTCTTTTTTTTTTTTTTTTGTCAAAGCAAAAGAAGAAAAGTATGTAATAGGAAGAATTGGCATGTGTTTATTACAGTCTTCATAAATATGCTAACTAGGAGCTTCTAAAGTTCTGTCCTGGACCAGGCTAGGCTTACTCCTCTCAATCAGGTAGTATGTTAAAATTGTCACTTATTTTAAATCACCCTACTATACTTGCTGGTTTTCCTGTTTCTTTTAATTCCAGTTCTGAGTCTTACTGTAATGTGAAAGAGTACTGAAAAATACTTTTAAAGACTGTTCAGATGTTCCAGAAAGCTGTTTTTGATTTAATAAAATGATGAGAGTTGAGAAGAAATGTCATGCTTCTTTTCCCAGGTTTAAAAAATAATTTCACATTGATCTGTGGGTATTGTGTGAGAAAGAAATTCTCAGTTTCTGAAAGTAGGTGCATAGGGCAAGACAACTTTGCCTTAGTACAGACCAATAAGAAACGCCTGGCTGAGAGCAGTGATAACAAATTGCAGTTTGGGATCCAAGATAAGTATCAAGATGTTTAAGGAAGTAACATGTTACAATTCTGTTCCATGTGCCATCCTGAGCTGGTCATTGGGATTTTACGTGCATTGAAGTCTGAGAGGATTTGTCTGTTAGATTTCTGGTTTACTCATAATACTTATCTTGGAAGACCAGCTTTAGGAGCAAAAAAGGTGGTAGTAGAATGCTCTCTTTCCGTTATTGTAACTTCTGTTCTCACAGTTTTTTCTTTTTGCAAGGAGTCTGGCAGCAGCCCACGTGGGCAGCTCTGGAGCTTGCTTTTGTTTTGCTCTGTTGTCCTTTTTCCAAAGTAAGTGGATACAGAAGTACCAGTATCCTCACCCAGGCACGCCACTCTTTCAGCCTGACCTCTTCTTTCAACCTTAGCACTGGAGCAAAGCAAGCAAGGTTGAGGTAGTGCCATTATTTGGAGCAATCTGGAGAAGTCTAAGTGTATTTAAACCCAAGAGTATTTAAATAATAATGTATTTAAGTGAAAATGGCTAGGTTAAATCTGTGTGTGTCTGTAGAGAGACTATCTACAGATGTATGTATACACACACAGGTTTTTTTGTTTTTTTGTTTTTTTTATAAAAGACAATTAAATGAAAACTGTAGGATTCTGCAGCCTGATCTTTTTTAGGGGTGCAAAAGTGTGCAGAGAATGAAAGGGTATTGAGGGTTAATGATAACTTCTCTAACTCTCATAGGAAATACAAGAGATCCAGATACCATAATTTTGATCTTCATATTTAATTATTTAAACTAATAATATGTTGAGAAATTGCTGATAATCTGTCTCCTCCCCCGCAATGGTAATCAAAGGCCAGAACGTGGAATGATCGCTTTACATATAAGAATGTAAAGTTTACATATGTATGTTCTGAGGACAGTATTTTTTGTGTGACAAGCATTTTGATGTCTCAAGATGTCAATGTTCGTATGAGTCTGGCTGCAGATGCTCTTGACACGGTTAGTAGCAGACAAGATGCAAGTACATTGCATCTTACCGTGAAATGAAGACAGAATAAAGGTGAGAAGAACTTTTAAGACAAGTACTTTAATGCAGTAACCAGTTGCTATTCTTACTGCAGTTCTGAAGTTTATTTTTTCCAAAACACTTGAATGGAGTATAAAGAGCAATTCAAAGAGATGTGCTGAAGAATTGTTCAAATTCTAAAAAGCCCATTAATTATTGACCTTGCATAGGTCAATATCAATTATCCTGCTGAAATGTTGAAGTAATTCTAAAAAGCTGTTTTGCAATTAACTGGCAAAGTAAGGGTATCCATTCTAATGAAATGTTGGGTTGAAAAAAAACTGTTTAGGACTAGGGAATATTTATGTAAAATTCCTTATTTTCATCAGAGAACTTTTATCGTGAAAATGCTGCTTCAAATTTTAGGTAAACAGCAGCAGTGTCTGTCGTCATTAAATGACTTTTTTTGTTTGTTCTGTCTGGTACACCTAAAACTGAGAAGGTCAGTTTGTTCATGTATAGTTTCTGAGATACTTTTACTTTTTATGCTTCTTAATTCTGAAAGTGGGTAGATTATTTTGGATTTGAATAGTGAAACTTATCAGTAACAGGACAGAAAGCAGTATCTTTGATACCCTGAAGTACATATAAGACTTTTCAGTAGGGTACGCTTCCTACTAATAATATTGAAATTACTTATGTTGCATGTGCATTGGTCACAAATCCAAGCCTAATTATCTTTTAACTGACTAGTTTTCTGCTAAAGGTTGCTTCACTCAATAGCGTGAGCAGATTTCAGCCGTGTTACTGAAGTTTCTGTATCATGCAGTTCATTCACTGAACACATGTAGTGTTACATGTAAAATTCCACCCCAAGATGGTGCTAGAGTTTTAATTAAAGTAATCGGTGTATCTTTATTCTGCTGAACTGTGTGAGGACATTCTGAGGTGTGGGCATGCTGCTATTTGGAGCATTGGCTTTGCTTGCTTTGTGGGGGGAGGAATGAGGGAGGAATATGACCCTTCTGATATTTGTATTATCATATGGGAAGGAGCACTTAGAGGACCAAGTCTTACACTAGACAGTTATACCTGGGTTGGTTCTTTTTTGTGTCTACCCTTGTTTGGGTTTCTTAACTCCGAATTTTCTTTGGTTTTAAATGCTGACATGCAAAATGTTTATCCTTCTTCCTGATAGGTTCTAAATGGTTAAGTATTAAGCATTTCTGTGTGTTTGAGAAGGATGATTGTTGGAATTTTTTTCCAGGAAACTCAAAACCACTTCACACAGAGAACATAATCTTCCTTCTGGTCATGTAGTTGGCCTTCTAGAAGGGCATATACCATCTGTCTTTAGAACACATAGCATTATTTAGGAAAGGATTTTAAAATTAGTCAAGATGCTAAGAAAGATTTTAAATGAGATACATGTTTTAAAAAGTAAAACTGAGCTAGAGCTGATGTCACTCAGCTTTTTCTGTGAGAAAGCACAGTGTGTGTGAGTTCTATTATTTCCAACCAGTCATTGTTTCTGTATGATAATGTAATTTGTATTGGTTTAAGGGAGTTTGTGTTGGCTCTGTATTAACCAAATCCATTGGCTTTCAAAACTTTCTTTTCTTTTTTTTCCCTCCATTCATATACTAAGCTGTGTTGTGCTGAATTTGGCAGACTATATTAACCCATATTTTGTAACTTCAGGTACCGTATAGAAAATTGAAGTGAATTTTTCTTGCCAAATTAATCATCACAGAATAAAATAATTACAATAAATCAATTCCTTTTTCCTCCTGACTTTGACTGCAATCTTTCCTCTTGACTGCAATGAAGCAGGCATTCATAGTAACATGTATCAGCTTTGTCAGGTTACTAAAGCTGCTACCCTGAGTATAATAGTAACTTTCATGGAAGTTGACAAAAATTTTAATTATTCCAACGTTTATACCAATTTTCTTAACATAGAATAAATATATATCAAACTGGAGAAGTTCTTCACGGGAGCTTAGTCTATATGGAAGTCATATTTGAAAGTTATTTAATCTCGCATGTACTCCCAACAATAATGGGGCAAGGGAATTCTTTCTCCAGCAGCTTCTCTGATAAGTCTGGGATAGAAAGAAGATTGCATATGCACGTGTTTTGAGGAGAGAAGGTACGCTCTTTCGGGTACACAGCCATGGCCATGAGAATGCTAGAGAAGTCAGTTGCTGAATAACAACTGGTTTCATCACAAAATAAAGTTACTAGATTATAATTTTTCTTAACATAGAATAACCATTTTTGCAAAAAATATGAATTGGAGCCCATTATGAATTCTTACCTTAAGCACAAGCAGACTTCACACGCTTTTAGAAGTTTCTCTGTTTCATTGATAATACAGATAAGAATATTTCAGCATCTAAAAGCTGAAGTACTGTGATTAAATGAACTTGCACGGCAACACTGCTTACAGGGATACTAAGTCTATTCTGGCTTTGAAGTCAGCATGTTTGTTTATAAGCGATTAATAATAATCAAGAAGAATATTTTTTCAGAGAGAATTATCCTTTCCCTAGCAGAGAACTTTTATCTCAATGTAGCCCACTTTAGAATTAAGGATCTGCAGTGGATAGAATGTAGCCACTGTAGAATTAAGTTATTTAACTCTTATTAACAGTTCAGCTGCTCTGGTAACCTATTTTTAGGGATAGTGTGTTCATTTTAAGTTAGTTTGAGCTGGTAGTTGACCTCTTTTATCTAGAATTACTAAATAATACATACTGTGATCTCTCTCAGAATATGGTGAGTGACGTGGTGAGTAATAGCTCTGAAACCTGAGCCTGATTCTAGATATGTGATTTACCTTTCCTAATGCTCTCTTAGTACAGAAGACAGGGCTAGGAGAGTTGCAAGAAAGTATTTTTATCTGCTTGTTGGAGAGCTATTGCTTTCACATTGCTTGAAGTTGGATTTTGTTTATATTGTCTGTTTGTTTGCTAAAGGAAATCAGATATTCCAGGGTCTTATATCTGTTCAAGATTATTCGGATCAAGTATTCATAGCCCCAAAAGAGAAGTTAACAAATACAATTTTTTTTTCCTCACTGGTCCAACATCTTTGTTGTAAATCGCTGTGTATTCAAGTGAAAAGATAGATTTGTGTTCTTGTTACTGAAGGGACCAACAGTGTTGTTCAAATACATTCTCTAATGTCATCTATCTTATTATAATGGAGGAAAATACCAAAATGCAAACTGGATGCCTCCTTAGAACTCTATGTGGATTGAACCCTCCAGGAAGGATGTTGTTTTGGTGGATTTATTTATATATTTAGTGGTGATCTTGGGGGTGGGGATTTTTTTAGTCCTTCCTAGCTGTTGAATACCTCTTTTGAGAGTACTTTTCTGGCAAAGATTCTTGGATTTAACAGGAAATTGGACACCTTTTCTAACAAGATTAAGTATAACAGTTGCCATTCTCTGTGCAAGTTCAAATAATAATTCTCCTGCTGAGCCTTAAAACCAGGTCCAGGTAACAGTGACAAGGTTGGCCAGTGATCAGCTTGCTTGTGCAAGACAGTGCTAAATTGGCCAGATCATTTCAGCTATTCTTGTACTTAGAGGTAATGCCTTTTGCTTGTTTTTCACTTGTTTTGGTTTTAGACTTTGCAAAACTACTCTCCACACTACATAGTGCTCAGCTTATTTTGGGTACCCATATTTACAGGACTATCCTGCTTCTCCACACAGGTGTGTTGTGAAGATCGATTAAAGCTGATGCAGGACATTAAGCACAAACAAAAGGAATACATATCTGAATTTACCTGGGAATTTTTTCTTGAGTAATAGACTTACAGACCCAGCTTACAGTGGAGATAAATGGAGCATTCCTCATGTAGATGAATAGCACATCCAAGAATTTTGAGTTTAACTGGAAATTCCTCCATGCAGTTAGCAAGGGAAAAACAGTAAGTTATTTCTTATGTATATTTAATGAAATTTGTAATCTCAAGAAAAGACACGTACTATGGCAGTAACTGGAGGAAATTCTGGAGGAAATTTCAGGAGTTTGGGAGGCAGTGGAGATGCTTTTTTTTTTTTTTTTTTTTTTAGTTCCCCCTCTCTTCTTGCGTGCTCCTGCCCCCTTGACCATTGATTGGCAAGTTACAGTCTGCTCTCATCCTGCAAGTAGTCTGAGGTGCTTATTGCAGTTCCTTTTTACTGAATGTCAATTTAAGAAAGGCAGCCCACTGACTCCCTTTTCAGACTTCTCCAAAAAATAAAAATCTGAGAAGTATGCCTGTAACCAGATACATCATACTGTATCAGAATTTTAGAAAATGAAAACCTAGACTTTTATCTAGCTCTCTTCATCCTACAAAATATAGAAATAGATGTGTGGTTGCAATGAATCACATTTTGTCTTATTCAGTTCACGTGGCTTAACAGCTGATTCATACGGAATGGCTACTAATCCTTCGCTTGGTGACAGGCTGCATGCCAAGAAAACAATCCTGATGCACTCCAATCAAAGTACCATCTCTGTTTGGAGAGTCTGATGACCTGTTAAAAGAATGATTTGAAACTATGGATATATTGATCAACCTTAATTTATAGACTGTTTGAACTCATATTCTGTGAAAGAAGTATCAGAATTCTGCTCTAGCTGACCCTGCATGGGCAGGGGTTGGGACCAGATGATCACCAGAGGTACTTTCAAACCTACACAGTTCTGCGAGTCTCTGAAATGTGAAAATATGAAAGCGAAATGAGGACTTGTTTCAAAAGTATAAGCTAGAAAGCACTCAAAAAGAATAAAAGAAAACCATTGATTGTTTTGGTTGTTAAAGTAAACTGAAGTGTAATGCTTCTGTCTTTTCAAAAAACTTAGAGGAGCAAGGAACTTTCCTCATACCTTACAGGCCTCAAGTAACAAGCCATATTTAGTAAATAATTGTGTACACAGTTCAAAGCGTCTGGAGGAAGGTATTATACTTGCATGGCATTTTTTGGACAAAAGTGTGTGAGCCATAACTAGACATCATTACTGGGGGATGGGAAGGGCTGAAGAACCAGTGGAAAAGCAAAGTTATGTTGGCCTATGCTATCCTCAGTTCCACAGAATAACTACATGAAATAATAGTGGTGCATGAACATTTGTGATCAAATTCAGGAAAAAAAAACATCAAATCTTCTGGACGGTAACCGTGTGGCGCTTGTTTGCAACCTTCAGAATAATCTACTAGCGGAGATAAAGGTCAGCAAGAATTAAAGTGATAGGGCAGAAGCCAGTGTCCAGTGTTACATAGGCAACAGTTTTTAGTGGACTTGAATTTCGTGTATGTAATATTATTTTGTTTCTGTAGTTCACAATTAATTAAATTGATTATTTTACATTTATAAAAGTATTTCTGAAGTAATTAAATTTATAGTTTTAGTATCTTCTGGGAACATTTTCTGCAGCTCTACAGGGGTGTGAACATACGTTCGAAAGCAATTGAGTTGCTGTAAGCTTGTCATCTCTGCTCCATTTGAAAAGCAGAGCATGTTAAAAAGATCTTTAAGTTTTGTCATTGGCTATATTTGTACAAGTGTGTATACATATGTTTATACAATATATGCAATATGTATAATTACATTTATATTTACCTATAAGATGTGTGAGCACTGCTTTTTTTTTTTTTAATTGCTCTCATTCCTCATTATGCAGAACTACATTAATTTGGCTCCGGATGGAGTTGTGTTGGTCCGTAAGCAAGGCTGGCTATTAGAGAGAGTCCTATAACTAGCAGCCAGATTGGCTGTTCTTTTTCATGCTGGGTGAGTTCAGAAGCTTAATTTATCTATTAGCACAGTCATTCCTGTGCCAGTAATATAACACCTATCCTTTATGTAAGCCTTCCCTTCCTTCAGCCAGCTGATGAAAAGCCAAAAAGCACAACTTTTGGTGGAACTGAGTGTAAGTTAAAGCAGAGGAAAGAAATAGGATGTTGGAAACAGTAGAATAGAATAAAACGCGTTTGGTGTGGAGGAGGATTTGGTATGCAGAATTAAAGTATAAATTAAAAAAAATGACACGCTGCCTTCTGTAGTTTGAATGAGAGAAAAGGGTTAGTAGAAATCTGGGTCAATAGTTTAATCTTACAGGTGATCATGAGATTTAAGCCTTTCATGTTGGAATTACAAAAGCAGTTGTAATTAAGTGCTAAGACTTCCATATTGGAAAATACTTTCAAGGTATTTGTACTATTTGGGGTCTGTCTTCGAATTTGAACCTAAGCAAAGCGCTACAGGGAGATCACGTAGTTTTGTTAAGCCGGTGCCTGAAATATCCTGCTTTCTGGCAGTGGGGTTGCTGCAACTACAATACGTTAACTTAAAGAATGAAAAATTACATTAACTAAATCACATATTCAGACAAGAACATGGTCATATATAGAATAGTTGCTTGAGGCATTTGTTACATTGCCTGCAGCCTGTTTTTACATACTGCAGTAAGAGGTTGAATAAGTGGTCTCTAGAGACTTGGCATTCTGCACAGTGGCTTTTTTTTTTTTTTTTTTTTTCCCTTTTAACCTAGCAGTAGCTGCATAGGAGTGCTATGCAGGACAGCATGCAGTGTGTCAGCTGACTCGAGTATTAGTTTCATGGTACAGGAGGAAATGAAGTGTTTGATTCGAAAAGTTTTCCCTTCTTCAGTGTAATGGTGAGCATTTTTTTGCTGTTTTGGCTTGTTTTTTTGATTTGATGTGATGGTGTAGATTCACTTCCTTAACTTATTTATACTGCTTAGATTTTGAGTATTTGCTACAGGTGTCTGTTCAGTTAGACAGTTCTGAGAGCTAGGCAAAAACAAGGCCAGCTCCTCCTCTGCTGCCCTTTTGCGGGGAGGAAAGGGGGGGGTCAGAAGTGGTAGAGGTATAAACTGGCAATTATTGCAGCTACATAGGTTTGTCCGTTTTACTGTGCTGCTTAGTTCTTTCTATATAATGTAATTTATGTTAGTAAATTTACCGATGTAGAAGATACCTTCTAATGTTTAATATTGCTAAGTCATCCTCAGTTAAGTACATGGCATAAAGTTTTATATTTAAGACTTCAGTGCAGCAGTGCTGGTAGGAACAGAAAATTGCTTTTTCACTTGACTGCAAATAATTAAAATTTAGAGGTTAGCATATAAGTCATTGATTCAGTGTATGATTTTTCAAGTGTGTGTTTCTGACAGATTTAAACAAGCTGGTTTCACTGTATAATTTAGTATTCCCTTTTCCATAAAATTTACTTGTGCCTTAACATCATATATTCACATTTCTTAGCAATTTCTAGCCAGTAGGCAGGAGAAAGAAGGAAAACAAAATCTGCCACCATAGTGACACAGCAAATCTTAAACTTCTTTTAATGCGTTTCTTTACCTTGACATGTGATTCATGTTACATTTGGAGAGTGTGCATATTCCCTGATTATGTGCACACAAGATCATGTCAAATTCCGAAGGTGAGATAATTCTATAGGAGGTTTGTATCAGTCTCAGAATCTCCAAGTGGGATGGGGACAAAGTGCTGGAGCTGTTATCGTTAACTGTGTATTGTTAACCATTAGCTGTTATTGGGAAGCTGCCCAGTTCTCTGTGGCTACCACTCCCAGCTGGGAGGTAATGCGAAGGGGGCTTCCCACATCTCCTCACATTTGAGATTGCTTCTTTTTGCTGTGATTGCAGCCTTCTCCTTGCAGTTGGGAAAGTACGAAGTGTAATCTCTGAGTATCAAAATAATAGCACAATACTCACCTCAGCTGGTTTTCCTTCCAGAAGGAATTGTCATTTCAGGCTGTAGGTTGGAATTTAGTATTTCACTGACTGGCATGCAAGTTTTGTTCCATTAGAATAGCACGGTGTTTTCTCCAGCAGGACAGTTGGCAGCATGCTGTTCTGCTTTATGCGCGTGTTTATCTTTCAGCAGTTTGCTGTTCTGGTACTGCCGCGTTATCTAGAACTGCTCACAAGTCTAGGCAGATAGGAAAAGCAGAAAAAGTGCACGTGCGAATAACATTGAAATTGGATTTAAAAGGAAACTTGAGTGTAAAGGAGGTTTATGTGTGGGGAATAAAGGAGGAGAGTGAAGGCTTATAAGGGAAGATGAATAAGCTGTTTATTTTTCCCTTTACTCTCCTAAGCAAACAACACAATATTTTAAAAGAATAAATAAAAAATTGGGCATTGCAAACTGACAGAACAATGGGATATGTTTTGCATGAAGATACTTATCCTCTCCCTCCCTGCTACCGATCTTTTCATACTGTTCCACTTTGCATCTTCACTCCCGATTTTCTGTGTCCTTTTAAGAGTCCTTTTCTCACAGGTATTAACTGTGCAGCAAAAAGGGTCAGGCTTTGCTTTCTGAAATGCATCTTAGTGATTAGCTGATTCTTGGACTTTTATCGTGAGACACTCACCTAAATCCAAGTGATACAGTGCAGTAAATGGGACAATGTATATAGTTTCCAAAACCTTGGATATACAGTAATGCTTATGACTTGTAGTTTGAAACATTATTGCAAATGTATTCACTTGTTTTGTGGAATCACTTTTACCTCTGATTAATGCATTTACAGGAATGGATTTATACCTAGGAATAATTTTTGTTGCTTTTTTAATGCTTAGCTACCATATAAAAAAAAAAACAAAACATGGCTGCCAAGATACATTTACTGTATTGCTGTCTTTGTATAAAATGAGTATTTTTCTTTTTGGTAAGTTACATTTTCTGTTTTTCCTCTTTTTTTTTTTTTTTTTTTTTTTTTTTTTTTTTTTTGGTTTTGTTCTGTGGTTTGGTTATTGTGCAGAGCTCTGGGATTGAAACTTTAGTGGAGGAGCTTTGCTCCAGATTGAAAGACCTTCAGAGTAAGCAAGGTAAGGAATAAATCTTCAAACTTTTGAGGCCGTGTATTGTATTTATCATATATACCCTTCTGAGATTTGGGAGAAGAGGGGACAGGCTGTTATTTCAGTAGCTTTTCATTTAGGCCATGCAATTTTAAAATACATTTGAATAATTTAATTCAAATAGTTTAAACACTTGTATACTAGTATGCTTTGTTTACTTAAGTAGCCATTCACAGAAGGAATTTTCCTCATGAAAAGAAGTAACTGTTCATATCCAGCTAGGCATGCTTTTTTAGTAAATATTCCATATTCAGCATTGTCTCTTCCCACCAAAAGAAATTAAAATAACGTGGGCTTGATTCTTTTCCTTTTGTATATTGATATTTGCAAAGAATAGATTGGCCTCAAATTGCTATATGCTAGCTATTCCTGTGAAGATCAGCTGCATAGCTGTCACAGAGCTGTGCTTAAAATTTCTGGGCTTCAGGAGAGTGGTAATGAGGACTTTATGTTCCCAAATGTGTGGCAGGGAGCATAGTACAAAATTGTGGTGTCTCCAGTGAAAGTTCATTGCACATAAATGTTTGTTCAGGCACAAAGCAGCAGCCTTTGACACCCTATAATAACAATAATATGCTTATGGTGTAGTATAAATAGCAATAAATAAAGAATAAGTATTTGCCTGCTTAAAGCATAATTTTAGCTGTTTCAACTCCCTTTTTATGTTTTTAAACAGTAATCACTAGTCTCTTACTATTTCACAGTGCTGTGCTGTGACGCTTTCTTCCTGAGCGAAGTGATGCTGACCATGTATTTAGAAAAAAGTAAAATTTGTGTGCATCTCACAGCATTTTTTTTTTAATTTATTTTATGTATTTTAATCCAAAGGATTAAAAATCAGTAGAGTCACTTTTCACATAGGAAATATGCCTTTATATCCACCCCAAACACAGCAACTACTGCAAGGGTACTTAGTTTTGGTGAAACACTTGAGAAATTAGATGCAACTATTCATAAAAATGCTTAGTTAAAGAAATCGTTGGGGGTTTTCTGTTTTGTTTTGTTTTTGTTCTATGTAGCAATGTTAGAAGAGGATAAGGATTTGAATATGAAATAACTAAAAACTCAATAGGAAGTCTCCTAGTGGCGGCATTGTTAACCCTTAAATGGCCTGCAGCTGCTAGCCAGTCATGTTTGGTGAAATCTGTGGGGCATAGCAAGACAACTGTGGAGAACTTGAATCTTTGGTGATAACTTGTGATTTCTGTATGCATAATATTCGGACTACAAATAGTTCTGTTATTTATAGTGTTTTATGAAGAATTACTACTATTACAGCTGTATGTCCTGGTGCTTTTTGTTAAAGACTGTTATGAAATGTGTTGGCTTTTTGAATTTTTCTGTTAAACATTTGGAATTTCCTTCCAAAACAGAGGAGAAGATTCACAAAAAGTTAGAAGGCTCTTTGTCTCCTGAGACTGATTTATCTCCCACAGCAAAGGATCAAGTAGAAATGTATGTCGTTGTTGTTACTATCTTAGACCCTTCCTTTTCTTCTCCTTTTACACTCATATTTTAAAATGGTGAAGTTAACTTAGTGGTAAATCTGGAGCTTTGTGCATATTAAGCAATACTTTTTTTTTTTTTTCCTGTCATCTTCTTTTGTTCATCTTACATATTTAAATATGAGCATTTAGTACCATGGGCTAGTTTACTTTCTGGCAAGTCCTGACTACTTTATTTTGCCACCTTCTTTTGACTAGGAACTCAAACCATACTGTATTTTAGCTTTCTTGAGACAGAGTCAGATAAACAAATATAAAAGCCCTTAAAACAGCATTAATTGGTACATTGCAGGGAGAAAATCAGCTTCCTGTCTTCAGAACTGTTTTTCTTCTGTTGCAGAAATGGGAAACTGAAACTCTTTATAACCAAAGTGGTCTACTGGTTACCAAGTTCCCGAGTCTGGTGTTATTGTACCCAGGAGCTTTATCATTGTCTTCTCTTTGAGATACGACTCCTTCTGTATCTTTTAATAACAACCATTACTAGCAACAGTCTAGTCGAAGCATTGCTAAATGGTTGATGCTTCTTCAGGGAGCTGATTGTGCTAATGTGCATTTAACTTGACTGACTTCTGAATGTTTTTGAAAATAACATTGAAATACATGAGAGTCGGTATAAATCTCTTTACTGTCAAACACATGCTGCTTTCATGTGGCAGAAAACAATTTTTTAATCTTGTCCCTGTTGAACAAAGCTGTGATGCATTTAAAGTACTGTATAACTACACCTTTTTTTTTTTTTTTTTTTTTTTAAGAAGTTGGGGCTTGTCTTTGCAAAACCATGTTGATGATTGATTTCTGCTGTAACTTTTTTTTATAACTGGAGGAACAGACTATGCAGAAGCTATCAGTTTTCATTTTACAAAGGAGAATTAACTGGCAACTGAAATTCAGAACTGAATTGACTGAAAATCAGGACTTCCTCATTTATACTTTAAATCAAACACCTTTAAGACTGGTATAGTAAATTGCTACATTATCTAATAAATTTGGAGTCAGGCCTTCACTGTTTTAAGCACCCACAATTTCTGTCTACAATAAAATTTAGTACTTCCTGAAACTGGGGTTGTTTTACTTTGCAGTATATTTGTAAACATTTAAAAGTACTTTTAAAGCTTATCTTAATCTTCCCTTTGTTGTCATTCAAATAAACAGTGCTATGAGTGGAATGTAAGTAGAACAAACTAGATTTTTTGACAATTGGATTGGTAGTGTTTTGATGTGTTTTTAGTAATTCTAAATTATAATGCCTGTCTGAAGTTCAAAGATACGAATGTCACCTTTTTGTACTACTTGCAGGTACTATGAAGCATTTCCTCCTCTTTCTGAAAAGCCAGTTTGCCTGCAGGAAATTATGACTGTATGGAATAAGTCCAAAGTATGCTCTTACTCTAGCTCCTCATCTTCATCCACTGCTCCACCAACTAGCACGGATACATCTTCTCCAAAGGACTGCAATAGTGAAAGTGAAGTAACTAAAGACAAAAGTAATAAAGTACCTGCCACTGTACACGAAAGAACCCATCAGAAGAAAAGTAAAAATGAGAAAGAAAACAAGTTTAGTAACAACGCTGTTGAAGATAAGCCTGTTTTGTACAAAAAACAAGTCCGACATAAGTCTGAGGGAAAGATGCGTCCTCGCTCCTGGTCATCTGGATCCAGTGAGGCTGGCTCAAGTTCTAGTGGTAATCAAGGTGAATACAAGGCATCAATGAAATGTATTAAAGTAAGGCATAAAACAAGAGAGGTTCGAAATAAAAAAGGGCGTAACGGGCAAAGCAGGCTTGCAGTGAAATCTGGTGAAAAGGCTGAAAGAAAAGTCCACAGCGGAAGCAGTAGCAGCAGTAGCAGCGGGTCCATCAAACAGCTGTGCAAAAGAGGTAAAAGGCCATTAAAAGAAATTGGAAGAAAAGAAGCTGGCGGTAACGATGGAAAAGATTTGTATTTAGACAGCAGAAACGAAAAGGAATATAAAGAAGAACCCTTGTGGTATACTGAGCCGATTACAGAGTACTTTGTTCCTCTTAGCAGAAAAAGCAAGCTGGAGACTACGTACCGCAACAGAGAAGATATATGTGGCGTAACATCAGAGGCTGTAGAAGAGTTGTCTGAATCAGTGCATGGTCTTTGTATTAGCAACAATAATATTCATAAAACATACCTCGCAGCAGGTACTTTCATCGATGGTCACTTTGTAGAAATGCCTGCAGTTCTAAATGAGGATATTGACCTCGCTGGGACCTCAATTTGTTCTCAACCAGAGGACGACAAATATTTAGATGATGTTCATCTGTCAGAACTAACACACTTCTATGAAGTGGATATTGATCAATCCATGTTGGATCCTGGTGCCTCAGATACGATGCAAGGGGAGAGTCGGATTTTAAATATGATTCGACAAAAGAGTAAAGAAAAAACTGATTTTGAGGCAGAATGTTGCATAGTGTTAGATGGAATGGAGTTGCAAGGGGAAAGTGCAATATGGACAGATTCGACCAGCTCTGTTGGTGCTGAAGGGTGGTTCTTGCAAGACCTTAGTAATTTAGCTCAATTTTGGGAGTGCTGTTCATCTTCTAGCTCTGGTGATGCGGATGGGGAAAGTTTTGGAGGAGATTCTCCTATCAGATTCTCCCCCATCTTAGACAGCACAATGCTTAATTCACACATGCTTGCTGGCAATCAAGAGCTCTTTTCAGATATTAATGAAGGGTCTGGTATAAACTCTTGTTTTTCAGTGTTTGAAGTGCAATGCAGTAACTCTGTTTTACCATTTTCTTTTGAAACACTCAACTTGGGAAATGAAAATGCAGATTCTAGTAGCACTGCTAATATTCTTGGGAAAACACAGTCTAGATTGCTAATATGGACCAAAAATAGTGCCTTTGATGAAAATGAACACTGTTCCAATCTTTCAACAAGAACTTGTAGTCCATGGTCACACTCGGAAGAAACACGTTCAGACAATGAGACTTTAAATATTCCGTATGAAGAATCCACGCAATTTAATGCAGAAGATATTAATTATGTAGTTCCTAGAGTGTCTTCAAGTTACGTAGATGAAGAAATTCTAGACTTTTTGCCAGAAGAAACCTGCCAGCAACAAGCTAGAACTTTAGGAGAAATGCCCACTTTGATTTTCAAAAAAAAATCTAAGCTAGAATCTGTCTGTGGTATTCAGCTAGAACAAAAAGCAGAAAGTAAAGACTTTGAAACTACACAAGGGTGTAGTGAAAGCAGTCCACATGGAGATGGCTACAGCTCAGGGGTTATTAAAGATATTTGGACAAATATGACAGACAGAAATTCTGCAGCAATGGTAGAAATAGAAGGAATAGAAGATGAATTGTTTTCAACTGATGTAAATAACTATTGCTGCTGTTTGGATACAGAAGCAAAAGTTGAAACCCTCCAGGAGCCTAATAAAGCAGTGCAGAGATCAGAGTATCATCTTTGGGAAGGTCAAAAAGAGAATTTAGAGAAGAGAGCCTTTGTCTCAAATGATTTATCTAAAGTAGATGGTGGTGACTATACTACACCATCGAAACCTTGGGATGTTAACCAAGATAAAGAAAACTCATTTATACTTGGTGGTGTGTATGGGGAGCTGAAAACATTTAACAGTGATGGAGAATGGGCAGTGGTGCCACCTAGTCAATCAAAAGGGAGCTTATTACAATGTGCAGCTTCTGATGTAGTGACAATAGCTGGTACAGATGTTTTTATGACTCCAGGTAACAGCTTTGCCCCTGGTCATAGGCAATTATGGAGGCCGTTTGTATCATTTGAACAGAATGATCAATCGAAGAGTGGAGATAATGGATTAAATAAGGGTTTTTCTTTTATCTTCCATGAAGACTTACTGGGAGCTTGTGGTAACTTTCAAGTTGAAGAACCAGGGCTTGAATACTCATTCTCTTCCTTCGACCTGAACAATCCATTTTCTCAAGTTCTTCATGTAGAGTGTTCGTTTGAGCCAGAAGGAATTGCATCTTTCAGCCCTAGTTTTAAACCTAAGTCAATTCTGTGCTCTGATTCAGACAGTGAGGTTTTACACCCCAGGATATGTGGTGTTGATCGAACGCAGTACAGGGCTATACGGATTTCTCCGAGGACTCACTTTCGCCCAATTTCTGCATCTGAACTTTCTCCAGGTGGTGGAAGTGAGTCAGAATTTGAGTCAGAAAAAGATGAGGGAAGTATTGCTGTCCCTTCTCAAGTAGATGTGTTTGAGGATCCACAAGCAGATCTCAAACCTCTGGAAGAAGATGCAGAAAAGGAAGGGCATTATTATGGAAAATCAGAGCTTGAATCTGGAAAATTCCTTCCCAGATTAAAAAAGTCTGGAATGGAGAAGAGTGCACAAACATCATTGGATTCCCAAGAAGAATCGGCTGGGATGTTGCCAGTAGGAAACCAAGATCCATGTTTAGAATGCAGTATGAAAGAATCCCTAGATGGGAGGGCGATGGAGAGCTCTAAAGTAAACTGCAGAATAGTGGAGCCACGTGAGGAGACTAGCAGGTTTTGCAGTTGTAAAGCAGGGTGCCATTTCCCCACATACGAGGATAATCCTGTTTCTTCAGGAGAGCTTGAAGAGGTATGTGGATGTGTAAAATTATGGAATTTGCAGCTAGCAGCTGATAACCAGCAATTCATCATGTGACAGTTCAATTTAAATGATTGTAATTATATAGCTGTCTAGAAAAATATAGTTCTATAGAAACACAGGAGGTTCTGCCTGAACATCAGGAAACGCTTTTTTACTGTGAGGGTGACCAAGCAATGCACAGGTTGCACAGAAGTGTTGTGGAGTCTCCCTCCTTGGAGATACTCGGAAGCTGTCTGGACATGGTCCTGGTCAACCTCCTCTTGGTGGCCCTGCTTCAGCAGGGGGGTTGGACACGATGACCTCCAGAGGTCCCTTTGAACCTTAATCATTCTGTGGTTCTGTGAAAAATTAACCATCTTCAGGCGTTACAGTGTCATCTTGCATAGCTTTAGAAATATATGCATGTGTACACTCATGTGACTTTAAAATCTGTTTACCATAAGGTTTTAGTTTATCTGATTTACATATAATATGTTAAAATGTGCATAAATTTTGAATAGTGAGATATTACTGATTTTGATTCAAGCCTATTTTAAAATACTGAAGAGGAAAATCTGAAATCAACCTTTTCAATATGAATTTCAACATGAATTGTAATTATTTCCAAGTAGAAGACTATGGATTTGAATTATTACATGTAAACTTAAGCAAAGAAAGGTTTCTAGAAAGGTTTAATTATCTGGAAAAGAAAGTGTTCTCTTGTTGGTGTTAGACACAAAATGAAATAAAACATGGATGCAAAATGTACATTGCTACCACAGCACTGTAAGGAGGCCTAAGTCTCACTAAGAGTTAAGCTCAGAATTTTCTTTCAGGTAACTGTAGCCATAGGTTAAGTAATGATCGAGAGCAAAAAGCCCTTCCAGCCATAAACAGCCAAATTTTTCTTGTTGTTAGTTCTCTTTGCTCGAGGAAAAAAATATTTGACCTGCAAAATCATTTCGTTGTGTGGCCAGCCCAGAGAAATTGTCTGGGTAGTTAGGAGTTGGATCTTACATTTTCTTTTCCTCTTCAGTCGCTTCTTCCGCATACTTGGCAGTTGTAGTATCTTCATTGGGAAGGAATTCTTTTGTGCTTTTAAATGGAGAGTTGTACCTAGCTTGTGTTGTGCTGATTGTATACTCCTCAATTACAAGTTTGAACTGCTAATTCATATATGGGAAAGCTAACCATTGTCTTGCTAAAACTAAAGCTATCCTTTTTGCTGAATGAAAACAGAGTTCCTTATTTTCCTTCTTCCACATTTGTTTCTCCTCTTATTCTCCTTTAAATTAATTATTATCACTGCTTCTCTTCCCAGTGTCAGTAAGTTGTTGTCTGCTGCTTGTACAAGAGAATCAAATAATTATGGTTCCTGCTTCCCTGGAGTCTGGGGATTTTCTGTGTTTGTGCCAGGCCTTGCAATAAAAGTCACCAAAAAAACATGAGTAAACTTAGGCTTTAAGTCAGAAGAGATTCTGGAAATTACCTTTTACCAGGCATAACAGAATCTAACTTTATCATACAGTAGAACTAAATAAATGAATAAATGGTATACTACACTTTTCTGTGATAGTGAGAGACTGAAGTTCCTTCCAGCCTCTTTACAGATCTCTTTTCTGGTTGCTTAGTGCTCCATGAGAGTGCTTATTCTCATCTTTTCTTCAGCTACTTATCCATACAAATAAGTAGTACGTGTCTGGTATAAGATAAGAAGTTTACTATGCTTGCAGAGTTTATGGTAGTTATGACACTTGAAAAAAACTTAACTACTGATTATTGCTCAGAAACTTCTAGTATCCTATTTTCCTTAACTTCCTAAATACAAGAGGAAAACCAACTGCTTCCGTAGCTCAGGTCACATAGTTTTATAGGAATTTTCATAGCTTCATAAATTAAAAGCTACTGATAAGTACAAAGGGCCAACAACCATCTTGGCAGTCTAGACTCCAGTTTGGTTTGAAATTAAGCTCTTCCTAGGGGGCTTGAGAGCTTGGTTACAACTTAGAAAGACTGGGTTAACTTGCTTTCTTATATCTAACATGTCTCAAGAGGATGTGTACGCACTCTGGGCTTTTCTAAGAGCCATTAGTGTGCATCTGAAGTTAATTGGCTCTTTGGCTTGAGAACACTTATCTAAATTTATTATTGGAGTTAAGTCTATATGTAAAAGAAAAGCTTTTTAAGCATTAAAACAATACATTCTAATGTGTTGTTTATGAAGTAAGCTTTAGTCAGTAAAGATGATGACTATTTTGTGTGCAGGAAAGGGTGTGGATGTCATACAATTAGGTCTTCGGTGTGTGAACTTTTTAAGAGTAGTATTATTTTCATGAGCATTAAATTCAATATAAAATATGTAGAACAGTTTAGGTGAGGCATTCCTCCTTGATACCTCACACGTATATGCACAGGAAAAAGAGTTTTAACTTGAGCAGAGGCTATGGAATTGACTGATTAGTAAAGGTGAATATTTGTAAATTATTTTTAAATGAGACTTTCATGCTTTGTTTTATTGACTTCTGATAAAATTTAAATGTATTGTTTTAACTCGCTGTTATCTAACAAAGTTTGAGCTGTGTTCTGAGATATGGGTATCTCCAACGTTTTGCATAAGTAATGGACTTGAAAATACCAATGTAGACCACAGTGTAATAGTGGATGAGTCTCTTTGTGTCACGTAAACTTGAATTATATACATGCTGTGCAAATACACATCTGAATACTTCCTATTTATAAGAATGTAAGAGAATCTGGTTGCGTTCTTCCCTCTTACCTTCTTTAATAGAGCGCTCCTTTCAGGGTTATAGCGTGTTTTGCAGCAGGAATTTGCTGATAGCTCCTGGAGAAGTTCTTCAGAATTGAATTATATACTTAGCCTTAAGATTTAATTAAAAAAAAATAAGGGGGGGGGGGGCTGAAGTACAGTCCTTTTTCTTCCAAGTAAATGCTCTTACCACTTAGCTGTAGAGTCGTGGGTAAGTATGCACTGTGGTCCACTTAATGGTCTATGACTAATAACACTGAAACTCTTATCAATAAATGTTGTATGGAGTCTGATCTAGTAGCTGTGCCCTGAGAATGCTTATACTGCTGAGTCCTTGACATAGATAAAGGAACTTGTGGGTTCTGTTGGGATCGTTACCAAACTTCTGAGGCCTGAACACGCCAACAATGCCTGTGGGGCAAGGAAATTTGACTGGCAAAGGCACATAAGTGTTTATGGATCTTGTGACTTAGTTGTCCTGTTAGATTTGGTGAGGTATGGTGTTTGACTGGAGTGACGTGATACCAGTATGTAACTTACTTAGGAAGGACTGGCAAAAGAGGAAGGGAGGAGGGGTGCCTTACATACCTTGGTTCTGAGGTCAACAGTGTATGGGATAACCTGCTGTGAACCTCTGGGGAGCCTCACAGGGGAATCAGGTGGAAAAACACGTAGAGTCATCCATATGCAATGCAAAGTACTTCAGTGTAAAAGGGATAGTAATTGTGGGGCTATCTGAGAAAGGATCGGTCCAGATAGTTCTTGATATGTGCTGATCATGGCAGATGATGAAAACAGCTACAAAGACTCTAGGCTCTAACTTCCTAATTAATAAGACATAATTTGTGGAGATTTTGAAGGATGAAAGTGTCTTGTAGGACAGGGACCTTAAAAAGATGGAGTTCACAATGTTGGTATAAAAGTCATGAGGAAAAGAATAAGGTATAAAGTAAGCCAATAAGATAAAGATTTGGTCTACCTCAAAGTCCTAGAAGTAAATCAGACACAGGAAAATATCTGAAGAAGGATTTTTTCTGAGACGTAACATACAAGCTTGGGAAACTATGAAAAGGTAATGCCAAAAAGATCCCATTTAATGCATTTTTTTGTCACTGTTTGAGTTCTTGGTGAAAAGGCAATTAACCAAGCAAAGGAGAAGTACAGATAAATTACACTGTTTCAGTTAGTCATAGGAATATTCAACTAAATATCACAAGGAGCAGCAACTAATTTGAAAACAGCCTAGAAGATACTTGGTTGAGAACACGCAGAAGATAGAAAATGCATAAAAGGCAAGCACACTTCCATCTTTTGAAAGAGGAAGGAGGAAAATAGAACAATGGTATTGTCAATGGCTCTTAAATTACCTGAATAAATGTTTTAACCAGTAAATGGCATGGATGCACCATAAAGTGTGAAAGTTACTAAGTAGTGGTTTGACAAAAAGAGATTGCACGCTCAAAGTAACCGTCACTGTTATTCTGCAAGTATTTCTAGCGGACAAGGGAGATCATTAATTTTGTGGTCTGGGGAGTAAAAAACTTGTTTATGAAGATCCCTGATGATATCAAACTTGGAAAGTTTACAGTTATACTGGAAGACAGGATTAGAATCAAAAGGTTGTTGAATTGGAGAAATGATCTGAAAAATAAAATGCAGTCCAGCATGGACAGATACAAACTTCTGAAGAAAAAATAATCCTCTTCACAAACACAGTATGAGGAGCGACAGGCGAGGAAATGATGTGAAACAGAAAAGCACCTTCAAGTAGATCATAAGCTGAGCATAAATCAGCAATGACACACTTTGCAGAAGACAGCAACATAGTGATCTATAAATAGGAATGTCCTTCTGTAAGAGGGGAGGTAATTGCTCCTCTGTAGCTGGAACTGGCAAGCCCTCTGCTGGAGGCCTGTGCTCGGTTTTGATCTTCAAGAAGGATGTCCTGAAGAGAGCAACACAAAGATCACTGCTTCTGAAAACACGGTGAAGGAACTGAGGTGGTTTTATCTCAAAAAAGAGAAACTTGAAGGAGAACCCAGTAGTCTTGGAGAAGCCATTTTCATAGTCACATAAGATACAGGACAAGCACAGCTTTTGCCTTAAGCTCTGCCATACACAAAGGAGGTGCATGTGATGGCCTTAAATCACAGCAAGGGAGATTGCAGGAAAATAATTCTAACCAGAAAATGAGCTTACTCTAAGGCTTAATTGTTTTTAGGGAAGCAGTAGTAATTCTGTCTTGAAGAGGCTTAGAGTGTAGGCAAATATCTGTTAGGAATAGTGCATTGTAGTTGACTCAGGCTTTGTGCAAGAGTAGAGACTAGATGACCTCCTGGGTTCGCTTACAGATGTGTTTTCAGTGAAAGTCCAAAATTAGGTGACTGCCAGATAGGCTTTCAGAGTATGAAGTTTAGACTTGGCTTCCTTTATTTATGACTAGCTTCTAGAGCCAGATGTGTGTATTCACCAACTAGCTGGTGAACTAAAATTTGGATCTGATCTTTTGGAATGAGACTCAATGGGCTCACTGCTGCTGTGACTTCTAAATTATTCATGTATTCCTTGCGTTCTTTCTAATAGTAAGGGGTTGCAGAGCAGCTTCAAAGAAATTTTTACTTACAGATTCTTTCTGTGAAGTTACTTACAGACTTTAATTTTTCTGTTGTTGGTTATGAAACTGGCAGTCATAACACTTCAAATAATGTTCAGATGATAATGAGGCTTTAGTATTTATTCTGTTCAGATTCTGCAAAACTCTTGTCACTGCCTTGATCCTTGGCAGCATGCATTCTGAAACAGTAGAAACATTTAATGTTGGTGTTTTCAAGTCAGTATCTAAAGAAAGTGGTATCGGTCGTGAGGTGTTTAGATGAGAGTTGGAAAGAAAGGAATTTTAAATTTGGGTAGCGAAGTTTTGCCAAAAGACTTGAGAAAGAACAGTGGTAAAGCTTAAGCTTTTTTATCCTCTATGTATTGATTTTGTTGTCATGATTATTGAAGTAATTTAAATAATCTCAATTGCCTTGTTTTGACACTGTGTAAATGAGGTGACTCTAGGGTTTGCTATTTGAGACTTCAGTCTAGTGTTAAAGTGTCAGTTCTGGGTACAAATCGTAAACATATTTCTGTACAGTGAACTGTATCATGTTGTTGATTAAAGCTGCTGAAAAGATAACTTTCTTTAATGCACTGTTCTCATCTTTGGCATCTGTGCTTTTAAAATAGTGCAAGCATTACAAATGGTGACATAGCTTAGATTCCTCTCCTAAAAAAATTTTAAAAATGCCATAGATATCTTGCAGAACTGCAGAAACACTTAGCTAACCAACTTGTCTCGGTCTACCCCTTTAACATGTTTTATATATTTATATGTTTATATAACTTAATATACATATTTACATATATGAAAATGTCTCAAACACAGGATATTTCATGAGCTTGGATATCGCAGTTCTGCAAATCTTCATTGCCTGCAAGTCTTAAAGAAATAGCGGTGAATGGAATAAATTTCACTTACAGGGTCATGGTTTTGCATTGATAAATGCAAAAATTTCTTTACTTTGTAAAGAGTAGATGAATAGAACTGCAGGGAGGGATGCAAAAATAGAGCTTAAAGGCACGGAATGTTTGTTTATATTTGTAACAGCAGTTTAAATTATATCTATGTTTACTTTGACATCTGTATTTATGGAAAAGCAAAAATCTAGCTAAAGAAATCTTAGCTACCTGTCCTTTCCCCCTTCTTTTACAGTGGTCTCTCAAAAAGAACTTGAGTTTATTACAATGTTTCTGTACTTGGGCGAAATGTTTTATTTACATGGAGCCAAACACTGTTAGATTTGTGGTTAGAATCACTGTTTTACTAACTTCAATTACAGCCTTTAACCAGAAATACGGAAATAATAAACAGAATTAAATGTACACTGCTTGGAACGGGCAAAGTTTTAACAGACAGAAATCAAGTGTGTTCTGTCTCACCTTGGTCTTAGTCTTGCTATTTGATTTGGAAAGACGCTATGTATGCTGTTTCTTCCATTCGCAAGTAGAAGAGATGGAGAAAGCAACTTTAGTAGAGAGTTGGCACTACAGGAGAGAAATATCTTGAGGTAAAGGAGTTTGACAGTTTAAGGCTGCAAGAAACAAAAAATAGAAGGGACTGAAAAATGTATCTTGTATGGAGGGGGAAAAAAAAAGCTGGCATTGTGATGGACCAAATGATTTAGCAAAGCTTTCCCTTTTAAAAAGCCCTGAAGCTTAAAGTGCCATTGAAGAGTAAGACAAGGCAGCTTGCCTTTGTTTCAGGGACTTGAGCCAGATGGTCCTTTAAACTGTAAACCCCAGCTCTGAGAGGATCGGTTTTTATACACCAAAAAAAAAAAAAAAAAAAGCCTGGAAGAGTGGAACAGCAAAAAGATTGACAGAAAGGCAGGTGTGTGTGGGCAGAGGGATTGTTTGATGCTTTGCATAAATTTTGCCTGAAGACTAAAGTTCTGTCCAATGCAACTTTTCTAGCTAGTGGATGACTAATCTGCCATGTGAACTTGCTGGGGAGTTTTGTCCCTAACTATCGGGAAGAGCTTGTGATGGAAACAAGGAAATAACAAAAATTATTGCCACTTTGTACAAAATTAAATGTTACTAAGGAACAGAAAAAAATTATTGAACTAATATTTCCTCTTATGCAGGCTATTGATAAAATTTAAGTTGTTAAGCAAATCCTAAGCCAGTTCTTGGTGGGGAAGAAAATGTGTTTCATATTCATAAATGCTCAGAAATTTAAGAGGTTGCAAAATAAAGCTTTGTGTATCTGTTCTTTCTTCCTGGCAGAAAAATAACAAAGTAAATTCCTAATGAACTACTTGTATGAGTAATGAAGCTCTTACCTGAGGAGAAATGTTTTGGTTTTAAAAAAAAAAAAAAAAAAGAGTGGAAAAAAACACGAACTTCCCTTTTAAAACGTGTGTATGCATGGGGGGGATCCCCAACCCACATCCCCCGGTGTTTCTCCTACACTTTGTTCCTTACCCGTTCCATCTGTACGTTTATCATTCGTGTAATCAAACCTCGTATTGCAGATGCAGCAGAACCAGGTTTATTGATGGACCGTCTTCTTCCTTGAATTCTGCTTTCATACTTCTAGACCTAGTCTTTCCCAGCTTTGGTAGTCACTGTTACCTCATATACCTAAATGCCCCCATCAAAGATATTCCTAAAAACTGGTTTAGTATCCTGTGATGCAGGAAGTTAAATTTCATCTGTGTCAGCAAGCCAACAGTGCCACTCAAATGTGCTGCTCACCAGGCTGCCTGTTGGTCACAGCTGAAGAATGTGGAGTTGGATACGTTCCTTCCTGTACTGAATATGGAACATTTTATGCGAGCGAAACAAGTAGAAGAATAAAATGCTCCTCGTGGGCACTCATTCTGGTAGGCCCAGCTCCGCAGTCGGCAGTGTTAACCGTGCCGGAGCGGCTTGGCCTTTTCGCCAGATCAATATAACATGGTGTGTTGCTGTGTACTCGCACTGCAGCTTCATCACCTAATGAACTGCTTATTGCTCTCCATGGCAGTCTTGCAAAGCAAGCAGCAATACAATAAAGCTGTGTAGAACAGTAATCCTCCTTAGCTGCCTTATTTCAAGTACATATGTGAGTGGGAGAGGTGAGGAAAAACCTCATCTGCCGTAGGAAACGCCATTGATGGGGCAGGAAACAATCTTTCATTTCTCTGCCTGTTTTCTCCTTTATTCACTTGTATCCTTAGCAAAATGCTCAATTGCTGTTCCATCGTGATGCTAGTGATCAAATACGCTGTTCAAAATGGTCATTATCCACTTAAATTCACAAAATCTCTCTTCTATGTTAGGTACTGTACTCCAGCTAGATTACAGAGTTGTTTCACTGTAATTTGATCTTTGAAACAGCACTAGAATTCTTCATTGAAAAGAAAAAACTAATACTTGCTTTTATTCCTTTAGAAAGTATTTGTACTGATGTTTGCAATGAATGATAGTTCTTTTGTATACCAGAGGTTTCATTTGAGATTTTAGATGAAAGACCTAAGTGGATAGCCCTGCTGTTGTATGAAGTTCCTGGGAAGGTTTATTTGAGACAGACATAAAATGATATTGGAAAGAACAAATGTGAGCTGGTTGCCAATGAAAGGCGTATAAATTCTAGTTAAAGTTTTGAAGCTATTTTACTTGTCTTTCAAACTCTTACACAAACAATAGCAAACATTAAAATGATTTTGTTCTGCTTTTGGCTTAACTCTGTATGGAGAGGTGAGAGGGGGACAGAAACAAATACAGACAATGAAAGAAAAGAATTGGAGTTCTATAACATTATAGTAGTTTTGCAAATTCTGAAGTCTTCAAGTGATTTTACATATCCTCAGCCAGAGGCTCTAAGAAAAGCCTCAGTTATCGTACGTCTAGCTGTAAAACACAGGAAAGGTAACCCATCAGTCTTCTCTTAGACCTGCAGCAAGACTGGGAGTGAAGCAGTTGTTGCAGTTGGTTTTGCTGTGTTATCTTTGAGCTCTGGTTACGAGAAAAGTAAAATAAATATGGACAGTTTTAGAGAGGGAGAATTCCACTTGCAATTTGTAATACTAGTAAAATCTGAGAATAACAGCTGTTTAGATGGGTAGCTGGAAAATTTAAAATATTTCATAGAACACTGGAAGTGTACGCGTGAGAAGGAGGAGGCATACATTGAAAATGCAGTTTTGAAAGAGAATGCCAAATTGGTATTTCTTATTTACTAATTGAGGGCACTTCTTCAATTCACAGAAATTTTCATGATGACAGACTGAACAATTGTAGTAAACATCTCAGCAACTACAGGAAAAAAATGGTGTTCTTCAGTGAATGTACAGAGTAGACAGCAGCTCCTGCTCCCCATCCCCTCCCAGACAAAATGGATTTAGTATTGGTAGCCGGTCCTTCTGCAAAAGTCCTTTTGCTTTAGACACCTGACCTTAATGCTGGTTTAAAAATAACGTAAGTCATTCCACGAGGGTCCTCTTGGGGCCAGGAGGGCCAGGTCTGAGCTTGAAGGGAAGCCCTTCTGCATGCAGCCAGGAGATGTCTCTCTGGCTTTCTCTAATACTTCTGCAGGGCTGGAAGGAGAGGGAGCTGAGGCAGCTTGGCCACCAAGCCATCCTGAAGCAGACACGTGGGCTCTGATGGTGGCTTAGCCCAGGAGGCAAGACAGCTGTAGCTTGTTTGACCCTGCCAGACTCGAGCTGGCTTTGCTTGTAACCTGCTGTGGTTCATCCAGCGTATCGCGTGCAGGTAGGAGTATGGGTGTGACACCGGTGACGTGAGAAACTCTGAAGTTAAAGCGTTGCGCTTGTGGAGTTTTTAGATGCCGCTGTCTATGATAAGCAACAAAGGGAGGCTTCCATGACTGAATTTATACGTAAATGCCTGTATTTCTTACTAAGTTCTGCTTCAGAAAGCCTTGGGCATTTTTTTGGCTTTTGTTTCTTTGACTATGGTTTAATTTTGTCAGAAATTCTTTCTCTGGAGTTTGGGTTTGAGCTTTTGGAGGGTGGTTCCAAAAGGAGAGTGTTACGATAGAAAACCAGCATGTTTAATTTCAATATTCATTATAGAAGAACGTCATGGGGCAAAAAAGTTTCATGTGGCAGACACTTCTGAATACAGCACTCTTGAGTTGCTCATTTGGTTTGAGGGGGACTTCTGTCTATTAAGAATTTGTAAGTTCAGGTTCTATAGGTTCGTAGTTCTGCGGTAGCTTAAAGAGGAACAAGAGGAGACTCCTTAATTTTGCTTGCTTAAATGTTCTTGGGTTTACAGAGGAGGAAGCTGGATGGAGAGAGACTGAGTGTTGAAGCTCATTTGTTAACCCTTTATAGTAGCTAGTAGCAGTGTAGTTTGTATGAATTGTTCCACCTACCATCTATAGGGAATGTTACAAGCTGGCTTCATCTTTTGAATGGGGTTACCACAGGTGCAGTCATAAAACTGGGGGCATGTCTGTTGCAACAAGACTTCAGTAGTTTAGCTGTCTCCATTTATTTCACAAGGAAAAGGTTCTGGTAAACTTAAATCACCATTAAAATATGGTGTGGGGAGAGTACTTAGGCATTTTTAGTGAGTAGATTGAGATTGTTTTAGCATAAACACAGATTATTAACTAGTTTTTCCTCACGTTGACATATTAATTCTCTAGTTGATTTTTTTATCTAATTGCATTTATGGTAATGGTACTGCTAATTCACCCTCCCAGAATTTAAACACTAAGTTTTGCTGCTCTTTGTTTACTTTCTTCTCTGTTTTGTTTTACATTGAACTTTCTCATGTTGGCTAACACTGTTTCATTATGTCACTGTATTTTTCATCTCTTGGGTACCTACGTGTTCTCACTAAGATTATAAAGTGTAGAGCTGGAATTCATGTTTTTGTTTGGGGTTTGTACAACTATATTGGTGAAGTATGAGCCCTTGAGTGGAATTCCTACTGGCTGTAATAGTTCAGGTAATGGGTGCAGCTTGACAGTGCTTTCCCATTAGCGTTAGAAATCTAACAGTGTGACCTATACTGCCTAGCAAATTGGTTGTAACACCAGAGTTTCCTCCTTTACGTGTAAGTATATTATTTATGGCATAATGAAGCGTGATTATTGTCTAAACCGTTTCCTATATTGAATACTGATCTGCAGAGAATGAGTGGCAGCCAGGAAAAGCAATGCTGGTGGGAAAAGGCGCTCTATTCTCCCCTTTTTCCTGCATCACAGTGTGAAGGTAAGAAGCTGTGCATGTTTGAACTAACTTGCTGTTGCACCCATGCTAGAATTAAGTGGTCTTTTGTGAATTTGAATTGTTGCAGATGAATTAGGATTATCATTTGTATTTAAAAAAAAAAAAAAGTAAATTTTCATAATAATCTGAGAGAGAACTGGGATGCTTAATTTACATTTGTAATCTCTAGCATGCTTCTAAATAGTTCTTAAACAAAAGTGCTTTTAAAATAGTCTTACCATTTATGCAAATTCACTTAATTCCAGAGCTTGGCTTTGCACAGAACATTAACCTCTGACTCTGAAAATACTTTCTTGCATTTTTGAGTATGTTTCAACCTGTATAATACTTTTTAGGCAGCTAATTCTACTAGAATGTGAAAATACGATAACTACATTTTATGGGTTCACATAAACAACATTCTAGTTATTCAGTGAATGTGTGGAATTTCTCTCAAGCTGGGAAGCAGAGGGATCTGCCTCTTGGCCACTCCTTTCACAGGGACAGTCTGGGAATTTTTCTGTCCAGCGTTGGTAGGCAGGCTGCTCATACGCAGAAGCAGGTGTGCTTCCAGCACTTTGTTGCCTCCCAAGAATTTGTAGCATCTGACAGCTGGCCCAAGGCCCATTTTTCTGTGGACTCAGGCAAGAATCCAGAGCTTTTTTTTTTTTTTTTTTTTCCCCTGGATTTTGCTGCATACCAATTTATGTTTTCAGGGGAGAAGGCAAGAAGATAAACAAGAACGTTCTGTACACTAAATCGATGGATGTCTGATGGTTTCTGTTGGTAGAGGCTCAGTGCAGGAATCTTTTGATCGTAATAATCTGGAAGATTATTCTGGTTCTGTAATAATCTGGAAGACATGAGCTAGTAGTTATTACTGAATTATTTTTAGAGTGCACCTTAAAGTGCAGCAAACTAAGCTGTGTTCTCAGTACCTATGTGCCCTTACTTTGGTGTTCAGGATAGTTTAGGTTACTTTCAAAAACATCATTGCTTACTGGGCTCCCAACTGTAGAGATGTGTTTGCACTGTGAAAGGGATCATGCCTACAGGACTTTGATTTGCCTCCTGGACCTCCCGTATTAGAAAACTACTTGGTAACTTTACAAAGTAAAGATGTTTTATGTCCTCTTTAAAGTTTCTTTTCCGCATTGGTAATTGCAGAGACGTTATTGGTGTAATAGCAAATGCAGTCACTCGCAACCTTGAAAATGTATTTTATGCAGAGCTATCATTTGATTTCTTCGAGTGACTTGCATAATCTTTTTGCTGACATCTACTGGTGAACTTGCAAATTATCTTGGTGTTTCACCACTTTATTTCATCAGAGGAAGACAGAATATATAGTGTAAAACACTGTGAAGTCCAGAACTTGCTTAATACAGTCACAGAATTTCTGTGAAGTTGAATAATTCCAGGATTTCATCTTTTAGACCAAGTTAACCAGAGCTTTATCCTCAGAGCTAATGTTATTCTTTCACAAATCTTTAGTTTTCTGTATGTGAATACCTTTATATATGGACATTGATGCATGTGATTCATATATATTGATACGATATATGTTGTTATTATGTATGGAAGTTTACTCTGGTAAATAGAAACTACAGCATTCACATCAAATTTTCGTTTGTTTTTGAGCTTCAGTCAGTATCAGGCTGCACTATGTTTTGTGTGGCTATAGAAATATGATCTAAAACACCATGCAGTATCAGAATTGAAAAATGTATGGCACTATTTATAATAAAGTAATTCTTGCTCTTTGTACATTATTATTTAAAATGCTTTCTTTAAATAGCTTGTTTTGTTTTTACTTGGTTATCCAGGAAAGGTTTGATGAAGCCTCAGTAAGGTATTATGCTTAGCTATTTAAGGAAGTCAAACTAGAATCCCCCACAAGCACAGAGTTTAAGTGACTTAAGAGTGTGAATTTCAAGAATACTTCTCTAGATGCATTTATTTTGGCTAAATGTAAATAACAGTGTTCTTCAAATCTGTTTTTTCTTCCTCTTTTCCTCTGGAACACTCCCCACACACTGTAAGAGTGTTATACAAATGCCAAGGGAGAGAATGGTGTAGGAGAATTTGCAGATGTAAAGGAAATATCCAATGATGATGAACATCTTTTAGATTTTAATATGGTAAGTTTGTCCTTGGTTTGGGGGAGGAGTTTTTTTATTTTATAAGGATGTGCCAGCACGTCTTTCTGTTCTTCGGAGGTTTCAGTCTGACCTTGAATTAAATTCCTACAAAAACCTTCAAAAGCTTTTCCTCCCTTACTTTGTTTTTTAATCTCTTCCGTGTCTTGAGCATTCTTCTGAAAACTCCCCAGAGTGCTAAGCGTTGTACTTCTAGTAGTTCAGCAAATTCGGTTTCCTTGAGGAACACTTGGCTTTTGTGTGCCATGTATTAAATGTATGAGTCTTTTCCTCAACTTCAAATTTCACTAACCATAGGGTTGGCTGATGCGCACTGTGAAGCCAGAAAGGACCAGTAATTAAAGGAGTAAACATAATGTATGCTGAAGTCTGTCCTCCTTACAAGCAAGAAACTGACGCACTTAACAGTAACTTTTGCTGTAGGGAAAATCTTCATGTATACATGCACTTACTGATGTACTTTTAAACTTTATAGTGATGATAGCACTTAAATTCAACACTGCGGCGTGCTTGCTGTAACTTTACTGGTTCAGCTGAAAATATACTGGTTTTGCTTGGAATTCAATCAGATTTGTGCTGTGTTTTCTTGGTATTTAATACTTACTGTCAAAATTTGGAGACACCGTTTAGAGCAATTTTCTGTTTAAAAAGCAAACAAAACCAAAAACAAACAAAAAAACCAGTGATAATGACACATTCTGAGTTCACTTTTGATTCTCTTGCTGTTTTGTGCAAGCCCAAAAGTTAAATGGCCCTAAAATATTAAAGCCCTAAAATTAAATAAGTAAATAAATAAAAATCTCACTTTTTTTTTTCCTTCCTGCTGTTCTGTAGTCCTTTGTACATAACGGACAAGAGGAGATGCATACGGGAGAGAGGAGAATTTGCCCTTAATTGTGACATTTCTCTTGAACACGTACAAAACTATATAATTTACCAGCCTAGAAAAAAACAAGCATGTTTTTATTGTTCCCTATCAACACTGTCAGTTTAAATCCTTAGGTTTCTTCTGTTTATGAAGCAAGATGTGCAGATGATATAAATGCTGAGGCAAAACCAAATGGCTTCAGGAAGAAGATCTACTCCAGTGATAGCTCCAGCTCTGAAGACACAGCTTCAGAAGGTGGAAGTGAATGGGCTGATCCGTGTGAGGAGGAGCTTTTTTCTCGAACTCAACTATAAAAACTGTAGAGTAGAACAGATGATTTAAAAGTAACATGAGATGGAAAACTATCCTTCTTGAGGGTCTGTAGCTCTAAAACAACAACTTGAGTTTCCTCTTCAGTTAATGGATTCAGATGTGTATTTATCTTTCTCTTCTTGCTTATTTTATAGATGAGGACACAGCTGTCCTGTTGAAGATTTTTTTTCACCCCCAAACTGTTAAATTCTTGGCTATTTGAACTAGACTAGATTGTGTTGTCAAATCAAGAATGGATGTGCATGTGCTTGTCTTAGTAGTACCACTGCTTTTTTGCATCTTAATTGCAGTTATTTTCATTCGTAACTGTAGCCCTACCACTATTACTATCTTCTTAGCATCGCAGTGTCTACAACTACTTCTGCTGTTCAGAGACTTTAGCTTTTGGCACATTAGGCTTTGTTCTTTAAGAACTGGGAGATAAATACTTAACACTGTAATCTATCAGTGCCTTTCTGAATGCAGGAGAAAAGCATGAATGACTTGTCCAGTCTTCATTCAGTAAATCTCATAACTTTGAAGTAGGAACAACAGGGTTGTGCTTTAGAGACTTACAGAAACTGTGTTTTCTATCCTATGATTCCCCCTCTCCCCCCCCTCCCGCAAACCAACACTGAGGATACCATGGTTTGTATTTTTGCTAACTGGAGAAGCCAAGGATTTTTTGTAGGTATGGAGGCAATNTTTTTTTTTTTTTGTCCTTTTTAGCAACTTGCTGTCATAGGGCAGAAGTTTAAAAAGAAGTAACACCAAAAATAATAAACCACTGGGGTGATGTGTGGATTGTTGTGAATTTTGTAACAAGTAATGAGAATGTTGTCTTGTTGCAAATGATGGCATTCATGTAACCTGCAAAAAGCATCCTTTACTGAATTTGAGCCTGAATGACTGAAACTATCTAAAATGCTCAGAGTGTTCAATGTTTTAAATGCAAAGGGTCAGTGCTTCACTTGAAAGAAATCCTGTGGCTGCTGCAGTTAGCTGCTGTTGTGGCTGTAATTTAGTAAATCTCGTAGTTCATTTTGTGTTTCTGAGAGAATGTGTGGGGCAAGTTATGTGTGTGGTGGGTGGGGGTAGGGAAAGTGATGACTTAAAACATACATGTGTGATTGCAGTAGTGATTGTTGCTTTATGTGACTTGCTTTTAAATTTTATTTTGTTAACTTAGAAAGTCAATACATTGTCAAGTTGCATCTGTACAAGACTATCAACTCCTTGTGCTTTTAACACATTATGCAAAATGTATAAGCCAGGAGGAGCAATATTTGCAAAACTAAACATTCTGAGTTTTTACCAACTCATAGTTTAAAAAACAACAACAAACAACTAATTATACAATAGCAGCATGTCTATAACATCAGGAAGTGCAGAAAGTCCAATACTGACTTGAAAAGCTTAACCATTAATTTTGACAGGCAATAAACCTCATGAGAACTATAGCTGTTTGAAATGTGAGCTGAACTGGCTTTGAAATATGTTCTGTGCTAGAAAGGTTTTTTGAGTAACTGGGTTTTGTTGCCTTTATTCAATTGATAGTGTAAGAATTGAAATACATGGTTAGAAAACCATGCCATTCTTTGTGCAACATTTTTGTTGAGATCCTTACCTAAAATTGGCTTGGTTTGTCCTTACCCAGGGACTTTCTTTTGGTCCTCCTGTTAAACTATGTTTTAGGGTTTGTATTCATACAACGAGTCTTTTGACACTTTACAGTTTCTTTTCTTAATTTATTTGCAGACTTTGGATAGAATTTTATATATTTTACTTTCTTCTGGAGCTTCCTTGAGAGGTTGTTTAGCACCTGCACTGAGAACTAGTTAACTGTAACATGAAAGTAAAAAAAAGAATTTTACACATAAGTTCTTCAAATCACTACAGTGAAGAATGGAATAGAACTTCATTCAAGAACAAGAAATGACCAAATGGACATATTTCAAACACAAACTTCAGCTCAGTTAATTTTGGCTAGAGCTGCTTCTTTGGTGAGAAAGGGCTCAAAAATAACAAAGGTGTTGCTTATAGTTACATTGTGGCATGTAATACCAGCACCTTTGGGGAAAATAAAATCGTATTTTGAGCTTGGGCAATAACAAATTGTCTTTACTTGTTTTCATAGTTTAATGGCTAAAGCTCTAAAGCTTTCAGTGAGAGTTGAAGTGTGGATTTTAGTTTTTCTGTATGGATAGAAACACAAAAGAAACAACAACAAAAGCATTAAAGGTTGGCATACGCTGAACCGCACTGTGGTATGAAGCGCATTGCATATCCATAGCACTGAAGTATCAGTTTTCCATTCCTGGGCTGAAATTTGTTTCTACTTTTTGCTTCAAGTGGTTGTATTGTTCTGATTTCACGTACACCAGAGTAACTGATTTTGTTTTCTTGTGGAGTTACTTAACACCAAATAAAAAATATAAAAGGACAATTGGATGGTGTGCGTGTGTGTGTCTTCATTTTCTTTGGCTACTGTATATAACTTAGATACAACATGCCAGTTAGGAATTAAACGTTCTGAAGAGATAGCATGAGGTATCTAATTTGGGAGTCCTTCTCATTGCAATGTTTTTTCCTGTTTTGTATTGAAAAAGCATAAAAATAAATAAAATGAATATACTGCATATGTATTTAAAAACAAAACAAGAAAACACAAGACAGCTAAAGTAAACATAACAAGTTTAGTTCCCACTTTAATTATTTCTGTAGAAAATGTCATCTCAATCCAAAAATTAATTTGTAATCACAACTTCATGTTTAGAGAACACATTACGAGACCTCTATTTTTATACAGTATGGGATGTGGACTAGCAGACTTTCTGCTTTAACTTGTGCTCAACTATCAAATGGTCTGTATCTGACTTCTGCTTTTAGAAAAACTGTCCGCAACAAGAAAATGCATATGCAACTCCATAGCTGGACATCTTTAAGAGAGGGGGAAAAAAAGAGAAAAGCTGACATTCAGCTTAGTGGAAATATGCATTATGTTGTTGTGAGGTTCCGCACAGAATGATTCTGACTCCCCAGATTTAGAAGTGCAATGAGAACAATATATATGTACATACTCGAGAAACAAGGGAAGATAGTTGCTCTGTAAGGACCTTGGGTGAATACTTTTGTTCATGAATATGTAGCAAGCTTTATCTTTTGTTTAAGCTTCATAGTTAAAATTTTCTAGCTCATCTTGATAACAAATTATTTTGAATTCTTTTAAATAGTACAGCTAAAGGAGTTTCACTGTGTTCATAGAAGATGCTTGATAAAAGGCTTAAGTATGATCAGCGAGGCCTTTCAGTTGTTGTATATAAATCGGTATCAACTCCACCTATTCTAAAGAGTTTGTTTCCAACATAAACAATGCTTCTATCATGCAAAAAGTACTGAACAGTCCTAGCAACAATTGCTGCTGTCAGTGGCAGGGCCGGCTTAGTCAAACTATGCCTGCATGGGAGTGCTGTCCACGGTGAAAATACACGGCAAGGTGCTGTGCTTCCTGGAGAGCCAGTCTCTCCAGGATTCCTTGTCAGTAACTCATTCTCTTCCCGCCAGCAGCTGCCAATGAGTTCATCATCTACTCTTCGCCCATAGCGTCTCGAATAATTTTGTCTTATGACCCAGGAAACTAGTAGCAACAGAACCGGTAAGGTTTTGGACAAATTAAACTTAGCTGATACATTCTAGCTTTATACAATAAGATCCCTTTTCCAGCATTTAAGTTGCTCTTAATATGTTTGTTAATATGTGCTTATAAATTTTTGAGCTACCTATATGCTCAATATGATGATAATGGGGCTTAAAGGAAAGAAAAAGCTGGCAGTTTTTCACATGTTTCTGGAAGAACTGTATCTCTTACTGTAATTTGTTTCCTAGTGTAGAACCCAGTCACTCCTAGACCATGAGGAGGTGTAAAAGCAGTAAAAAGTCTCTCTTTCATTGTCACCACACTGCAGGGTCACTTTTATTAATAGTAATAATGGCTATATAATATTGCTACAATGCATATTTGTACAAAGGTTTTAGGAATCATCATCATTGTTAATGAAGAAGGCTTCACTGCCCATCACTTCTGTGTAGACATTTTTTCCCACTACAAGGAAAAAGACACAGTGCCATGTAGCTACTTCCCTTATATAACAGAATTGAGCATTCTCAAATTCCTGAATTTCTTCTTTCTTCTATAATCAGTCTAAACAATCAAGCTCGTTAAAAAGTATAGATGAGTATGTTTTCATATTCATTTCAGTGCTTTTCTTGATCATAGCCCAGGAAATGCTCTAGCAAATGGCGCTACAGTACAGTTGGGATGCTGAGGGCAAATACACAAGCACTGGAATAAACTGCCTAAAAAAAGTGACGCTACCTCCCCCATTAGAGATTTTTAGGAACAGATTAGAAATGTGTCAGAAATAATGTAGGTATGTATACATACATCTTGCCTTGGGGCAAAAAGGAGGAACAAAATGAACTCCAGAGCTCTGTGAATCCTATTTTCCACACAGGAACAGCTTATATCCAGAAGGGCTTTTAAATTGATTCATAGTTTAAAGATGAAAAAAACATGAAATTGCCTATGGGACATTAAATCTTGTGCAGTTTTTCCTTTATTCATCCTAGTAGCTTGTGTTTGAAAAAAGTACAACTTGTGAGTGGTTAAAGCCCATTTCTTCTAAGGAATAATTTGCCTTATAATCCCTACATACTATGGCAGGCCACCCTGATCCCTTCCAAGTACGGGACAGAAATTGGCACTGAATGTTTCCTTTACTGGTATTGCATGCTTCTTTTTCGTTTCTAATACTCATCAGTTGGATTTTACTCNTTTTTTTTTTTTTTACATTCCATAACTTCTCTTTTTTGTACTGATGTTTGGCTTTTAATCGTCTTCACTTTGAGATGGAATATGAGCCCATATTCTATTGATTCTGGAACCCTTATCTATTTGACAACACAATCTTCTCATTCATGCTTTTCAAATATTTTTCCTCCATTTTTCCTATGATTTTATTCAAGACAGAAATATCAAGTCCTTTGAAGCACTACAGATCCATAGAGAAATATTAATTGGATCTGTTATCTGCCCAAATTGAGTATTACTTGATTTCGTTCAACATTACTAGCTCTAGACAACAACTAATTTTAGATCAGTACTTCCTTGCTTTTTTTCTAGCAAGTTCCAACACAAAGTTGGTGGGTGCAATGCCTTTTCTGTTACAAAATTAATCTATGCTGAGATACTAACACAAGAAGCAATATTTTACTCATTTTGTCTTTCCTAAATAGCTTGTAGACAATGATAGAAACATTCCAGTCACATACATCTGGTTTCGGTAATATCAATTCAAATGTGCTGCAAAGCCTCCCAGTATCTTCTCCTACTTTTTCCCGCTTTTCTTTTTCTTGCTGTCTCATGCTGGGAAGCTTTAAACTATAAAAGTCTATTTTTACCCAGTAGTAACAGAAGGATTAACAGTAATAGTAGTTACAGACCTGGTTTCACTCTCCTCATCCTTTTGCATTTATCAGGATTAAATTCCTATAGAAGGAGCCATCCTTTTAGGAGAACGAAACGGCAATTTCTCTAGCTGTCCCTGACTCATCCCATACCTATTAAAATGGTTTGGTGGACAGACTTTCCACTGCTAGTAGGAACGCCCATTCACATGGTGGCTGTGCTGGAAATGGACTGCTATCAATCACAGATGTACAAAAACCAGGCAAATATTAGTTTTGTGAGAACAAAATTAATTTGTGATGACTTTGAAATAGAAAAGCATAATTATTCTCCATTTGTCAAAAACATCACCATTTGCTTGTCAGGTAATATTTTTTGATCAAATCATCTTGCTCATTGTTACAAGTCAGTAGTAGAAACCTGAATTTATTCACTGTTCTCTTCTCCTGTGCCACAAAACAGGCATTAGTTACCCGTACACACAAGTAATTCTGTTAAGCAAGAAGGAAAAAGATCAATGTCTCATCTCTGTTCTGACTCTTACCTTCAAGAGTGAACTTCTCTGTCTCTTAACACGATGGACTATAACAGAGATTATCCATCACTTGTTATACTCAGCGTATTGGGACTCTTGCTTGTATGGGCTAAAACTACCTTAAATGACAGTGATGGGAAATCCAGCCAGGAGCTGCTGATCAGCTGTTACACAACGACGTGTGACTGTTGGTTCTTCACAACATGCAAATCTTTGGTTAACTAGAGAAAAAGTATTACATCAGAATTTCTACTAGTTTATGACAGGGAATGGCTGACCTCAAGATGGATAGGGAACTGCACAGCTGATTCAAATGAAGCTCAGTTTGGCTGTCTGAAACCTGCTTGCATCATACTTGGCTCATGATGAATGAAATTTCAATCTAAACGGTTCCATCTAGTTCTTAAAAGAAAAAATGTTTTCTCAGTTGCAAAATTGTTGAAGCTTCAAAACAGAACTGAAAGATTAAGCCGAGAATGATTTTGCATATCTGTAGGCTTAAGAAGCTTGAGCTTGTATTTCTGTTCCTTAACTCTACCTTGTTCCAAAAGAATAAAGTAAGGGCTATTTGCATACTTTTTTCATAGGCATGTATATTTTGGAGAAATTGTTGAGACAGAACAGAGCACACAAAACCCTTTCTGCTTTCTCGCAGAGTAACCATAAATCTGGTGTATCTAATTCTGCTGGCATGAATATGAGTTTGTATGACAGGGCTTTTGAAATAAATGTTTTCTATAAATTAAATTCTCTAGCACCGAGCTATTACTAGACCACTTAGATGTTTTTTGCCTGCTAGGTGAACATCAGTTACCAATTCCAGGCTGCTCTATGCAGTGCTTCATTTCTACACAGCAGTTGCAGGCAAGACACTCTTGAACAAAACATCAAGATTTTGTCCCAGGAATTTTTACAAACTTAAATATTTATTTTACAGGTTTACCTGACTCTAAATCAATGCCAGAACACTGATGGTTAGTGTAAATGTTTCTTGGGGATTTTTTAGTTTTGCCCTTCTCATTTTGCCAGGCTGCCCTGTTTCAGATTATGGTGAAGGCTGAACATGTTTTTATTTGGGTTTATTTTTCATTCCACATTTCACTGTTTCAAGAAGCATTTAGCAGGTTCCAAATAAGTCAGGAAGGATACAACTCACCTAGTACCAAAAAAAAAACCCTCAACCTATTCTGTGGGCATGACACTTCACGCTAAATTTTTTTTTCAAACTACTTAAGCAGTCAAGCAGGTTTAAACATAAAAAGCACTAACAAGCATGTGACGTTACCAAAAAATACAGCATCAAAGCTGACTTTTTATCATGCTTTTGGGGATTTACTTACAGTCCAACAGGACCAGTCCATTTCTCAGCATGCCCTTCTGGATGAAGTCCTTTAAATGTTGCACAGCTGAAAATAATAATAAAAAAAAAGGTTCTAAAGGACTCCTTTGCACTTAGTTATGCATTTATACTTCCTGTACCTGGTAGTACCTGTTCAGTTTCCTTTTAGTAATTAGGACATTCCACACTTCCATGAGGGCTAATGAAGCTGTATTTAGTCACACAATTTCAGCCCTTCATCAATACAATAATAATACACAATGCTTGCAGATAAAAACTATGTTATGTCTGATGGAGGTAGCTTTAACAGAACTAATGCTAACTGCTGCTGGAAAAAATCAACTTTTGCTAGTAGCTCACAACCACCAAAATGCTACTACTTATTTCAACAAAGCATACAGTCATTCATGTGTAGTAAAGAGTATATGTTTTATACTGACTAGGCTGTAATTTTCTGCAAGCATTTTAAGGCTGACCCTGGTATTTTTACGCTGCCCAGCAGAGTGGGATCCTGGTTGTTCTTATGTGTGTCTTCAGTGCAAAGAACGCTAAGTTTTCTTGTGAGTAGGTATCAAAAAGTATAGCAGCTGAACAGGAGTCATCTGTGGGTTGGAAGTGGAAAACATCCACTACAATAAATCACTTTAGAATGGGATCTCAAAGGCATTATGACTGTTAGGGCACAACTCTATTCTTAAATAAGTACTGACTCAAAAAGTCTTTAAGTGCCTAACTCCCTTGGTTGATTTGAAACTTTTAGCTTACACTACACTCCGCTACTGCTGAAAATTTTCTTATGGCAGATTTTTCTAGTAGTTTCTTCATCCTAAATAAAATTACAAAGATATGAGTACAATTAGTTCCGTTGGAGACACTCCACAGACATAGAACTCATGACTGTATTTCCATTCTGTTATTTACCCTAGGACCTAACAACTTTGACCAAAGACAGATGATACCATGGTGACAGTACAATCTTTTAGTTGCTCCAACAGAGGAATTGATTTCCATTCTCAAAAACAGAAGGAAAATGTTAATACTGAAAAAGGAATTAGCAATGGTGTATCTTCCAAAATACTTTCTCTTGCATGAACTATATACATATATGTATCTATAACATGATATTATAACACTATATTATAGTGTTTCAAAGCTGTTTTGTTTTTATTTACCTTGTTTTAACAGTAATATGGAAGGTGTCTTACAGACGTAGGAGTGATTTTCAAAGAAAGATAAGGAGAAATTTGTGACATTTTAACTGTTTCATATTCTTTTTGATATTCATCTTACAAATCCAGCAGAACAAATGCTGAAATTTATCCCTCTGAACTAGTCATATCTGCAGAAGTATAATTTTTGGTTGATGATGTTAAGTGCCTACTTCTCATCTTGATAATGAGCTAATTCTCATCTTGATAGCATGGAATTGCTGTCAATGGGGTCACAGTGGCAAGTACTTCAGTACAAGTTTACCGTGGACTGACAATTTATTCAGGTGTAACTTGCCCACATCAAAGCTTAAATAATCATGGTTTTGGTCTTCTTGATATTTAACTAATTACATTAATGCAGGTTCAGATATTCTTGCATTTGCTGCACTCACACTTCCAGCTTCACAGTAGAGTTAACAGGTGTGGGTGAGATCATGAGAAGTTGGTATTTACATACTCTCTTAAGGTGGCCGACAGCTTTATTTTGCTCCCTTAACGTATTCTATAGACGTGGTCACTGAGTTTGGGTGCTACCCAGAGCTTTGTTCAGGAATGAGTTTCAAAGATGAGAAGGAAAGGAAACGTGAGAGCTCTGCTCCTGTAAGGTACTGAATGCTTCTAACCGATTTCTGCAGAAGGGATGTGCACAGTAAGTTGTATTGATGATGCAAGTATCAGAAGAGAACACTTTGAGACGGGGTAAAAGAAGGTAAGGCTATGAGAATGGAAACATAAATCAAACATGCCAACAATCACCCTAAAGCCTCGACTTCTGGCATTATGGTTCAGTTCCACAGAAACACAGATACACCCTCACTCGATGCCCCCGACCGACACTCTCCACGAGCTTCTGTAAAATAGCAAATTTTATTTTCCTCTTAAATCCAGCCTGCAAGACGCGGGGAGCCCCGCCGCAGCCCTCCGCTACCCGGGGGCCGCCCCGCCACGGCCTCGCAGCGCCCCGGCTCCCAGCGCTGCGGCACTTGGGCCGAGGCTGCCCCGTAAGGACAGCGCGGCTCCCCCGGAGCGGGGGGCACGGAACCCCTCGGAGTTAAGCCCTCAGGTAAAGCCCGCGCTGTGCCTGAACCGACCGAGGGCGCGACCCGCCCCCAGCGCTGCCCCCGCCTCGCTGCGCGCTGAGGCGATTCAAGATGGCGGCCAGCGCGCAGCCCCGGCGCCCAGCGGCCGCCT
>VXAA01006829.1:330984-345783 GCA_013399115.1 Anseranas semipalmata | reverse complement strand
CCTATTTCATCAAGGCCACCGGCTAGGAACCGTTCACAGAGCCGAGTCAGACTTAAAGCATGTGAAAAGGAAGCAACTTTGGTCTGTCTCTGTAGCCGAAGCCTCTTAGGTGATTGCCGACGACTAAATAAAGCTGCAATGGGGACCTAATAGCATTAGTTCAAGTTCTTGTGACGCTGCTGCCAACTTAATGTTGGGCTCAAATTTTTGAGTAATACTGGGGGAGATTTAAAAAAAAAAAAAAAAAAAGGCCTGGTAAACTGCTGCTGGAAGAGAGGCTTTAGTATAACACCGTGACTCATTTGTACTGCCTGCCTTATGGAGCAAAAAAAGGGGAAAAGCAGTGAATGGCTTGCTTATGATCACTCTTAAGTGCTCCGCTCTGAAGCCAGGTTTGTAAAGCTCGCCCTTGGTGAGGGGAGCCAGCTGGGAGTTAGGTAAACAGCCGCTTAATGAAAAAATCCGAAGTTGTCTGTCTTCTTTTTGCCATTAAAGTTTTGGCAGTGATTACATATGTAGCCTTAATCGCTGCATCTCATGGCTTTGTGGAAAGCTGGGCAGTTTTGTAGCCTCAGGAATTCTTCACTGTTGGCAGTGCTGTGGCTGTTAGCATGTGAACATAAACAGTCTGAACCAAGAAGTGTTTTAATAAACAGAACTGGTTTTGATGCTCCTGTGTACTGAGGTCACCTGCACTTGGTAGCAGCAACGTGCAGCGTGTTTCTTGGTACATTCAGTAAAAATAGTGTCAGCTGCAAGAAGAGTTTAAACCTTTCACTTAAAAAAAGTAAAAATAAAAAGCCCTTTAAGAGGGGAAACAAACAGTTGCAGGTTTCTGTGTTTGAGGAAGTTCCTTACTCTAAAAATTAAAAAAACAAACAAAAAAACAAAAAAAAAACCAACCTGCTGACAGAAATAAGTGTTGAACAGACAAGGTGATAAAAATGTTGATGTTAACTGTTTGGTAACTGAGCAGGATATGTAAACCGTTCTTCTTTCTGTGAGGCAAGAAGATACAAAGGCTGTTTCTTAAACTGTTGTCATGTTGTCCTACCACACCTTCTAAACAAGTTCCTTGTCTAAGGTGCATTGCAAGTCACTGCAAATTTAGAAGAATGTGACTTAAGTTTGCTTCTTTCCGATCTTTGCTTTATTCTAACAGTTTGGTATTCTTAACTTTTTTTTTTTTTTTTTTTACAATTTACCATACAATGTGTTAAAAAGAAAAAGCTGTTTTATTCTACGTGCTTTAGAAATTATGATCAATTATGACTTCTTCACTCAGCATGGTTGGGTGACATGGGAGGTTTTAAAGCTCTGGTGTTGTCAGAACATGCCTTCTTACATGCTGCGATCAGAATCTCGGCAGTGTAAGGCTGTATGGACAGCCGTACTGGGTCAGACCAAAACTCCACCTACCAGACAGAAAAATTTTCCTGCGAGAGAGCCTATAAGCAGGGCTGATGGTTATTGATGTTTCCCTGAAGTCCTGACACTTGCAGTTCAGGGATTTCCTGATTTTTTTTGTGTGTGTTTAGGAATCTTTGGTGATTTTTTTTTTTTTTTTCTTTTGTGAACTTGCATGTAAACTTCTAGCATCTGGCAGTGTGCTATTGCAAGGGGTTCTGCAGTTCACGTACCCATTGCGTGAATAGCTATGTCCTGATGTTAATTTTGAGCCTGGCTACAACTCTGACTTTATCTGGTGCCCCACAGCTCTTATGTTGGAAAAGTTAATATGCAAATAATCCCTACCTGCCCTGTCCTTGCTCCTTGTGACCTCTGTTGTATTCTTTTATCTCTCTTTCTCTTGTTATCTGTCTTCTGGGGTATTAACACTTACGAAATCACGGTTCCCATAAGACATGGGATGTTAAGAAAGACTTTACAAATACCAATTTTATGCAACTATGTTACCATCTAAATAAATCATGGAGATTATGGATGTTGTGCATATGAAATTGCTTAATCTTTTCAGTAGTTTATTATGCTAATAATACTTCATTACCATGTTTATCGTGGTAATGATGTTACAATAATGTTACATTAATAAATGATTTATGGAAAGAAGTTGGTACTGGAGCATGTGACGCTTTGAATGTTTGACATCGTCACTTTTTTGCACTTACCAGCGAAGCAGCTAAAATAAGGAATATAAATATCACTACATCCTTAAAAGTGATCCTACAGCAGCCTAATGCAAAATGAATCAAGGAGTTCTTGTGTATGTTTTTGACAGCTGATCATGTCTCAAGTTTTCACTCAAAGCCCTTGATGGTGTACTTCAAAGCTTCTCACAGTTTCGCTGAACTGTGTAAAACCTTTGTAGCTTGTCATTGCATAATTTGCTCCAGCAAGCTATGGCTGTTACGTACTTCTGCATTTGCTGTTTGCCAGTTTAAAGGATCTCTTCCTGTTAAATTTCCTCCTTAAAAAATTATCAAGCCAAGTCAAAATAGCTTCAGCACCCCGCATGGAAATTTATTTTCACTTCACTTCGATCTCTCGTTCACAGATTGTTCTGCCTCTTGAGCTGCTGTATTTACAGGCTCTTCCCAAGGCCGCTTGCATGCTTACCAGTTGTAAGCTTAGTCGAGAAGAGCCATGCAAATGAACTGAGGACTGGCTCCTGCCTCTGAAAGTCACAGAACAGAAGTGAAGGCAGTCGGTGGTAGAATTCATTACGGGAACATGTTCATACCATTTACCCAAACATCATCAGTGTTGTTCCTGGCTGAGTGTATTTCTGAACTTTTTTTTTTGGATGCATTAATAAGTATGAATTGTGGTGAAGCAAACACCTGCACCCGTGCTTGTCAAATTCCAGAGTGTGTGTTTGTGCTTTAGAGAAATGTTGGGGCTGGATGAGTTCTTGATTTAAGCAGCAATATAATGTGTATGAAGGGGTGGGGTGAGCACAGGGAAGAGAAAACAGTCAAATGTATTTTAGAAAAATAATTGTATCCAAGCGAGAAGGTCTAGGAGCAGAAGATTCAAGTGTATGCAACAGTAATTATATCTAATGCTTCAATTTATGTCATATTTGTACACTTTTGCCATCACAGTGGACTTCGGAGTTAGAATAGTTTGCCCGTGTTCAGGAATTGTTGTTTAGGGCTTTTGTTTGTTTGCTGACCCTTGTGATTTTAATTTACTGAACGGAGAGGTTCATAATGTGTGCAGTTTGTACGCTAGCTCTCTGAAGACATTACTTAAAATTGCAGAAGATGTAAACTGTTCAAACCATGGTAATGTGAAAAAAGAAAAGTTGCTATAGCAACTCTATAAGAAAAGTGTACATCTTCACAAGCTTTTTAGTCAAAACAGTACATTTGAAACCTTGCTTATCCAAAGGATTAGGCAATTGATGCATTAATTGATTTAAATGGGTAGTACATAGCTGGCTGTTAGAAAGTTCTGGAAATGGCCAAAAGATGGAATAACCAGAGGTTTTTTTTACTTGACTTTTTCTTACACTTAGGAGCGGATTGGAATGATGGATCGTATCATGAATAGCATTTCTGTAGTTCAGTTAAGGAGTTGGTGTAACCTATGAATTATATTTGGATTCATGAACTTTTCATGCGACTAAAAGCTTATGAAAAACATCTTTCCAATTTAGAGAAATGGAATATGTTTGAAATGTGTTTCCGCTCACTTACTGCCTGTATCACACAGCTCCAAGGTACGTTGGTCAGCTCAGATCTAAGAACCAACAGTGCATCAAACCCTGGTGTTTGGCAGGGCTGAAGTGCTGTTAGCCAAAGGTTTGGAAGCGCTTGGAGGAACCAGCTTTCCTAAATGAGTTGTTTGTTGAACGGGGGGGAGAACCTCCTAGGGGACAACTGGCACCTTAATTAAGTGCTGCGCTTCAGAGAGAACAGGAGACCTGCAGCAGGAGACCAGGCTTCAGGAGCTGCAGAAAAATCTGTTTAGAAAGAGAGCCATTTGCAAGAGGAGAGGAGTATTCTTCACTGCTTCACACTTAGCAGAGAAAGTGTTTCAGAGTGAAGAAACTGAAGCAATATGTGCATATTTCTTCTGCCAGCTGCTGTAATTACATTGCAAACTTCAGCAGAGCTGGAGATAATTTAACTGTTCGTTTGGAACCATGTACATAACATCAGAACAATAATTACGTAGTGTTTTAAAGGGCCGTAGCAGTTCTGGGAGCCAGGGCAGCAGTCCTGGTGTATTCCAGGTTTGTGCAAGGCTGCAGTTACCCACCGGGACAGTGCAGCTAACCCACAGCTCGTGCTTGAGTGCCCTTTCTTTAAGGGTTGCTCACATTTAGGCTGGAAGTGGAGCACTGGCTGGATTCACTGCTGGCAGCCCCTGGGGAGACAGGTGAATGTATACTGCGTATAGGAATATAGTGGTCCCCGTGTGCAGTAAATACAGTCAATGTGCAAGTGTCAGTTTTGCTGTACATGCACTGATGAAGTGCATCGTGTGTACCGTCAAAGTGTTGGCTGTATGAACAACTTCATAGCAATTCAGATTCTGCATCTCTCGCTTAATGCAAAGCTCATATATTATGCATTCTGTTTGAGCGACAAATTTATTGTGAGTTTTTTATGGTTACCAGAAGAAAGCTAAGGAATTCTATTTAAATGAATACTTTATAATTTTGGTCTAAGTTGTAAAGTATGCGGAAACAATCTTTATAGCTCCTCAACATCAGTAAATATGCATTTATGACTATATAAAAAACAATCTTAAATCTCTGTATTAATATTGATGTGGAACATTAAAGTACTGCAGTTTTTGTAGCATGTAATTTCACTCTTAGGAGATGGGTATGGAGCAACCACTGGCACACAAACTGCTTCAGAAAAGCTTTTCATGCTTGACGTTTTCTAGAAGCCTAAATTAAGTTGCCATTGTCCTGCTTTTTCAAGCAGGGGGAAGGGACATTAATTATCTGCAAGAGAAGATGAATAACTTTTAATTACAGAGCCTAATTTATGACGGGACTGAGTGTAATTAAAAAAAAAAAAAAATTCCTCCCTGCAAACTCATAATCTTGTCTCTTCTTTCTTTTTAACCAGTTACCACTTGGCCCAAGACAACTGATGTAAATTTATCCAACTCCTTAAATGGTTTGAGATTCATGGGAATTCTGGACACAAGAGTCGGCAGCAGTATCCAGGGTCTTCAGAACTTGAATTCAAGGGCCCCAAGATCTCTCTCGTTGCCCGAGTATGGACCTGGTCAGCACTCCAGTGCTTTAGAAGATTGTCATAGCCTTAAATCAGTGGATTCTGGTATTCCAACTCTAGAAATAGGAAATCCAGAGCCTGTTCACTGCAGTGTGTTAAATGTGAAGAGAAAGCAGTCAGAACCCGAAATTGTGCCTGACAGAGCTTTTCAGAGTGCATGCACGCTGCCGTCTTATGTGCCTCCACATTCTCTGACTTCTGAACATGATCATGCTGTGCGAAAATCCTCTACTTTTCCAAGAACTGGGTATGACACCGTCAAACTTTACAGTCCAACTTCAAAAACTCTGAATCGAAGTGATGATATCTCTGTCTGTAGTGTTTCTAGTCTTAGCACAGAACTGTCAACGACTTTATCTGTTAGCAACGAAGACATTTTGGACTTTGTGGTCACAAGCAGTTCAAGTGCAATCGTGACTCTTGAGACTGACGAAGCGCACTTCTCAGATGTTACCCTGAATTCCACTAAGGAGACCAATGATCAGAGTCAGCAGGAGTGTTGTCAAGAGACAGATGTGGACAGTAAGCGAAAAGTATTGGGACCTTTTACTAACTTCTTTGCCAGGTAACATTTCTGTAAAATGTATTTGTCTTAACAATGACAGTAAATGAGACCATAGGAGAAATGTCTGATATGATATTTTACTTTGAAAGAGATAATAGCCTGCTATTTTAATTTAAGTTGGTATTATGAACATAATCGGTCTGTTCTGAATAAGTAGGCCAATATTGCCTACTAAGGCTTTGAATCCTGCTCTGTATTATCTTTAGGATATGTGGAAGCCTCTTAAATCTTCCTAAAAGATTCTTTCTACGTTACAGAAAAAGGAGTTCTGAACAAGGGTTTTCTTCCTCTGAGCAAGGTTTTTTTCCCAGGCTTCTCCAGTGATGCCTTTTGTGTTTTGGCTGAGATCCTTAATCTCGTGTCCCATAAACAGATAAATATAGGTAGGATACATACCTGTATGGAAGAGCTTTGACATCTGAGGATTCCTAAGTGGTCTAGGAGTGATGGAGCGTTTTATTGATCAATATAAGCAGATGAAGTTTAAAATATGAATGCTTGCTAAACACTTACATGACTGCTATTTTTTTTTCCCAGCCTCAGTGAGAGTTTTGTTAACACCTTGTTTCCTTCAGTTTGGTGTGGCATGGGAACACCGGGCATGGAATTTTGGCACTCAGTTGTTGAAATAAAATAATTTGCCACTCACAGCTGTTACATGACCTCTTCTACACATGGCTTTAGTATGAATGATAAGGTGTGTTAAATGCAGATGCTAATTAGAAAAATCAGAGTGGTGATTGAGGAAAAGGGCTATTGTTTTTTTTTTTTTTATGTTAGGCCTTGCAAATGCCTCTTATTTTTAGCGCATAATGTCTGAAGTATGTTATATTTCAAAGGAATGGCTCTAAAAGGAAACTTAAGGCATTAAGCAATGTTGGCTGTATCTAACCTGTTTTGAACATGATTACTTCAGTTAATCTCTTTTTACTCATAACCTTTTTTCACATGAGACGAAGAGGCGATAAAATAGTTGCGGAATTGGCAAACGTCATTCTTTGAAAGGCTGCCTTAATTGCAAAGCTCAAGAGGAGCAGTTTCCTTAGATTTACTAAAACTGGCTGAAGCTGTCACTGATTTTTACGCTTAGGTTAAAGTTGCGGAGTCCGCTTAGCAGTCCTGCTCGAGGTGTTGAAGCTTTTGTGGCCCTCTGTCTATTTGTTGCCATGGGACCAGACTGAATTCTGAAGCAAGAGGCTGCTTGGCACTTCAAAGCGTGAACTCTGGTTACCCGTGCTGGTAGCACAGCTGCTAACTCAAACAAACGCCGTCCTTCAGCCCGGAGGGAGCGCGGTGGAACAGCCGCGTTCAGGCCCTGCGTGAAGGAGGACGATTAACTGCTGCTGAACTTTTCCATCCAACAAAATAAAACCGTCTGTCCGAATTCTGTTCTGGTGTAGTCTCTAGTGGTTTTGCCGGTGTTACAGAAGCAGTGGTACTCGCTAGACTGAGCTTTTTAACCTGAATGTTTTCAGGTAAATTGAATTTCAGAGAACAAAGGACATCCTTATTACCTTTTAAATGGGGAGCAGGTTGTCTTGGCCACCAGGTGATGTCACCAGGAGAATATGAGGATTAAGTTCAGACTAGGTTATCAGCTTTGAAGTTCCAGCTGCTCCGTTTGTAACCTGACCTTTAATATCCTTCCCTGTGACACCTGCTTTCTGCTCTGTTTTGAAAACAGAGTTGCTCACTGTCTGTACTTGTCCTCCACATACCTGTAAGCTGTGCCTCTGTTCTCTTATGTCATGCAAGCTGGTGGTGTTCCACAGGTGTTGAACAAGCAGGGGGCTTCGGAGTGTCCTTCTGTCCCACGGGGAATACTAAATACAGCTTATGCTGTCAACGTCGTTAAGGATTAAAACACGTTGTTGCTAGTTTTTGTTGGTATTTGCAATCAGCGGTTCATGCGGTTGTACTTGCATCCCCTAATGATCCCATGCAGTCCCTGTTCCGTGGAGTTCCTGTGGCTGTTGTTATGCTCCTCACCTTCCTGGGCTAAACAAATACTCTGCTAAATGAGCTCGGGCCCTGCAGTGCTGACTTCCAGCGGCCTTCCCTCCGAGCTGTGTTCCCAGGCTTCGTGTACGGTGTTGGAGGAGGTGGCAGCGGTTGGAGTGGTAGCTATGAGGAGCAGTTTGCTGGGAAGGGAGCTGCTTAGAGTAGTTTGTAAAAAGTGCTGCGGTGATGGGTATAAACAAAGTCCCAAAGAGGCCCGTGTTTTTAGCATTTCACTTCATCCTGAAAGGGCAAAGTGAGTGTTAAATGTATAAACCTTCCCCTTCAAAAACCAAGGATAAGCTATGGCAGGAGAAAGCCAAACTTTTGGCCTTGGTCAGTGCACACTGGTGTGCAAGGTGGAAGAACTGGCACAGGGGGGCTGGATGCAGCCTGCCTTCCATCAGCCCGATGGCAGGGCGCGATGGAGGCGTTCCCAGCCTTCCTCTGCAGGTTTGGGTCTGTGGAGGTTCTGCACGATGACGTGCGGATTTGAACTGCTGTGGGCTGCGATGAATCAGCTTGGTTTTTGCTCAAGTTGTTGACATTTGGTAAAAGGAGAAGCCTCGCTTCTTGAAACAGCAGCTGTGCTTGTATTGAACCCTGTCTGTCATCCGAGAATGTGTTAGTTTCTCTGAACTTGTCAAGACTGAATTTGCGCTGGATATGTCAGTCAAGATTTGCTGCTGCCTGTAGGCATAATAATGACAAAAAATTAGAAGCTTCCAGTGCTTGGTCACATGCATTGAAGGTACTTAGATATCAGTTAAGGTTAAATCTTCTACAGTGTCAGGAAAAATGCTTAGGGAAGCATGTGCTTTGGAATGTAACGTTATTTCTTAGCACTCTGTGGATTTATTTTTCCCTGTGTGTGTGCGCGCATGCAACACATACGAGGTGGTGTGTTCCGTATCAGCTGTGGCAATATTTGTCCTGTTATGAAGTGTCGGTGTTTGCTTGAGGCTGCGGTTGAAGATGAAGTTACAGTGGAGATGGAAGACAGGAGAGCCTGGCTGGCTGGCTGCCTGATGATCCTGGCACCTTCGAAGGCACTTGGGAATGGAGTGCTCCTGCCCTTCTGTCTTAAGCACTGCGGTGAAGAAAGTTTCCTGGACTTCTCCCGAGGCTCAGTTGCTGTCTCCTCAGCAGTTTGAGACTTTGAAAGGTCTGATGGTTTCCTCAGGTTGTTACATGCCTCTTTGTGTGTAGCAGGAAGATCCAGAGTGAGAAGAAGAGGCAGCTTTCCTGCTTGTTCATGCACGGTTTCCTCTTGAAAGAGCTTAAGGCACCCCAGGTACCAGCTAGGTGCACTAGGAGTGGTTGTCATTAGGCTCCAGGTCAGTACATGAGAAAGGATTATTGCTTTGGAAAGCAGCTGTAATGCTGACTACTGACAAAGAAACCTGACATCTTGGTTGTTTTCAGGAGTCACGTGTACTTGGATCAGCTCTAAAAGGCCAGGGGTCCTTTGCATAAAGCATGAGTTTGAATTCATTTCCTTAATTTGAATGTATGTAGGAACTTGGTTTGAGAAATAATGTTAAGAAATAATTGGCTGGGAGACTGAAGAGTCAGTGCCTTGTCTGTGCCTTTGCCCTGGTGACCCACAGGAGCGTAGATTAATGAATTCCACCTTTGGACTTTGCTTCTGTACAGTAGTGCTGAAACAGACTTTTAAAAGGCTCGTTTTTTAAGCAGCTTTGAGTGAGGACCTTTGTGATTTTACTGTACGAGTCATGCTTTTCATTTATCATTTTGGAGAGTGAGGATAAGGCTCTTTATGGTTACATGCAGAGTTTTTCTAGGACTGTTTGGTTAAATAATAAGCCATGCAGTTCCCTTCCTTTTTAATGGAATACAGGAATCCTCTTTACTTAGTCCACTGCTGTGAATATTCTCTCTTATTCCTGGAATCTGGATCCTCGTTCTTTTCAGGCTGCTCCTAGAAGATTTTGATCCAAATGTTCTATGTAGCAGGATCTCAGGAAACTTTTGCAGAGAACAGGGACTACACATAAAAGAAAGGGCTTTAAGTAGAATATTATGTTTTACAGTTTTCAAAAAATCTCTGCATTTCTGAGAGAACTTCTGAAGCAGTATTGGCATCACATCCCATACACAGAAGCACAAACTTGCAGCCTTACTTGTAGTCTGAGAAGAAAAGGGGCTTAAGTTTCAAACCAATAACTACTAGTTTCAGCATTAAATCTAAAATCATGTGAGTTTTATACATCTCATACACACACACATGTTTTGAGATGACTAGTCACCTAATTGGGAGTTCTGAACCTAAGGAACTGGGTCCATCGATACCATAGATAAGCCCCCTGTGTTAATGAGTAGGACCTTTTCATAATTCCATTTCTTTTTTTTTTAATGAGAGCACAGCATATTGTACTTCTCTAATTTCAGTGTTAAAAGCAAGGTAGAATAACAAGGACCATTACAGTGTTGATTGCACACTTTCATGTTTCCAAAAAAAAGAATTCACTGACCCTAGGAGGGAAGAGAAAGTATGAAAATAATTATGATTGAGTAATCTTAAATTTTAAACTTTATATATGGTGTTGTCTCCTCTTCTGGACATGTTTTATGTTAAATGAAGACAATCAGACTATAGGTTGTTCAAGAGGAGACAGGCTGAGAAACAGGACTGAAGTGTGTAGGTGGAGGAACAGAAAGAGCTGGCTGCATTGTGGGGCAGGATGTGTGTACACAGCTTTTAAATACAAATGAACAAAACATAGCTGAACTGCAGGCAGAGCTGCCCAGAAGTTGCAAGGAAGAACTCCAGAAACCTGGCTGCTGGCGGAGGGAGCCTGCATGGACCGGCAGCACGGTGCTTCAGGCTGGGGCTTGCCGCTGCTGAGATCTGCCTGACCCCTGAGGCTCACCCTTCTGTTGGAGGGAGCAGAGGAATTTGGTGGCAGTTTTATCCCTCCCTGCTGCTTTATCTGGGTGCTGTCCGAGCTAACTGTTGTCAGTAACGAGGATCTGAAGAGGCAGGGAAGAGATTATTGGGAGAGAGGAAGGCAAACTGTCAGGTGCTTCAGTCTTCACAGTATGGTTTTGGATGCCCGTTACTTGAACGCCACTTTGTCTGCATGAGACAAAATACTAGTGGTCCACCCCAATCTGTGTTTACTGTTGTCTCTGTGAACAAAAGAAAAGTTACAGAACGTTCCTGAAATAAACACTTTTAAACTGAGTCTTTCATAGGTGCAAAGCTGGAGTTCTACAACGATAACCTGTTCTTTTGATACAGAAGGCAGAAAACTGTTAAATTGTGTGCTACAGTTTTCAGAATTCCTGTCTTCTAATTCACTGTATGAAGTTACGAACTTTGTCATGTGGCCTGTTTTCCACTAGGTGTTGAACTGAAACTGTCCACATTAATTTTAATCCCTTTTGTTCCTTTATGCATGGAATAATGTAACTTCCATTTAGACTTGCTGTTCTATTACTCCTTCGTTAAATTTTGCATTAAACCTGACTGAGGTGCTGCTCTTCAGAATAAATGCAAGTTGCTTTTGGAGATAAAATCTTTTTTGTTTGATCTCCTGTTTGTAAGAGTGTTTTCAGTTATTCAGCAGCAAAACTAAGAGGCTTGCTGAAGCTATTTGTTCATTATGGAAGGTGAATGAAAATCTGTACAGCAGTACTTTGATGGTGGGTTGTTGTGTTTTTTTTTTTCCCCTCGAGTAATGGTGCAGTAAACAAGGACTTAATGTGATCCAATTATTATTAAGATAAAGTCAAATGTGTGTGTTTTTTTTTAGTGGCTAGTGGGAAGAGTTACAAAAGTCTCATACCGGCTAGCAAGCGAGATTTGTAGCATAGGTGAGCGTTGCATGTCGCTTTTAGCATTCAGCTGTAATGCTTTTTTTACCCCATTCCTTGTCCTTATCCCCTGTGTGAGGCTGCCTTTCTGAAAGCTTCCACTTGTTCAATTCTACATGTTCTACATGTTTGCTTTTGAATAGAAAGAGTGAGAATTATATACATTTTGATAGATGTGTACAAGACTGCAGGAACAAATTCAGATGGGTGAAATAAGTCTGCTTTCATTTTGGTTCTTTGTCTGTGGGAGTGGTTAGTGAATTAGTGGATTAGACGGACTTTGTATCTTCAGTTAATTTGCATGAACTTTCCTCATGTTTCCCTGCTTTAAAAGGAGCTGTAACAAGTGGAGCTGGCTTTGGGGAAGAGGGAGAATATCAGCACAGTCACTGCCATGTGACACTGAACTATCTTATCAAACTAGCACTTAATGTTCAGCTGACTTTTTGTTTCCTCACTTCCTTACCAGTAATGTCAACTGTTGTAAGTTATCACAAATTCAGAAATCATGAAAAACAAGCAAACAAAAAAACCCACCACATTACTCTGATCTTAGAGTACTTAATTTGGGGGCAAAATTGTGAGGGAATCTTATGCATATGCTTAGAAATTCTGAAAAACGTGGTAAGCAAGGTGAAATCAGGTGGAATAGATATCTGCTGAGATCTTTACCCTCAAAATAATCAAGGAGGGAGAATTGAATAACTAGTTTTTGAATACCGTTTCCCTTCGATTACCAGCGCTACATATTCTGTGGGAAAATTGGAGTCAGCATTTGTTTTTAAACATCTCAAGGTTCAAACAAGAAATGGTCTTTTAACAAAATTCTATGTATGGATGGAGACTCGTTTGACAGAAATAGTGTATGGAGACCGTGGGCTTTCTGGAGCAGGGATAGGTGTTTTTATGCCTCTATCTGGGTACTGAGTTCTGTTAAATACATGTTGAGTTTGTTGGCGTAGCAAACCAAGAAGAAATGTGTATGAATTCTTATTGGTGAACTGGTGATCTCAATCTGGGCATTAGCTATAGTGATGTTTTAAGGAGGTATCCATAGTAAGCATCTCTACGTAGTTATTAAGGAAAGTACCTCAGAAGTTTTCAAGCCATACTGTAAGAAAAATATTAAAAAACAAAACACAGTAAATAGTAATTCACACCTTACCCTGACAACTGACAGACTAAATGCAAGAACTTGGTGACAGCCATGAGGTAAGACAATGCATTTACTTAGCGCTCAGACTTCCCTTCCTGAGCTGTAGAGTTTCCAAAACATAGAATCACAAAACAGTTGAGGTCTGAAGGGACTTCTGGAGCCATCTGGTGTAACCTCCTGCTCAGTGCAGGGCTGGCTTCAGCACTAGCTGGTGTTGCTCAGAGCCTTGTCCTGTCACTTGTGAGTATATCCAACTGTAGTTACCACAGCCTATCGAGACTACATGTTCCAGGATTTAGCCACTACCACTGTGATTTTTCCCTCGTTTTATCCAGCTGGAATTTACCTTGCAGCAATTTGCTACGTTGCCCATGTGCATCTCTGAGAATGGTCATCCAGGCTAAACAGAACCACCTCTCTCAGCATCCCCACTTGTATCTTTGTAGGCTTCAGCACTCAGTGAAGTGGTCATCCATTGGACTTCCTCCAGATTTTGATCTCTGTTTTAGTCCGGGGGCCCCAGACTGGACACAGATGTATTCTGGTGGCTACCACGTAGAGCTTCTAATCATTTTTCCTCATAATCTGCTAAGAGAACCCAGCCTGTGTTCAGTATTTATTGCTGAAGGGTCTTACTGCTGACTCAGGTTCAGCTTTTTGCTTAGGTTGGCACTTCATGTATTCATTCAGCTTTTGATTTGTGTGGTAATAGTACTTTAGATCAATGATGCAATCTGCTTTCCGTCTCTGGGAATAGAATTTTGGGTTATTCTGATAACATTAGAATAACTGGGAATTTTGCCAACTAGAAAAGAACCATTACGTATAGTTCACTGAATCTAATCGTTTGAACTTGGACCCAAATGTTGCTTCTATATGGGAGTCCCAACTTGCACAAACTCCTGTTTCTGAGAAGTCCGCAGAATTTGCACGGTAAATTAGCACCGCACATCATCCGCATGCAGAACAGTTCTTGGTTTGCTACGGCCGGTCTTACTGCTAAACATTCAGGATTAGTCTCACTTTTATCTGTTCTTGTCTTCGACACTTCAGTACAGGCAGCTCTGCTTTGTGTTCTTCTGAAATGAGGGGTACCCTCTGAGGGGAAAAAAAGGTAAACACACAACATTGTGGTCCTCTTAAAATAGTTTAAACCCTGCTTTTCTTCTGGAAATCTAAAGGGAGATTTCCAAATTACCCTATTGCAAGCTTTGAGGTATCCTATAGTGCGAACTTGAATTGTATTACCATTTCCCTCAACTTTTTTCAAACCTGCAGGTATCTGTCGCACTATGAAAGGTAAAGTGTCATTATTCTTGGTTCTTACTGAACATACCGAGTGCACTGGAGTGTCAGTGGTTGGAAAACTTTATAAAATTTGATAGGGATTTATAAAACGTGATTTGTCAGGGAGGTCTCCTTCTAGACTGTTTGGCTCTACTTCTGTTGGATTTTTTTATCCATAAACCAAGCATTGTTCTTCCTTTACCTTGACCTTTGGTGATCTGTGAGATAAAATTCTGCAAGCCCTGCTTTTGTATGTGATTTTGGCATCTTATTCAAAACCTAACTTCTAACTTGTTGTCGAAGGTTCTTTACCATAGCCAAAATACTTGGACGTTTTTGGATGATGCTTTCTGTGGGTTTTCAAAACCTCCTGTGACTGAGAGGTGATCTGGTTGGGAGGGTGGTAGTGAGAACTGACAGGCACTGTGCCTAGTGAAGTATTTCCAGAAACCAGTGTTATCTGGTCATGGGTACCAGCTGCTGACATACGTGCTTCTAAGAATGGAGATTTAGGGCTCCTTTGGGCCTTTTGAGTAGTTTTTTTGATAAGAATTTCTTCTCTTGTCCTTCAGTTCCCTAGTTGTCATGAGCTTGTAAGTCTTGTTCCTTCATGGATCAGGTAACCGAAATTGCTGTGATACAGTGCATTGCTGATTTTTCAGTTTATTTTCTGTGCCTCTGGAAATCATTTAAGTGGCCAGAGCGCAAACTTCGAGAGGTGAGAATCTATT
>VXAA01006829.1:311118-327876 GCA_013399115.1 Anseranas semipalmata | reverse complement strand
TATATATATATATATATATATTTTTTTTTTTTTTTCTCTTTAAGTCTTCAAAAGCTAACTGCAAAGGGAGCAGCATCCTTTCCGCTCCTCCCACCCCAGCTCCACTGCCACGTGGTTTACCTTTGGCTTGTTCCGGGTTTAACAATGTTGTGTGTCCTCAGTCAAAACAAGAAAAGATGGTAGTTTACAGTTCTACATCTGATCGTGCCGGTTTGTTGCTTCTGATAACGCTCCATCTTTGGGAAGTTTGGATACTTCTTGGAGCATGTGAAGAATGCCTGAAGAGTGTGCACACCAGGACTTAGTTGTGAAAACATCAGGACTTAGACACAGAGGGCAGGGAAAAGACAAAAAGGCAGAGTAAGTTGCTCTGTTCAGAGTGGGAAATATGTTGTCCATGCCCTGTCTTTTCATTTCAATTTTTATTTAAAATTAAAAAAAAAGAGAGAGAATGAACTGGAAATCGCTGACGGTGCAGAGAGGAGGAGATGCCTGGTGCACTGGAAATCATGCGGGCAGAGAACAGTGAGCTGGACGAGTATCATGCCAGCTGCTAGATAAGCTGTAGCACAGATTACTTAGTATGATGCTCCCACTAAAGGGAAAACATAGGATTAATGAACTGCATTCAAGGCAAGGATATGAGATCAACTTCTCAGTCTTAGAGCAGTGCTTCCAGCTGAGGCCTATTATGCTTTATCATCCCAATTCATCTTTATTTGGCTCTGAAGATAAAGATGTATTGTAGCTTGCTGCCCTTCTGAAAATCCTTCAGAGGAGACTGGGGGGATTGTTGCTTGCCTAGACATTTGCTAGCAACCTCTGGTGTGGGTAGACAGGGAAAGAAAAGTGCCGGCCAGTCTTCTAATTCTCTTGTTATTGCAGAGCTGTGCTGAAAGCCTTTTACTTGCAGAAGGGGATTTGGATGTGCACAGAGCCATCGCACAGGTGTGCCTCCCTGTGTGGCTCTCGCAGCTGTGCCCGATGCTACACGTTCTTGTTTTCTCTGCAGAGGGTTTGTGGTCTTGAATGTAGTTTGTTTGCTTCCTAAGTAGTAACAACCTGAAAGAAAACCTTTTCGTGAGAACAACCAGCCTATCTTGCGTTGTGTATCACTTTTTCCTGGAGTGGTTTTGGTGATGTTGTTTCTGTCATGTTTTCCTTCTCATTCTTTTTAATTTCAGATATATTTTACAACTTGCTTGAGATTTCTTCATTTTAAATTAACCAACCAAACAAAAAACCAACCCTCACATCTGTTTGTTTACATTTTTTTTCCCTGGTAGCTGTCTCAAATGATCCTGTAAGTTCATCATGTTGGGCTGTCTTTATATATATGAACTTGGGGTGGGGTAAAGAGGTACGTGCATAAGCCATTCAGGGTCCTAACCTCTCAGACATAATAGATTCTTTATATTGCCAAGCTGAAGGAATTGGTGGTGAAAAGAAAGCAAATCCATGTGAGATATCTATCTTTGAAGTTGTTTTTATGATTGTTTCTTTTTCCCAGCAGTGGCAGTGTAGCTGAACTTGCTGATTAATGCTCTAATTAGCTTATAAATCTTTAAGTAGCAATATAACTTTAACGATGAACTACTGGAGAGCTTCATAACTGAAATGGAGTATGTTAGTTGTAGAGACAAAGCAAATCTTTGGTTTGGCAAATTTACCTGTAGAATTATGACTTCATGCTTTGGAAAAAAAAAAAAAGGGGGGGGGGGGTCAGTAGGTTTCTGTTTCCCTTGCTGCTTCCCCTACATCTTTATCCTATTTTTTGTGTCGCAGGGGGTAGGGAAAAGCTAAATGGGGTTTGTAGAAGTATAGTTACTCTTGCTGCTGCTTTGCTTTGACATCCGCTGTTACTGATTTGTGTGATTTCTGTGCCTAACCACCTTGGTCTTATCTTTTAATATGATAATCTGTTCCTGGTTTGGGTTTCAAGGTAACTGTACCCTTGTGATATTGAAGCATGTGATCATTTGTGTAAACATAGGCATATTTGAGGATGGCAGTGCACCCTCTCAATTTTAAAATACATTCTTATGCCCTCTGACGCTCGTGCCTCAATTGTTTTCCTCCTATTAAACATTTCTCCTATATTCCCTGCAATATTATCTCTGGTGTATTTGTTCTTGTTCATGTTAGCTGATCCAAGGTGGCCAGGAAAAATAACTTTTTTTGTGTATGTTTCCTATTGCAGACTTGTGTTCAGCCCACTTAGAACATGATGTTCAATATCGTTTTATTTCCCCACTTCAGAACAAGAAACAATCTGTAATTGCAGGGGTCAGCCCATGGGGCATTAAGGTAGCAATTATAAGTGAGGAAAAATGGTAGTGCTGGACTGGAAGCATCTGTGCTAAAAAAAAAAAAAGTACCAGAAGGTGTGGGAGTGAACTTAACTAACCTGGGCATCTCTGCACATTCGCTGAACTGGTAGGACAAAAGAAAACGTGCTGCTTTAATCCCCCAGGCGTGCCGTGGGTAGGGAGCGTCTGCTGTGCTCCTGGGGAGCCGAGAGGCACCAGCAGCCCGATGGCTGGGCCGTGCCAGCTGCCCGGCTTTGGAAGACACGAGCTTGGCACATCGCTTTGTGATTTAAGAACTAACAACTTCAATCAAAATAAGTTAGCTTTCAATGGCTTATGGTTTTGTTTCATCTAAAACCTAGCCGATTTTGCTACTTTGCCTCAGCGGTTCATACTGTGTGGCTTTAAGACAGTATATGCAGTGTATAAGCTGGCTAAGATGTTTTGAAGAGACTTCAGAATTCATGTGTTTTGATAGCTGCTTTTAATTTTGTTCCCGAAAAACAATCTAAAAAATCTTTTATAAAAGCAGATCAAATACGGTAAAAGGCTACTGTGTCTGCAACCTTTTTGTGATTTTTTGGTAATAATCTGTTGTAACAGGTGGGTAGAGAATGTTTATGCAGCAGGAGATTTAGTTTTAGTCCTGCTTTAAAAGGCTGAGGGTGAGTGATGTAGAGGGAGGCTAAAAAAAGACTCCTTCAGAGAGTTACAAATAAACTTCTTTATCTACTAAAAATTCTTATTTAACCAAGTCTGTTGCCTAGTATGGTGGCAATGCTGTATAACATATCTCTTGAGGATAAGAATTGGTCCCTGTCACCACAACCACAAGAGGAGCTTGTGTGGTTGGGATGAATAAGGTTGGCAAATTATCTATCCTTCTATTTATTAGAATTAATCCACCCTTTTTCTTAATCAAACTTTTTCTTTTTTTTTTTTTTGTAGGAATTTGTTTACCAGAAAGCAAAGTGCAAGATTTGAAAAACAAAATGATGTGGGCTGGAAGTTGTTTGGAAAAGTACCCCTCAGAGAAACCTCACAGAAAGATACAAAAAAAATACAAAAGGTATTTGCTTAATTCTACATTAGGATTAGCACTGAATGTAGAATCCAGTTACATTCATGACCTGTGTACGTGAATGTGAAGCATGTTTGTTTGAGGAGTTGTACCCGATTTATTGGACAACATCAAAGATGTTTTTTCATTCAATATTTTTTTATGTCCATTATAACAGAGTGCCATTCAAAAGAATGTGTTCTACATAGTCATAACATTGAGTACCTCATGAAAACCATGCCATTTTGGTATAAAGCATTTCTTGTGAAGGTTCTAAGTATATGAATGCGTATTTGTTTTTTATAACCAAGCTTGGTAGGTATCTTGAAAATTTTGGTTTTCATTACCTTATTCTAGTTTTTTTTTTTTGGGGGGGGGGGGGGGGCACAAACACTCTNNGGGGGGGGGGTCATAAACCTGTCTATAACATGCTGTTGGAAGGGAAATCGTGTTTTGTTGGGCCTTGGCTTATTTGTGCTTAAAAACTAGTAAAAATTTGGAAAAATTCTGTTGGAATGCTGGTTTCACCCATTGTTTTCTGAAGTGCTTGCTATTTAGAGCTGAAATTTTCTGTGTATGGGCCTTGCTGAAAATTCAGTTACTGACTTGAAACATGGAAAAATATAATACAGTTCAGGAGAATTGAGTGGGATAATTTTTTTTCTTTCCTAGCACAGTATAGTTCAGAATGGAGCGTGTATTAAAATTGTTTATTGAAGTGATTACCTGAATAGAAAAATCTTTAAAAACATCAGAAACCGCAGAGAATTTAGTTCTTTCCCTGTATTTATTGGTGCTTAACTAGTTTTTGCATTGATTTTTATGTGTACAGGATGCTTGTGTTTGCCAGTAGTAAGTTTTTAGATGGATCATTTGTCAAATTTTAGCCATTTTGGGGAGCAGGGTTGTGCAGGGAGTGAAGAGGTTATACAAAAATCTTTTCGGGTCATCTTTAGTGTGTCATAAGGGAATAAAAATAGTGAAAGCCCTTTTTCTCCTTCTTTGCATATTACTTCTAAGCTATAGCATTCTAACATTTTTTGAAAATGTAACAACATGTAAGAGGGTTGGTTCGACTACAGATAAACCCAAGCACGTAGCTAGCGAATCAAATAACCTGCCTTCCCAATGGGGAAAAATCTGCTGAAATCCAGCTATGTGGCCAGTAGTTCATGAGCTGCTCTTTCTGTAAGAAGAAAACATCCTCATTTTATCTTTCTTACTTGATCTGGGGTTTCTGGATTGCATGTAGGCTGATATTTTATATGCTTGGGTTTTTTTTTTTTTGTATTTCATTTGGTACTGGAAGCTTCACATTCTCACTTCCTTGTGCCGACCACTGTGGCAATAAGAAGGTTTACAAGGAGAGAGACCATGTAGAACTTCAAAACCAGCTGCTGTGTAAGAAATGAGAATGCTTATTTGAAAGACTGTGCTGCTTAATTTAGGGTGAAGCGCTCTGGAAATCCCGAAGTCTCATGTGACTGTTCTTAGCTGTATTCAGGCTTTTAGTTTAAGTGAAACTATAGCACCTTTTTGAAGTTTTCACTGTGATCAACCATTCTGACCTTATCTACAGATTGTCTTGATACAATTAACAGTTCCAAAGTGTTCACCTGAGATTTTTGATGATACGTTTGAAGTGTCATATCTGGCAATAACCACAGTACTCTGACACTTAACTGTGTCCTCAAGCTTGGGAAAGGTGGAATGTGCCTTCCTCTCCAGCCTGGCCCTGTCCTTCCTGTTCCAGTTCTCACCCTTGTTGGTGCTGGACATCAGTGGGGTACTTGAAATAGTTGTTTATTGAGTAAAAAAAAAAGCCTTTCCGTTCTTTGACTGCTCAGACTTGACTTACTGATTCTTTTCAAGGAAAAAAATACATATACCACGGAGTCCATGAGTCTTCCTGCAAATTGTTTGTTCGGTGATGTTATTGCCTATGTTGTGAGATACTCATTAGTCCACAGATTTAGGACTCAATCTGCCTGGCTACGGAGGCTATTGAATAGAGTTCCTATTAGCAAAATCTTGGTCTAAGGTAATTCTGAAAGGCAACATAAAGGAAAGGTGATAAGTTCATTGTAATTTTTACTTGTGATTTTCCCATTCGGGGTGGGGGGAACAAACTCAAGTTGTATGTAGCTTTAGACAATTGAAATTCCTTTGGATTACTTAAAATGTCACAAAATTGCCTGACTGTAGTAGTAACTATAGTTATCAATTTACGCTTCTTAGTCCTCAAGTTTAACATATCTAGGGAAATCAATCTGATCATACATGCTTGGTATGAAGCTCTTTGTGCACAGGAACTAAGGTGACTGAGTCACCAAGCAGCAGTTTCTCAAGTCAGCTTCTTTTGCTTCTGGACAGACATCAAAGAAATCCTTTGTGCAAGGTCAGCTAATTAGAGCCCTGTGACTTCATTGGTATGTTCATGGTTCCATCTTTTGATACCTTTATTATATGGATGAAAGAAGGTTTTTTTCCAGAGTAAGATGAACAAAGTTAACTGCAAACTTAGTCTTTTGAACGATAAGGATGATGCGTTTGTGCCGGTTTTGAACTTATGAGAAGGGAACAAGCTTTAAAAACATTCTTACTGTACATTGTTCCATTATTTTCCCCATGATAATCTCATCTGGTGTTGAAAGAAATTTGCAAGAAAGAAGTTGTAAGATATGTGTATGTAAATTAGGAAAGGAAAAAAAAAAAAAAGTAATTGAAATGTGAAGCGCTTAAATCATAGAATCATAGAACGGCATAGGTTGAAAAGGACCTTAAAGATCATCTAGTTTCAACCCCCCTGCTCTGGGCAGGGTTGCCAACTACTAGAGCAGGCTGCCCAGCGCCACATCCAGCCTGGCCTTGAATGCCTCCAGGGATGGGGCATCCACAACCTCTCTGGGCAACCTGTTCCAGTGCCTCACCACCCTCTGAGTGAAAAACTTCCTCCTAATATCCAACCTAAATCTCCCCTGTCTTAGTTTGTAACCATTCCCCCTTGTCCTATCACTATCAACGTGTGTGAACAGGCGTTCCCCCTCCTGTTTATACGCTCCCTTCAGGTACTGGAAGGCCGCAATGAGGTCTCCCCGGAGCCTTCTCTTCTCCAAGCTAAACAAGCCCAGTTCCCTCAACCTTTCTTCACAGGAGAGGTGTTCCAGCCCTCTGATCATCTTAGTGGCCCTCCTCTGGACCCGTTCCAAGAGCCCCACATCCTTCTTGTGCTGGGGGCCCCAGGCCTGCACGCAGTATTCCAGGTGGGGTCTCACCAGAGCAGAGTAGAGGGGGACAATCACCTCCCTCTCCCTGCTGGCCACCCCTCTTTTAATGCAGCCCAGGACATAGTTGGCCTTCCGAGCCGCAAGCGCGCACTGCGCGCTTCATAGAATTTGTTCATAGAATTACCAGGTCTTATTGCCTTCTACTTATAAATAAATGAAAACTCCAGACCCTCAAACTTGAGTTGCAGTTCACAAGTTGAATGTTGTTATACTGCAGCTAAAAGTGGTTGTGCATATATGACTGAGCTAGAAATGATTTGTAAGAAGTAGCATTCTTTTCCTCTGACCAAAAGGATGGTCAGACAGGTTTTGAGCACGTCAGCCTTTTCTCAAGTGCTATGAGAACTCCTCTAACAGCACTCACTTGTTTGACTAGTGTATGTAAGACATAGGATCGTACTCCATTTTGACGACACGGGAATTAAAATCACTCCAGCTGTGTTGGTGTTTGGCCTACTTTTGAATGCTGACAATGTATGTGAATATTACCGTTTTGATAAAGAATCGGTATTGTCGGAGACCAAGGCTAGATTCCTTTGCATTGTCACTGATAAGTTTTGTACAGTTTTTATCCAGGTAAATGTTTTAAAGCTTAAAGGCTGTCAGAACAAGTAATATCATCTGAGAAGTTGTAAGTGCATTTACAATGGAGGTTTGCATGATTAATTTTTTGTATCAATTATCTTCAGGAATCCTGCTTGAGCAGAACTGGTTAAGCCATTTGCTTTTATAATTGATGTGTCAAAATGCACTAAAAGTCAGATGACAGTACTTCACCGAGAATAATAAGAAAAGTAAAATTATCTTCCCATCTAAGTAGACCGTAAGGCTGAACTTGGCTTTGTGGCCATTATTTCTTTAAAAAGCACTTTTCAGGGTTGGTAAAAACGGCAGATGTAAATACCACGTTTGCAACTTTTTTTAAGTTATTTTCTTTGCCAAGAGAGCTTGTTTCACTAACAAACTCTTTTAAAAATTTGAGATGAGGTAGGATTGTTTCTTTTCCAAGTATCATCTCCTCTCATGTGATCAGTCTTCAGGAAATTTGTTTGCAACTGGCCACTCGAGATCTTGCCAATAAAGACTAATGTGCATAGAGGAGAGTCACATTTTAGCTGTATCCTAAGGCACATTGCAGTTGTCTTGCGCAAGGAGCAGCTTAACTTAAATTATTTATCTCTATAGTGTATGTCTCATCCTTTTTTTCCTGTAATATGAAAATCCATTTTTGAATCAGTGTGTAATTTTTTTCCCTTTCTAAACATGCTGTGCCCCTGTGAAAACAGTTCAATTTCATTGTAACCATATAAATTCCACTGAGAGCTCACTGGAATTTCCTCATTTTCTTTGAGTATCAGTACCAGTAAAATTCAGCACGTACATCACGTGAGGCCTTTCAATTAACAGTCTTTACTCCTAAATTCAGGTCTAAATATTTTATGAACTCATTTGCTGCCCAGAGACATTCCACATTAGAATTTCTAATGGCAGTTCCTTAACATTAAAAAGTAGCTATAGTTTTTAACTTAGGGATTGTCATCTTTCCAAACTTACAGGGGTTTCTATTCTGAAAGCTATAGCACTTTCTTTTGCAGGGAAGGGAGATTTATTTTTTTTTTCCCATATGGGTAAAGATTCAAATAAAAGAATTGCTGGGGAGTCTGATTCTTGCCGCGAGGCCGCCAGTGATGAAAAGAGTGTGCTTGCCTCAGACGTAGTGGAAAACTACAGCGGCTTATGTATAACTGAGGGTAACAAGTTTGTCTGTGCAAGGCTCGAGGAGCAGATTGCAGCCAGGCACTAGGGAGGGTGGCAGCATAAGAGCTTTACAGCCAGGCTTCTCAGTACACTTCATTTGTTTTGCCCTTACTGCTACAACAAAGTCATTGGAGTCGGATTGTTCAGCCATGATGATCGCATCATTTCTATCATGCAAATTGGCAGCAGCACGGTCCCACCCCCTCCTACCAAACGGTTCTGATTTTTTTTTTCCTTTTGGTCATTCCTGTATTTTTTTTCTTTCTGAAAAAAAAAAAAAAAACTGTTCTTTTTTTTGGTACCAATAATGAAATTTCCCAGCTGGAATGTCTTGAGCTGGAGACACAACAGAGTTTCTTTTAAGAATGATGTACTAAAGGAGAATAAGTCAGCATGAATTACCAACTATGTTTTCCTGCAATTAGATTGTGACTATTAGTGAGGTCAATATTCCTGTCAATTAAAATCAGTTGTACTTAAGAGGCTCACTCTGCAGCATATGATAAAGTGAAAATGAGCTCTTGGAACGTCCAAATACAGGGCTTGGTGTGTAGGTGATGCTTTTTTTTTGGCGGGGATGAATAGTTAAGCTTGTAACAGTACTGGAGGAAAAACTTGTATAAGGTGATTTGGGTCAGGTATCATTTAAGTCAATCTTGATTTGCCTTTTTTTTTAAAGCTATGACCCTAACCGATTTTAACTTTTCTCAATCTGTTTTTTGGCTTTGATCTATTAGGCAGAAAAGAATTGCCAAGCAATGGCACCGAGCAGGAAAGAAATTACTACAGCCCATGCTTTAGTCAGACAGTGACAAGAGCTCCTGTTGAGAGCTGTGTGCTTTGTCCAGGCAAAACAAAACAAAACAAAAAATACCACCAGAGAAAAGTGCACTGAGCACTGACTCCTGACGCGTGGAGGTTCTCGTGCAGCTCCGTGTGCAGGGGCATTGCAGCTGCGTGCTGTGCGGTGTGCTGGCTGCCACCACATGTCCCGCTTCCTCTTGCCCTCTGCTGATGGGTGACAGTTGTCTAAAAATACTTAACTTTTCTAAATGTTTATCTTAACATCTTCTCTTTGTATTCAGATGGTTTGTTCAGGGCCTTTTGAACGGGAAGTGGTTGGCTCAAGCTGGCTGCTGATTCCTGCAGGAGCTAGATCTACAGCTCTGGATAAAGCCTCGTCTTCTGCTCACACTGAGTTTGTCTTTGGATGGATCACTGGAGAAATCATTGTGACTGATGGCTATAGCTGTTAGTGGTGCAGGGGCTGCATTTAGACTTTATTCACACTTTAAAGTGCTCTTGTCTGTAAACTGTCTAGTGCCTTTTTTCCTGTGCCACAGTACAAGTCCGAGGGTGTAAATGAGTCATTTCCCGTGTTCTCCTCAGGGCTCCTTTCTACTTGTCATCCTCCAGAAAGGCAGGATTTAGATCTGTCATGGTGTGACCGGGTTCCTTTTTTTAAAAGCAAGGAAAGAAATGCAATTGCAGTGCAAGAAGGCATAGCTATCCTCGTTAGTCTGAAACTAACCTCTGCTCACTCTTGTTGCAGCCTCTAGCAATAAAGGTGCAACTCTAATTTTCCCTCTTAAGGATTATACCCCAAAACTTGCAAGCTGCCTTAATGCAGTGCTATTTTATCTTTCTTTCTGATTCAATGAAAAACATTTTGATTTTATTGTAAGTGTATGTAAAGGGAATCTAGTTTTTGTGGAATTAAATAACGGTAAGTAAAGGGAACCCGTTTTGTTGCATATAAAAGCCTAAAATAAGTTTTCCAACAAGAGGCCGAGAGAAATGTACTGAAGAGATCATTCAGCAATTCCAGTAGCTATATTGCTGTACAAAGTGTGTGTTGCTCTTGTCCTGACTTGAAAATTACCTGCCTCAAACAAATCTAATATTATATTTAAACAGATAAAGCAAGACTAATAGCTTCCATCCATAGTAAATGAAAGGGTAATTTAATCCTACAGAAGAATGATTGTTCCTGAGTATTTTAATAATAAAAGAACGTAACATGACCCACCCTAGTATCATAATCTAGCAAACAGTCTAGCTGCCAAAGTGCTTCTTTTGATGCTCCTGGAACCTCCTCACTTATGTTATGAAAAAGTGAAAGGACAGAATATATGTTAAGAGCATGAGGCTAATAGAAAATAATAGGCCTTGAGTATCAGTTTAACAGTTTTGACAAGACGTAAAGTGTTTTTTGAAAGGAAGTAAGGTTTTTTTTTTTTCCCTTTGCAATTTTAAAGCCTTTTATTTTAGTTTTATTACTCTGTAAAATTCCTCAGAAACTCTCTTGGTCAAAAGCCCTGGAATCCTGAGAGATCCTGCGGATCCTAGCAGCCCTGCGGAGGAGGACTTGGGGGTCCTGCTGGACGAGAAGCTGGACATGAGCCAGCAGTGCGCGCTTGCGGCCCGGAAGGCCAACTATGTCCTGGGCTGCATTAAAAAAGGGGTGGCCAGCAGGGAGAGGGAGGTGATTGTCCCCCTCTACTCTGCTCTGGTGAGACCCCACCTGGAATACTGCGTGCAGGCCTGGGGCCCCCAGCACAAGAAGGATGTGGAGCTCTTGGAACGGGCCCAGAGGAGGGCCACTAAGATGATCAGAGGGCTGGAACACCTCTCCTATGAAGAAAGGTTGAGGGAACTGGGCTTGTTTAGCTTGGAGAAGAGAAGGCTCCGGGGAGACCTCGTTGCGGCCTTCCAGTACCTGAAGGGAGCGTATAAACAGGAGGGGGAACGCCTGTTCACACACGTTGATAGTGATAGGACAAGGGGGAATGGTTACAAACTAAGACAGGGGAGATTGAGGTTGGATATTAGGAGGAAGTTTTTCACTCAGAGGGTGGTGAGGCACTGGAACAGGTTGCCCAGAGAGGTTGTGGATGCCCCATCCCTGGAGGCATTCAAGGCCAGGCTGGATGTGGCGCTGGGCAGCCTGCTCTAGTAGTTGGCAACCCTGCCCATGGCAGGGGGGTTGAAACCAGATGATCTTTAAGGTCCTTTTCAACCCATGCCGTTCTATGATGATTCTATGATCCTAAATAAGTGTAACATGGTGTTTGAGGATAGGTATTGGAATAAAGATACTAAATAGGTGAAAGTATAAGCTTTGTTAGTTACTGCAGTTAAAATGTCAGCTGCTAGTCTCTACTGAATGGTCTATTTAAATGCCAGTGCTGAGTTTTAGGGGAAATACAGTAAGTTTAAAATTGTCCTCTGAAATCATAAAGTCTGTCTTAATTGAAACAGTTATTTTATAGCCCAAATTGATGCTTAGCAATAGTTGGAATATAAATTCACATGGCACAAGATTATTTTTAAATGCAGGATGGAAAAATGCTTGCCTATTGAAGATGAAGTACGTAGCTCTTCTTACCCCCCAAAATTTCAAGACCAGCGAGAACAGCTTTTTGGAAGGCCCGATACATAGGTGGAAGTTCATTCTCATTTGTTGTTAAATGAGAAGCCAACACGTAGCTGGCATTTGTGTGTCTGATAGTGCTTAAACACCTACATCTTTGTGTAGCCAGTAAGTTTTTTTCAGCGTGGTAACCTTGGAATGAAAATAGAGTTATGTAAAGAAAGAGCCTGGAAACAGTGGCACATACTTCTGAATGTTGCATCACAGATGCACTTGGCAAAACGTGACTGTGAAGCAGAGCTGAGATTAACCCTTTCAAGCAGGTGTGTTAGCTGCTAAATATTGTGGGAAAACCGCCTATACTAACAGGCGTTGCTAAAATGTAAAATTAATTGGGAAAGTTTTGCTAGACTTCAATATGTTTTTTCTCTGTTAAACAGAGGCAAGCTCTCAAGAAACCTTATCCAAATGGTTTCTTTGTTTCTCTTCCAGTTTATATATTTCAAGCTTCATCTAAAATTAAAGAATGGGGATTGGGAGTGGGGATGAAGGTTTTGAAAGGCTAAGTCTTTCCATACTCACTCGCAATAACAAAGCTGATGTTCTTTGGCTGTGCAAAATGAATGGAGTTACTGTATGTGTGTTATTGGAAACCTGGTCAGGATTTAAAAAAAAAAAAAAAAAAAGGTACTTTTTCCTTAAGTGCCTTTCTGAAGGGAGACTAGGAAATACTGCCTTGAGTTTTATGTTCTCATTCTTCCCCTTCCTCTCTCTGAGGACACTTGATCTAATTTTTTCTACATGATTCTATTACACGTATTCTATACCTATTAGTAATTTCCACATCAGAATTTTGTTTTGCTGTGTTGTGAAGCTCTCTCTTTAGTATGACAAGGTTCAGTGGAAATAGTGTCATGGATACTGAAGCCTGGAAATAGCTATCAATTTAAGCTAGGTTATGAAGGTGTGTTGCCTTCCTTTCGTGTACTTTATTTATATTAATGTGTACCTTTAAAAAGCCACAATCTTTTCTCCTCAAAACTGAACCTTAAGTTATAAAAAAAAAAAAAAGGTAATATTCAGGAAAATACACATGTTGATAAAGTTTTTTTGTAAAATTAAATACAAAATGTACATGAGTCTTCCAGTCCAAATGGATGAAGGATATTCTGAAGCATGCCATCAGTATGAGTGCAAAAAAAGCTTTTATTAAACGTGTAAGAAATTTGGCACCAGTAACTGCTTCAAGGGGTAATTTCAGGGATCAGACCAGCAAACTTGGATGTAGAAGACCACTTGAAGAGGCGTTAGTGCCTTGCTTTTCTATCAGCTTTTAAGGGCAGACAAGTATAAAACTTGAAGAGGCCAGAGATCCTTAGAGATGCACTAATTCTGATGAGAAAGCAGTATAGAAATTAGCAAAGGGATTTAAAAAGGGGGGGGAGGATGGAGTATGGTTAAAAGTTTAAAGTGAAGTGCCTTTTTCACACTACTTTGGTGTATATGCTACAGTCGTACACCTAAATACAGCCTGCACATACTTGGCTACATAGACAGCTGGTTGCGAAGATAAATAGTAATTGAATGCTGATGTGGCTATCTGAAGAGCCTAATAATATGAGTTGCTGTGCAATGCAAAGTAGATGGCATTTTTGGGTCACTGTTGTGCTGCTTTGAAGACTGCAAGTATTTGAGGTCATATGCACAACTGATTAGAGAACTTGCAAGATAAAAAGCCGTGCTCCTGTGATTCCCAAAGTTAACCTGGTGCTTTGGCCATTTCAGAATCCGCAGCATTAAACTGACATGGCTTGAAGAAAACTTTTTTTTTTTCCTGTGTCTTGCTCGGAATGAGGGGATAGTTCGTAAAAAGCTATTATATTTGGGAGGGCATGGTGCTGAGGCTACACAGAAAACTGAGTTGGAGAGATTAGTGAGCAGACATATAGTTTATGTAAAATTATGTTTTTACATAAGTTCCATATTCACTGTAATCCCAATGCCTAGAAGTGAAATTTAAGATATATACTGAAAACAGGTGTTGGTAGTATTTTATTTTAGCAGGTGTTCATCAAAAAAAAAAAAAGTAAAATAACCATTTACCTTGTGTTCTCTTGCTTAAGCATTTATCAGATGTTTGCTCTGCTGGAAGACTTTCTAGTAGATGTTTCCACTTGTTTGATACTGTAGTGTTTCAGATGGTATCAGTAGATAGGGAAACTGTGCATGTTTGTATATGCAAATTAAATTACATCCTTTTCAATGTTCTAAGTAGTAGGGTTTTTTTGGTTACGGTGACTCATATTGGAGTCACTTGTAAGAGTATGCTGCACAATCTGATTAACAGATATCACGTTTGACAATAAAGAGTTTGTTAAACCACATGGTTCGTAGGTATGCTTTGTCTCTTCTAGGTGGTCCTTCAAATATAGGGAACTGTTCTAGATTCCTTCCTTTTTTTAATTATAAAGCATGTGACTCTGATCCAAAAAGTACTTAAATTATTCACATGTAGCACAAATGAAATGTGAAGCGTGAGGGTGAAAACCATCTGATATGTATAGCGTGTTGCGTGATTAGAGGTGACAGACTCCAAAACACTGAACTGTTACTCTTTCTTGGAAGACCTGAATTGGCCTTATCTAGGCTTAAGTTTTGAATGTCTTTTAACCCAATGCCTCTGTCGCTCAAAATATGATACTCTAAAGATACATACATGTAAAAATTGTTGAAGTGGTCCAGTGGATGTTGGAGCACAGGACTGCAGTGTAGGGTATGTAGCTTCTAGTTCTCTCTTCACTGATAACCTTTTGGAAGATGTGGGCACTATTTTATTCATTTAACTTCAGTGTATTTTGTGGGACTAAAGCTGCAAGCCCAAGTTCCCTCTCGTCTGTAATCAGAAGAGAGAAGCTTTTCAGGGCATAAAGGAGTAATTTCAGAGCATTTGAAATGATGCCTAAAAATAGGTAGTGTGAGATTTTCCTCATGTGAACTGGACGTAGTCTCTGACCCTTACTTTGCTTAAGCATTTCTGATTTGTGAAGTATGGAAGAGGAAAATACTCAACTAAGTAGTAAAGACGAGAAGGATGTCCTGGTAGAAAATAGAGCTTCATGCACATAATGTTATTTCAGTCAAGTTCTATCATCATATTGCTATCTTCTGCTCTGGTATGCTTTCTATAACTTAAGAGGATTAAAAATGCGTACAGATGGGTAAAGCAAGTAGACCTGATGGTTCTTGAACCATTAATGAATGGTAGAACTTGCCAGACCACTTTGGCAAATTGTGCAGGTTGGGTGCGCAACTCGGATATCTCAGGTTGTCAGATCCATAACTAATCAACTAATTGCATTTCAAAACAGTTCTGTACTCTTTTTGGAGTTATATAAAATGCTCTCTAATATATATATATATATATATATATACATATATATATACATATATATCCTTTTAATATTAAACTTGCAAACTATTCCTTGAGCTTAACAATCTGTATTCTCTTTCTGTTAAATTTTGAAGGCTGTTCTCAATCAGATCTTTGCCTGAGGTGTTAGTCTCCTTAAGTTCCCTTTGATTACTGTAGCTGTACTGTATACATAAAAGCCTCCATTAAAATGACTTTTATGGCTTATTACCATGTCAAGAATCAAATTTTAGTTTCCTGCCCCAAAGATCGTCACAAGTTTCATGATCTGCTGGTTTCAGTTAATATTCTGAAAGAAGTCCTGTTGCTCACTGCTTTTCCTGTGTACACACTGTTACATTGCCCCATAGCAACCCAGATCCAGAATTTACCAGAGTAGCCAAACTAATCCAACAAAACAAAAGATTATTTTTTTGCAGAGCCATTTCCCCAGTTTAGTTTATTGTGCAGTCGCACGGCTACTTAGAGCGGCACAAAGAAATGGCGTGAGGGGCCAGAAGGGCAGGGGCTGTGCTGGGTGCGTACCAGCTTGAATCTGTGTGGTAAACCGCTTTGTAAACAAAAGGCAAGAGGCTGCAGATGGACGTGCAGTAGAAAGCTACAAAGCAACAGATGGGGAGCACTGAAGCAATATTTTGGTAGCAGTCAGACTCAAAAGCCAGGAAAAAACAATTTTCTGTTTGCTTGTGCAGTCCTGGTCTGGTTCCTATCTTGTAAGCTGAAAGAGGCAGGAATTCCAGTGGAAAACACATCGCGTAATTAAGGCTTGTGCCTAACTTGTTTGAGTAGCCTCAGGTACTCTTATAATTGTGGCAGCCTAAAAATAGAGGCTGCTACCAATCTGTGTAATCTGTGGTATCTGATTTGAGTTACAGTGTACTTCGTTTTTCACCACATACAACTATCTTCCAATTTCACCAGGCTTCACTTTCTCCCAGTACATACATATATATTTTTTTCTGACAGCAGGCACAGCTGATTGCGCTCCTCTTTTAGTGGCTCAACAAATGGCTATTTCTTTGGCGTAGAAGATCTGCAGTACTGTTCTATTTTCAGTACGTGAAACCACAAAGATTTACCACAGGAATACGCTGTCCATACAGCGTTGCTCTTTCTCATGCTCTCAAGTCGTTTCTGTAGCTGTAATTTCACATAAATGTCTTTTGAGATGTGTGGTCGTTTACTGCTTCAGCTAGCTTACGAGAAAAAGCATTAGCATCTGATGCTGTGGTGCTTTCCATGAGCCCTGTTGGTAATTGTTAGTGCTCCGACACGAGGTGCTTGGCCAGCAGCTGCCTGCAATTAACTGGGGGCTGAGATACTTCCCGACAAGGAGCTGTTCCTCATTTGGTGTGCTATTGCCGCCACGCGAGTTAGACGACAGGTCACATAGGTTGAAAACCTGGATTTGGAGAAAATGTAACCTCGGCTTTTGCGAAGGACGGCCTCCTGTTGTATCCGAGCCCCCCTTGTTACCGGGGATCAGGCGCGGCCCGGCCGGCAGCGCGCTGAGGGCCCCGAGCCGGGGCAGCGGGGCCGGG
>VXAA01006829.1:272498-310620 GCA_013399115.1 Anseranas semipalmata | reverse complement strand
CGGGCGAGGAGGCACGCAGCCCCCGGTTAGTGCAGCGGGTCCCTTGGCACTTGCCCTGGGTGCTGGCGGGTTGGCCCTCGCAAGTTAGCTTCTGTGCCTCGGAGAGCTGCGGGCGGACGCCGAAACGCGAGGTGCTTGCGTCTCAGGTTCCACGCAGACTTCAGCAGGGTTGCGGCGTTTGGTTTGGTTTTGCTAAACCGGTGCTTCTCTCTGCAACCTGCTCTCCTGGAATGTCCTCAAACCCCAGTTGGGCTGTTGTGGCGGAATAGGCTAAGGCGAAACCTGGAGGAAGCCCAAGTGATCTTAGTGATAAGGATGTATTCCAAATCGTAAATGATCGGTTCATCCTAAATTGATCCTAAGTTATTTTACATCCATATTAGGTAAGTAAGCCCTAGTAACAGGGTAGGATTTAAATATATGCCGTATTACTTGTCACACTAGGAGATTTGAGTCTGGTTTAAAAAAAAAAAAGCTTAAAATGAGCTTTTGTGTGTCTATTGCAGTATGCCGATACGTGCAAATACTTCTATTTGCTCTGTCAGCAGATACTTTTAACATGAGTTTGTGGAGGCTTCAGTCTGTTTCATTGCTGTATCATACATAGGGCTCTGTTCAAAATTGCATTCTCTTCTTACTGAAATAAAAGATCATTTTAAAGAGCATTTGTTCTCTTTGAATATTTTATTTCCCTAGTTCCTATGCAGTCTTGTCACCAATCTGTCACCAGTGGACATTTTTATTATGTTTGGCTACTACTGAAAATGCTACAAAGGACTCCTACTGCTAATCTGATAAAATGTGCCACTCCCATTTTGTGTGCTGGTCTGGCTTCTTTACCGTAGGGCAGTGCTGAGTAAAACGCATCAGTGATACTTGCCCAAATGCAGGGTAGGCTTTTGCTGCTTTAAGAGGTTTGAATAACTGAACTAACGTGTCAGTGTTGCGACTGGCCACCCATACTCTAAAATATTGTAAAATAAGACATTCTTTAACTGAGAAATTCCTGAAAGGATGATATGCATAGTGCTGGTCTGGAAAAGTTTGTGTTTAGGTGAATGAGATTTCCAAATAAATTCTGCTGTACGAAATAAAATCCCCATTGCAGCCCAGTGTGCACAGTTTCTTGCACCTTCCAAAAGCAATTTTGCTCTGTAGTTGGCTTTCAATGAAAGAAGACCCTGAAAATAATTTTCTTAAGCAAAAATTAAGCAGCTTTTATGGAACTTCTCCTGCAATAAGCATTGGGTGCTTGTGCTTTAGTGTCAAGTTCTGTGATGCTTTAGGGCGATCAATATGTGATGATTTCTGCGTAGTTGCAGTTTCTTGTGGATGTCAGCTGGTTTTTCTTTCACTAGTAGTATCTCAAAGTAGTAAAAACCCTTAGGTTTAGGGACAAGGTTCACCTTGTCTGGGGAAGCAGTAGTGTAGGTTAATATTTGACTGTGTTAATATGTGAAAAATAGCTAGATCAGTTTCCTAATAGAAACTAGGAGAAAGAATAGGCATTTACTTCATTCCTGTAAGCGCAATGGATGTGCTCCGCAGTGAGCGGGGCAGCAGAGGCACGTAACGATGGTACACCATGCACTGGTCACTATCAGCTGCCTTCAAGGAGTTACTAATGTAAGAATAGTGCTTCAACATTCTGAATGTGCGGTTTGTCACAGTACCTTTTCTACTATATTTCTTTGCTTATTGTTTCAATGGAATTTTATTTTATTTAATTTTTTTTAAATAAGAGCTTCATCAGTATGAGCGCTCTCCCTTTAATAGTCAAAGATAAGTACTGTTCGGTAGTTTAAATGCATTTTTCTTGGTTCTTTTCCTTGTTTTCAAACTGATGTCATGCATAGCAGCATTAACTGGTATTAATGAGCCAGACATTCCAAATTCATGACAGTGTTTCCCGTCACAGCAATGCAGGCATCATAGGATTGATTGAGACAGTACCCTGTTAATAAACAAGGAAAAAGAGTTTTTCTGTGTCTCAGGAGCTTCACAGAACCACTCCTGTGATTCCCACAGAACTAGCTTGAACTAGAATTGCATTGGATGTAGAAAAACTCGTGTGGCTCTGCATTCCTGTGTGTGTTTTTCGTGTGTTCTTCTCTTTAAGGAGGAGAAGACCTTTCTGTTAGTGGTAGGCATCCTGTTTTGGTTCTAACGATCCAGGCTGTTTTGGTTGTGTTAATGGGGTTGGATCTTTTGCCCAAGGAATTTTTGTTACGTAATCGGCAGGTTAGGTTGACAGAAAGAAATCGGTACCATTGGAGGAGCTGTTTGTGCTAACAGGAGAAAAGGGGGGAAGAGAGCATGTTTGGAGCACTGTTCATAGTGCTCGGTTATAATGCTTGGTTTTCAGGGTACTGTGTATGATTATTTTTTTTTAATAGAAATGGTATAAATGAGCTATACAGGAAAGCAGGTGTTTTTTGAAAGTGGCAAAATTCACGATAAAGTTTAATTTTAAAGTATTTATATTATGGATTTTGTTTTTCTATAGGACTCTTTGACCATGTTTGTTCAAGTAGTTAGCGTTTGCTGTAGTATTTCATGCTTTGGGGTAGATGGGAGTCGTGTAAAGGTGGTTTCATCCCTTTAGGTCATGCTTTGTACATTTTCTTCCAAAACAGTGTTTGCAGGGAAAAATAAAAATGGTATGGTGTGTGTTACTCGAGTCCTCAAATGTAGATCATGGTCATATAATAATTAAGGGTGGAAGGACCCCTGGGGGGGTCTGAGTCTTCTCTCAGACCAGAGTTTACTTAGATCAGGATCCTAGGGCCCTCATCCACCTGAGGTTTGAATGCCTTCGAGGTCGGAGGTTCTACCTCGTTTCTGGGCGGTTGTAGCAGTTTGTCTGTTGTGTACAAACACCTCGGAGACTCGTAGCATCTTTACCATCCATCTGTTGCTGCCTACCGCCACCGGAGATCCCTGTGAAGAAGCCTTCTCTGAAGGCTGCGCAAGGCCAGTTCTCTCAGCTTCGCTCCGGGCGTCATTTGCTCCAGGCCTCCTATCCTGGGGCCTCCTTGCTGTGGTGTGTCAGTGTCTGTATTACAAACACAAGTTAATGTTATGCTCTGTTATGATTTAGGGTTGTCGTACTTCAAGGGGTTATAAGAAGTGTGTGGGGGTCTTTCTAATCGTGATTTTAACCCTTTTTTGCTGTCACTGAACCTTTGCATTTGAAAATAGCTTGGGTAGGAGAAATCTTACAATGAGATTTTAAGACAAGAGGCCTGTGGTAGTTTTTGGCTTCAGTTTCAAAACCATGTAAATAAAAATATTTTAAATAGATGTTGTTTTATACCTCAGATAGTACATGCTACTTCAAAGCTCATTCTTAGCAGTATTTTATAAGAGCAGGCTTCCAGCCAGAGGAACTGAAGATACTTCTACAAATAGAAGTAATGAAAAAAACATGGAAACTCATTCCCAAACTTGAATTTTAACATTGTTTTCAGTTCTGAGGTGACGCTAGCTGAACAGCTTAAAAGGGACTGCAGTTGGGCAGAGATCTGAAAGCATTGTCTTGATGACTTCTATAGACCCTGTTTAAATTCTCCTGTGCATCATCTTGGGGTTCTCCACTCTTGTAACTTGTCCTATCTTTTGCTTCTATAGGAATATGAAGAAAAAACTGGTCGAGCTCACAGACCACTCTCTCCTAAGCAGAATGTGAGGAAGAATCTCGATTTTGAACCACTCTCCACTACAGCACTTATTTTAGAGGACAGACCAGCGTAAGTTTTGGGAAGCACTACAGTGAGGATCCCTTTAAAATGAGGCTAGCAGAGCTTTTTTTACTGTGTGTCTTTGATCACTCTAATTTAAACAGATGATTTTAAATATAAAGAATATATTTTTTTCAGGCTAGTGAATATGCAAGTGGCGTGATTATGAGGAAAATTCAAACAAAAGTAGTCTTACACAGTAAAAACTATGTCTTTTTGTGGAAGATGATAATTAGGGGAGCAGAGCTTTAGTTTTGAGTAATTCTAGCCTCTAAACATGAGTAAGGGATTTTTATTTTCCCTGAGAGAACATAAGGATAAAAATGAAGCTGGTGTATGCTAAAGAAATTGAGACGCAAGGATACAGTGTCCTGTTTGCACAGACAAAGACCAAACCCGCATAAATAATGAAAGAATATAATGATTGTTCTGCGGTGGGATCAGCATCATGTTATAAAGGTTGTCAAGTACTTGAGAAGTTGTTTGATGCTTCTGTTACTACAAGTAGGTTCTTGTATATGCAGACTAACCCCAGAAAGATTTATTTGTAGCTGCTTTACCATGGTTTACTCCTGAATTTCACATATTTAGTCATATTTAGTTGATATATGAATGGTATACAGTTTTGCAGGCATGGTGTCTGCATTTTTAATATTGCTGTGCATTGGTATAAAGAGCTGACATAACACAGGTCTATGTTTTCATCATCAAATTTGTATGAAGAATGCTCATACCAGTTGTAGGCTCATTTAAGACACTTTTTAGCTGGCTGGTAGGCTACACGACAAGACTTCTGGAACATCTAGAACAACCTAAGAGTGATTATTTGTTATAGCAGGTTTTCTTGTGTACAGCTGGAAAAAATACATACTAGCTTATTTGTTTTATTTAAAACCTGTCTGTTAAAATCATTTTTTATGTGAGATATACTGAGACATGCAGTGTTCAGCTAGATTGAATTAATGGTACATTATGGGATAACATTCAGATTCTGTTTTTTTTCCTAACGTTGTTAAGCTGAGGAGCTTCTAGCAAAAAAGTTTAAAAATATTCTAGACACTTGAATCATCATTCTTTTGTCTAGTGGGGGAAAGTGTTCTGAGCAACAATGCTGTCCTCTAATTAATCTGTCTAATGAATCTTTTTAAATTGTTTACTTAGTTTGCAATTTTTTTTTTTTTACCTGTTAGGCTTTAAGTGATTTCCTTTTGATTTCCTGTGACAGAAAAAATTAAGGCTTCCAAATGAAATGCAATGAGATTTTTTCCAAAACAGCTGCTCTTGGTTTTGCACTCACTTACAGGGTTTAGGTAAAGCTTCCAGGGAAAAATCAATAAATATTATATAGTCTCTCTAGCTTTAACTGGAAAAGGTTGAATCTTAATAGGTACGTCATCTCACATATATGATGATGTCAGTAAGAGACAGGACAAATAATTTAAGTTGTGGAGTTTAAGTTAATAGAATTTGAATCGTTTCTTCTGGTTTTCTGTTCCAAAATTCCCATAACTGTTAGAAGAATGCTAGAAAATTGGATTTAGGAAAAGGAGCTGGGCAATTTACATAAATGAAACTGGAAAAGATTCTTCTTTGTGGGTAACGATGACATTAATGTGAAAATCCATTTTTCTTGTAACAACCTTGATTTTTAAAAATATTCATAGGCATGTACCATATGGCTATGCATACTTTACAGGTAATATGATTGTGTAAATAGTAAAGCATACTACTATTGATGGTGACTGTGTTGATGGCTAGCAGCTGCCCTATGTATGAGACCTTACAGGAATGTGCAAGTGAATTTTTGCATTTGTTTTTTTATTAACCAAAGATGTAAACTGTCCTAGAGATACAATGAAGGACAAGAGTATGTAAGTCGTTTCCTGTTCTGATGTTTTGGTGATCCCCGTAGTTGTATGAGGTACATAGTGATTAGGTTAATTACAAATATGATTAGGTTAATTACAAATATGATTAGCTTAAAGTTGATGTCGTCTGATATAGGAGCATGTGTATTTGTATGGTAGAGATGTTACCAGTCCGGGCTTTAATCGCAAATAAAAAATGGCTATGTTGGTCTCGGTAAATGGAGAATATACAGAATGTGTCCAGTACCACTTGTTGCTGTAGAAGTGAGGGGAAGGAGCTAAACCTTCTAAAATAAAAATGGGGTCTCTGAGAGCAGAGAGGAAAAGGAAGCTGGTGTAGTGAGTCATTACTGCATGAGTAAAGAAAATTATGGATGTAGTTCTTAAGTGAGGTACACAGTGAGTAAATAAGGTGTTCTACTTTTATCTGTAGAGATCGGTTTAAAATAAAACTACCAGTGTGATATATACCACTGTATTCCCTTCATTCATGAAGATTAGTCTGTGGGTTCAGTTGGTTTAATAATAAAAATGCTGAAATTACCAAACAAAAGGAAATTACTCAGCATATTTTGTGTATAAAAGTAGTCAGTCGTAGCTGGTCAGTGTTCTTTCCTTCTCTTTTGCTGACTCTGGCAAAAAAAATCTTTCCAAGAATCTGTTGGACTACTTCTTGATCAAATATTTTGACATGAGGCAGCATTATGCTTTTGTTTTAGAAGTGTCTAGAATTGTCTTTAGACAGGCTTGCCAACTTTAAAGACTGTTTTTTTTTAATTTAAGGAACCTCCCAGCAAAACCAGCAGAAGAAGCTCAGAAACACAGACAACAGTACGAAGAAATGGTGGTTCAAGCAAAAAAAAGAGGTAATGGAATTTCTTGTCTTCAGAGGAGAGCAGTAAAGTTAAGGGGCATTTCTAAACCTGAAATACACTTGTTTCATTCAGTTTTTCTGTAACATGAAGGATTTGTACCTCCCTTCAAAGGAGAATCAATCCAGAGAAGAGAGAAGGACAAAGGTAGTTTCATTAAAAAACCCCACCCCCAGCTGAAAAAGAAAACATTCCAAGAATCTAGCAGGAAAGAATTTTTTTTTTTTTTTTAACTCTTAAATAATTGAGTAGCATCTGTCTGTAGGTTTAAAATTTACTAAAGTAGATTATCAGTCAAATTAGGACTAGATTTTTTAGATAACTAACAATCTTTGATCGTTTTATGTCAGGAACAACTTGTTGAGGCTGTAATTACATACATAATTACATACATTTTCCAGATAGGAAATGTAATTATTTTATTTGATAATCAGTCTCCCACTTAAAATTTACAGCTTTCCTAAGGTTTTGCTTGTCATTTCTTGTCTGATGTTGTTTACAGAAGTGTCTCAGTAATACTCTACTGTGCACATCAGGCGAAGCTGACAGTAGTGGTTTCCTGCAGATGTTTTTGACCATCTGAGTTTTCTAATAAAAACAAGCATTGCACTAATAGGAAATTTGGACTCATGGAAGCTGTGTGTCCAGGGAGAGCTTCTGGAAATATTTTTTTTCCAGCTGGCCAAGCCCTGAACTATATGAAACAGTGAGAAGGTGATATGAACTTGGGACTTCCTTGCTTTCTGCAGTTGACATTTTAATAAAAATATCCATTTGAACGTCATATACCTACCAGGGAAATTCATCCTTCCCTTTCATGTGACTTCCATGTCTGTATATCCACTTAACAGGTAGTAGCCCAAAGGAGATTCTCTGTTCTTTCTTTGCATGTATGATAGATGGTTGGGAGAAATGGAGTAATGATCGGGTTAGGCAGTGGGACAAGTCTTTGTGCTGTCTTCACTGAGTGGGAGTATGTTGTTCTGCCCATATAAATACCCTGAAAAAAACATTTTCCGTACAGCTACTCCACAGATGAACTGCTTGGCAGGGTAATGTGTAGAGGTCAGAAAATCAAAGTCTGTAAGCACTCTTTTTGTTTAGAGAAAAACGCAAGCCTGCATTTAGACAGACTTACAAAGAGCTAGTATCAAAGCTGAAAATATTAGGAGGCAGTTAGTATGGTTCGTGCATGGCTTCTGTTGTGCCTTAAAGTGGACCCATCAGCTTGTATGTGTTCTTTCCAAAGACCATGGTACATGGTGTTCTTCGCTTAGTTTTCCTTGCGGCGTCAGTACCTTCCCATATTGTAGATTGTGTGTGTGTGCAAGCAGATATGTTCTGTATTTCCACTGTGATGCCATAAAGAGTGTCTGCCTGCATTTGTTAAATTGCTTGTCTAACAAATTTGCCTGTGGAAAAAACAGTAACTGATGATGCAGGAAAAAATACTGAATGGTAATGGAAAAATGTAAAATACATTTAAACTGAACAGGAAAAATGTAGGGTTTTATTCTGAAAGTTTCCAGTATGTAGATTTGTGATGTAGGACGTTTAGATTAACCGTATGCTCAAGTTTTAGAATTTGAACAGTCTGCTGTAAAATTGTGTGTATGTAAGGTGATTGTAAATGGCTATGTAGTCATGTGTAGCTAACTCTGAAGTATTTGTTTCCTGGTTTTGTTAAATTGAAAAGGAAATTTTTTTCCTGCAGAGCTTAAAGAAGCCCAGAAGAGAAGGAAACAACTGGAGGAACGCTGTAAGCTGGAAGACAGCATTGGCAATGCTGTTTTAACTTGGAACAATGAAATCTTGCCCAACTGGGAAACTATGTAAGACAGTATGTTGTACTGAGTTTTAATTAAAACTGCCAAGTGTGTATCCTGAAGAGAAGTTACAAAGTTAGCAAATATAATTTTAAATAGCGTTGGAAGCTTTTGTTTGAATGTCACCTTTGGACAGCTACAGAGAAAACGAGCAACATAAGCTTCCTTATTTTGATCAGGCAGCTAAAAGTGATGCAGTTCTAATTGTCATTACTTGTCTTTAATGGAGGTTGAGGATATTCAGAAACTGTGAAACACTGAGAAGTGGTCCATGGTAGAAAATGTAGAAGCAGAAAGTGTAATGCTTGAACACCATGCATTTGTCAAAAATGAGCTTTCCTTGGCTACTTGAGCTTGATGTTTCAATATCAGATGTGGATTGAAGTACGTTTATGGTATTATTAAGCCTCTTTAATTAGTGGCATACCTGCTGAGATAATCAAGTGATGGGAAAGAAAAGTAGGGAAAAAATTATTTAAAAAAAAACCTTAAGTACCAAAAGATTTTCTACAAAGACAGAGCACATGCAATTGGAAAGCTACCTTCAGTCTCCAGTTTTTCATGGATTTTGCTGTTTTGCTAGTCATCTTAAAAAAAAAAAAAAAAGACAAAACCCCAACAACACCCCCCCCCAATCCCAAGTGAGTAAAACCTACACAACAACAAAAAGCTCCACAGCTTTATAATTGCAATTTCCTTAGTCATGGAATTCAGTTGTCGTGAGAATATGTGTTAAAAATATCGATAGAATGTGTTGGAAAATGCAACTGAACTGGAGAACTAAAGTAATAAATTAACAATAAGCAAATTGTAGATTAAATGTCTGTCTTTGGTATTTGAAGATGCATGTTGTTCCTGTTGTAAAACAAAGTACACCTTTTCCTGTTACCAGTTTACAAATCCAGAAATTACCCAATGTATTCCATATTTTACATTGAATTCAGAATCTGCTTAGGTAAATGGATTACTGTGGTTTTTGTCACTCCCAGAAACTTTCATTGGTGCTTCAGTGATACCATTTTCCTCCTTTTGGGCTTCCTGGATTGAAAAATGTCAGCCATAGCTATTTCAAAGTCTGAGTTCTGTCAAAATGCCTTTCATGCTCCCACCTAGAAGTTGCTATTGTTGCATCTTGATACCTCCTGCGGGTGGGTTAGAGCTGCAAAACCCAGTGGAAAACTGCATGTCTCATTTTCACAAGGGGGTGATGACTGAGGGGCGAGGATGGAATTCAGTAACTTGTTTCTGTATTTAATTTTTACATGGAGGTCTAAGTCTGTCCAGACTTTAGCATAGGCAGTGGCAGGGGTATGGATCTCTTTTTCGCTTCTTTATTTCTCTCCCCTGTGATTGTTGCTTGGCTGTGTGTGGTGGCAGATTGCGGTTAGTGTGGCTTGTAGTGCTCCTGTCAAAACAAGCCGAAGTCAAAACTTTGGAAGGAATAAAACTTTCCTTTACAGTTCAAAGCAAAATAGTACTAACGAATTGATATGTGCAGATCATGTTTGGCTTTTTGACCCATTGGTGTTCATTTTGGTCTGTATCCCTTCAGCCATGGTAGGAGGACACATTCACAATTCAGCTGACAATGAAATATTTCTTAGAAGAATACATTTTGTTTTAAACAGGTGTTGTTCCCGTAAAGTTCGAGAGTTATGGTGGCAGGGCATTCCACCGAGTGTGAGAGGCAAAGTCTGGAGCTTGGCAATTGGCAACGAGTTAAACATCACCCATGGTGAGACTGTCGTTTTGTCTACATCGTGTTATGGAGAGAAATAGTAAATGCAGGACTGTCCCCTTATTATGATGTATCAGAACTCAATTTGTGGGCATGAGGTATTATCTAATTAGGTTTTATGTGTGGTGTTTTTACATGTTTTTTTTTTCAAAAATACTTTATCTTTTAATCTTGTAGCTGTCATAGGACTGCTACTGTGAATTGTTTGATTATTACCATCACTGTGTCTTGCTTTGATGTTAGGTGGAGATGGCCAGAATTAATGACTCGAGTTTTTTTTTTCCTAACTTAGAATTGCTGTTAATTTTGTAATGCCTATGACTATGCATTCTCTTAAATTAGAGCAAGACGTTAGATTTGTGTGAGATTAAAAAACCTCTGGGAAAATTTGTGCTTTTGTTTATATGCATGTTTGTGAAAACAGAAATAGCGTGCTACTACAGAAAAACAGCTCTGAAAGAGCAATTAATCCTAACATGGGAATGCTGCGGTCTGCCTGTACTCTTGCTATATTGTGCTGCTTTTCTGTGTTTGTTTTAGTTACCTTAGGTTTAGTTCTTGCACTGAATTTGCTAGGCTTATCCTAGTTATCCATTCAGACTGTAACTTTGAATGCCAGTGCTCTGTAAGTGCTTGAACGTAAAATGTAATTTGTGCCTGGATTGCCTTTCCTTTTCTCTGGATCTTAAATTATAGGTCAGTGGAACAAGTCTTTCAGATCCATAATCTACTTAAAAATTCAATTAGTATGTTAGAGGTACTGCTATTTGTAATGACTGGAGCAACATTGCTCGTATGGTATGTGGTACATTGCTCGTGTTAGTACCTGACAGTGGGCATGCGTGTATACAAATAGTAGCTTTGGTTTTCTGTTTTTCTTTTTCTAGAACTGTATGATATTTGCCTGGCTCGTGCCAAAGAGAAATGGCGATCACTTAGCACAGGAGGGGCAGAAGTAGAATGTGAAGGTATGCTTTTCATGAATAATTCACGCTGTGTTACAAAATAAAAGATTTGGTAAAATTGTTTCTTAACAGATTTTAAACAAACAAAATAATCATATTTAAAATTGAGTCTGGTAAAAAAAAACAAACTGTGGAAGCAAAAAATAGCTGTGTTCTTTCTTAATACACCACACTTGTTCATTTTTCTTTAAAAACTATCTCTAGGTACAGTTCTTAATGTTAATTTGTAGGAAAACAGAAAAATTTGAGAGATTATAATTTGGATTGCAACACTAAAACATTTTGCTGCATCTGCAGTTTTAGAATTGAAACAAATCATAACAGACAGTTACATTTTGGTCCCTTAGTGCAGCTTGGAGTCCATCTCTCGGGCATGTTTCAGAGAGAAGCAATTTATTTTTGCACATGAAGTGGTTTGAGATTTACTAATTGATTAGAAGTTGCATTTTTTGAGAGAGTGTTAAACTGTATATGTAGATGCTTGAAATTTGCCTTTGGTGAGTAATTACACTGAGCAGAAAAAGGAGAACTGGTATGTATCAATAGAAAAATACCTTTAATTGGAAATCCCCTGCTTTGTTCTCTTAAGATTCAATTTCCTGCATCTTAAATACGATGACACCTAGTACATTTCCAGCTTTCTCTTGCACTTTATTTTCTGGGATGTATATCCTCATGTGATTGTTATATGCTAATGTTATTTGATAGTAACAACTCCGTGGTTTTTGATTGCTCAGTATGTATCAGTAGGTGGTTCCCTACTTCATTTAACCAGGACAGGCAAAATATAAATGAAAATTTTGGATCTCTAATGCTTTAGAAATTGACTTTCTGTGAGATCCATTTCAGTTATGGAGTGTATTGCGGTGACCGTGATCTTCAACAACTCATACAAAGAGTAAATAAACATGATTTTGGAAAGAGAGCTGAGAGTAATAGAGATAGGTGACATCCATCCAGTACTTCTGCTTTAGATCTTCTCCTTCCCACCAGGACCTATCCGTAGAGGCAGCTGCTTCAGGAGCCATTCGGAAGCCTTGCTGAAGGCTGGGAGTCACAGGTCAACAGGCTTGCGTATGTCTGTTGATTTGTCAAAGGATACCAGTGACATCCCTGGCCTGCCTTGCCTCTCTCGCTTTCTCTTTCCTCTCATCGCTTCATAACATAGTGGCAGGGGGCAGGGAGGGGAAACGTGTACTCTGATCCATGAATAAATGCAGTAACTTTGGCTTTTGTAGATGCTGGATTTTCTGCAGCTGACAGAGAAGCAAGTTTGGAGTTAATAAAACTGGATATCTCAAGAACGTTTCCTAATCTCTGTATATTCCAGCAGGTAGGTAATGTTAACTTTTATCACGACTTCTCAGAGATATTAAGTTTACATGATCTTGTCTGTCCCTGGGTTGAAACAGCCCACTATAATGAAATCTGAAGCAGATGTCTTGAGAGAAAAAGTTACTAAAGATTTTGGAAATTTAGAAAAGACTAACCCTAAGGTACTATACATTTGGAAGAGGCGAAAAACAATCTGCTGGCTTCATCTAACCCAGTTCATGCTGGTTTCTGTGTGATACAGGTTAGTGTTTCCATGTCAGTGAATCAACACTGCTGGGTTGCAAATGCATGGTATGGGAGAGAGAGCACGGCTCAAGCCAACAAAATTTGGTCTTTTTTTTTTTTTTTTGGTTCCATGAAAGACCAATGTAACTTGTATGTTTTTGATGTGCTTTAATAACTCATTTTAAGCAAATATTTTGTCCTTCTATACACAAATTTCAGCATCCCTGTAAAAAGTTTAGATTGTGATGAATCAACTTTCTTGGGTTGAAAACTTCTCCCTTTGGAAATTCTCAGCCAGTTATAACACCTTGTGTAAGATATGGCAGCTGTTAATAGTCAACAACATGAAATTCTTTTTGGCTATAGATGTCACACTTGATATGCTCTGTATGTGTGTTATGGCATATTGTTTTAACTATTTTCTTCATGACTGTGTTCTGCCTCTAGTCTAATAGACAATTAAGTAGTTCTCATTAGTGTTCTGCTTTCTTGGCACAATTGTCAAAATGCTACTAAGCTATAATGAATCTCTTAGGCTTACATTCCTCTTCTATCAGAATTTAATATGTAACTGATGTATTGAATGAACTGTATGCATATGTAATGTGATACAGACAGCTGTTTCCTGCTTTTGAAGCTAAAAATTTTTTTGAAGGAGTTGGGGGTGTTCAGAGCTGCATAGGGAAACAACATCTTTAATCAGAAGTAATAGATACTGTCTATAGCATTGAAGGGTTTTGAACATGTTTGTTATATACCCAGATGTATTGTCTTGTTTTTGTTTAATTGTAGGGCGGTCCTTACCATGACACGTTGCACAGTATTTTAGGAGCCTATACTTGTTACAGACCTGATGTGGGCTATGTAAGTGAAGTGTTTTTTCATCTGGGATGGGGAGGAAGATTGAGGGGGAGAGAGGATTGTGTTAATCAGTCCTTTGTAGACCAGTATTAAATTATTTTGTGAATAATTGTGGGGTTTCTGTGTGCTTATATGCCAATACATGCTTGGGAGGTGTGTGTCATATATAATGGTTCTGTTGCTAAATTTAAGCTTTTTAACAGGTTAAGTCATTGGAAAGCTCAAAAGTATATATTTTTAGTGCTTGAAAATTGGAGTTGAAAGAGAAGATGTAGTTAAATTGGTCCTTTGAAGTACGTACTGTTCTTAATGGCAGTGTTACTGAGGCTGTTCCGTTGAATTGTTTCTTACTCCTCTTGATATGCATTTCCGTGCTCTAGCATTGTGAGCTTCTGGAACAGTCTGTAAAGCAACATCCATCAAGGCTACATGAGCTCCCTCAAAGTATCCAGAGTAGTGATTATGAAAGGACTGAGTGGATTTCAGATACTTTATTTAGTCTGGGGGAGAAAGAAAACAACAACAGAAAAAAAAAAACAGAGCAGGGATGTGTATAGGAGCTTGTTCTTTATTTGGGAGCAATTGTTTTATAGAAGGCAAATGTAGAAAAATACCATTCCTATTCTGTGAGTAGCACTGGCTACTTGGCAAAATCTGCTGAACGTGACTGCCAGGAAACTAGAAGAGAAGGCAGATCAGGTGGTGTGCTTCATTTGGCATGGAACCTGTTGTTGTGTTAGGAAGGAGCTTGTTCCTCAGGTTTGCAGGAAGGACTGTCACACCTTGGTCCTTGTGACACAGTGATGGCAGCACTACGCCCTTTGAGTGAGCGAGCTCTGCCTAGGTTCAGCACCGATTCCATAACATGCTTTGTGGAAAAATGCAACAATATCATGAGCTTATGGTAAATGAAACGTGCTTAATTTTAAAATGCTTCTGCTTGTCAAATGAGACATTGCAACTCTCCATAACTGCCAGGTTACTGATTGAAAAAGGAACAGGTTTAGTCTCTAGTGTCCTAGTCCAGCTTTCCGCAGGTCAGGATATATATGCCACATCCCTATGAGAAGAGGGATCAGAAAAAAATCTTCATTCTGTTCTTCAGAAAAAAACTTTATTCTGCGTATCTGAAAGTGCTGTCATCCTGGTCTTTCTTAGTTTTGCTTGGAGTCTCTGAAAGGAGGCAACATGGGGATCAGTAGCTCCAATACCAAGTGCTTATGCAGGTTAAAAGATCCTCCCTTTCTGAAAGTTTTGCAAAATTCAGCAGCTCAGTGAGTGCATTAAATGCTAGTGATTGCGAGGACAAAATGAGGCAGTGTTCATGAAAGAATGCAGTTCTTGCTGAATAGTAACACTTCTCCTTTCTTCAGGTACAGGGCATGTCATTCATAGCAGCAGTATTGATCTTGAACTTGGATACTGCAGATGCCTTCATTGCTTTTTCTAACCTTTTAAATAAACCCTGTCAGATGGCATTTTTCCGTGTGGACCATGGCCTTGTAAGTATGCAATAAAACTGTAGTCTACATGTTGTAGATATGTGTAGGTAAAGTTTAAAAAAAAAAATCATGACCTCAGTAGCCTGAGAAATAAGTCTGAATTTATTTTAGTGCAACATGCTTGATTAAAAAAAAAAAAAATAGCATAGGCACATGTGTGTACCCCCTCAGAAAAAAACTCAACAAACCAAACTGGAACTAAAAACACCCCAACAAGCTTTCCAACAGGCAGGTGAATGAACTTGTTCAGCTGCTGAGTGTTTTATGATGTGAAGAGAATAGTTAGAAGAATATTATTGTAGTTGTTTCTAAATTTGAGCACTGTAGTTGAAAGCTGAAAACAGCTTAATAGTCTTGGAAGTGGTTTGAAGGTGCTTTTTATCCCAAACTAACACGTTGCTGAAATGTTGCCGAAAGAGCTGGATTTCCCATCTCTTCCCATCTCTCAGATGAGCAGAACCTTCTCCCCTCCTCCCCCCAACAATTTTCAGTGAAAAGTGGGTGCCTGATTCTCTCTTGATTGTGTGAAATTCCTTGTTAGCATGTGCACTGGCCTACTTGTGTAGCACAGCAAAATAAGACTCATCTCCTGAAGTATGTTTTTAATTGATTCTTAAAGTATTTTTCAAAAAATATATGGCATTCTGTATTTCCTTCTCACTTATTTACCTATTAATGCTATAAAAATAGGATTAGCTTTCTCAAGGGTTCAGATGGGGAAAATAAAGCAGGGGAATGGATGACATCAGCAATGGTCACTTACGTTGCTTAAATAGTAGGACACTAGGGATCCTATCAGAATTTTCTGCTGGAAAACCAGTATGTAATTCCTCGTTGCAGCTTCTGAGTCTCATCAGTTGTAAGTGCCCATGGGGAGATGTACAACAGCTCAGACAGCACTGCTACAAGCAGTCTCAGTCATCTCCATTACTACTATTTGAAAAAGGAGGACATGCTCATGCATTCAGTGTGTAAATGCGGTTCTTCTGAAGATGGTTTCAGAATTAAATTTGCTAGAATAAGATGTTTATTAGCTGAAATGGTGTTTCTTGAGTGCCTTTTAGTTTTGTTAGTCTAGATGCTTACAGAACATAGTGGTGGTGCTACATGAGAGAATGTTAACATACTGTAAAATTAAAAAGCCATGATTCACACCACAAGGAAAACTTTGTACCTACTGGTTAGACAAAGTGAGATGGTTTTGTCTTCCTGTGGTTAATATACTGATCTGCTGTGTATCCCAAACTTTTTGTGTCAGTTTTACAGCTTAATTATCAAATGCTAATTTGTATTATATTGGTTTCACTTTTTAATTTATTTAAGAGTTACTTGTGGAAATTATAGTAATTTACTCTGCTTTCTCTTGATTTCTCTTGTTGGTTACAGTTCTATTAAGCTAGTTTTTTTTAATTACTACCAAGTAAGTGTCTTATTGTATGTTGATTTGATCAAGATAAGTACCTGAAGTGCTATGGCATTTCTAGTAGAGCCGCCTGCATCACCGTCAATAGATGTGATTGTAGCAGTTGTGTAAAAATCCCTGCTCTAAAGTACTTCTGAAATGCTTTAGTAGAACTCTTTTACTGTGGTGTTGGCACATAAACTGATCATTTTGGAAGTAAGACTGTCTTGTGTTACCTGCTTCCTTCTTCATACTTACAGATCTCACATGATGCTTGGATTTCATGTATTTACAAATACATATTGGGAAGCTTTTTCAGTTGTACAGTTCTCTAAAGTGGGTTTCTAGGTTTCTGGTTTCGTGTTTACATGAAGCTCTTTCTGAGGAACTGGTAGTTTAGAGATTTTACGTAACTTTGTATGGCTGTTTCTGTAGCATGCCCATCTCTGATTGGCTTATAAGCCTTATAATCTTACTGACTACCAGGCTCAATTTTTTATTTGCTGCTACTAATGAAGGTAGTCTACAATTTGTCACTACATTCAGATGAAACAGGAAAAAATTTCTATAAGGACATCAAAAAAGCAGGTAAGCATCTGTCATCCTTTAAAAGGATTTCACACAAAAGGCTTCTCTTTAACTGTCACGGTGTTTTGGGGAGAAGCATGCTGGTACAACTCGTACTTCAAAGAAATCGCAACCATTCTTTATTGCTTTAATCGGGAGATTGTAATTAAAAATACTGAGTCATTCAAGGACTTTGTTAAACGTTTCTTCCTGCGGTAGTAAGAGGATTGGGGTGGAAAAGCTAAAAAGCCTTTTGTTTTTAACTCTTAGTTGGATAGGAATATTTTCTTTTTCCATGCCCTCTGTTATGATTTTGACCTAAACATTCAAAGTTTAAAGTAACATTGTAGTCTTCATGTTAAAAGCGGTACATTTAAGGGATCAGGTATCAGATGGGGGTTGGAATCTGTTTCTCTTGCATAGGTGTTCTGTCCTGATCTTCAGCTTTCCTGCGTGAACTTTCTGTCACTCTTGGCAACAGAAATGACTGTTATCTCACTTTAAAACGTGTTATACAATAGAAGCTTTGGTATTAGAATATGATTTATGATTGGAGCCAAATGGACTCTTCACTTGTGCTATGGACTATTAAATAATTTTAGTTTTGTATTTCATTTTGTAATCCATTGGGTCTTGAATTTTATTCAGTGTAGTATTAGGTTACTGCCACAAATATAAAGCACCATTCTGTTATCATAATTATTTTGAGTAATCAGCAAATAACTTCTCTCCTGCTGATATTTTTCTTTCCAAAGGAAAGTGGCCAAGACCCAAAACAGTAATTATATTGTTTAATATGAGAACAAAATACAGAATGGATCTTAAACTATGTGCTTGCAGATGCTGTCCGTTATATAAATATTTAGCTGTGTATTGCATCATGTAATTCATATGATCCTATTTTTGAAGAACATTAATCCAACAACAGATCATATATGTAAGCTAACTGCTTTTTTTCTCTCCATTATTTTCACAGATGTTGACTTATTTTGCTGCATTTGAGGTATTCTTTGAAGAAAATCTGCCAAAGCTATTTGCTCACTTCAAAAAAAATAACTTAACTCCAGATATCTATCTTATTGATTGGTAAGACACTGAAAGTATAATTACTAATATGCATACTAGCTTATAGCTCCATATCTATATTCTTGACATAACCTGGAGTGCTCTTAGCTGTTTTAGTATTCTTTTGTTAAGGTAAAAGCTTTATCTTGTGTTCACTAACTGAATTTCTCAATCCAAATCATTCCCGCAGACTTCTGTGATATGTTGAAGCCTAACCTTTATTACTGTATTTCCATTGAGTTTGAAGCTTTTTTCGACATACAGCTGTATAGCGGTGTTTATCCGTATTTAGGACGTATTTGGATTCATCTTCTGAGAAAATACCTGGAGGGAGGATGCAAAGAAAATGGTGCCAGGCTCTTTTCATTGGTGCCCGATGCCAGGACAAGAGGCAGTGGGCATGAACTGGAACAGAAGAGGTTCCATCTAAACATCAGGAAACACTTCTTCACTGCGTGGGTGATGGAGCACTGTCACAGGTTGCCCAGAAAGGTTGTGGAGTCTCCTCCTTGGAGACCTTCAAAAGCTACTTGGACATGGTCCTGGGCAACCTGCTCTAGGGTGGCCCTGCTTGAGCTGGGGTTGGGCCAGATGACCTCCAGAGGTCCCTTCCGACCTCAGCCATTCTGTGAAAATCTGTTACATTTTCTACTGCATGTGCAGGCGTGTACTGGGGTGTATATCCAGGCAGTATTGCTAGTATTGCATTTGAAATACATAGTAGGTCCTCCTGCATGGAACAGGAGTAGTTAAAACATAGTCGTTTTGTCCATACAGTAAAAAGCTGTAAGGTTCAAAGAAAGCAAGCACTTAGGCTTTTGGAAGGATGAACTATGACTCTTGGGCAGCGTTTTACTCATATATTCAGTGGGCTCAGATCCTGTTTAGAGGGTTGTTTAAAAACAGGTTGTTTAAACAGGTTGTTTAAAAACTGATCTTGACACAATCCACAAAAAGGCTTTAGCGTGTTCTTAATTACTACAGCTATTCCACTTAGCAGACAAGGAGTTACAATCTTTTTATTTGGTGAAATTCCCCTTTTTAGCTCTAGTGTAATTTTAGCCCTTTTCCTTGGAGATGGAAAAAATACATGGGTCTTATTTGCAGACCTGTCAAATCTAAGCACGATATAAGGTACTCCAAATTGAGTATTTGCATTTGTGCCTATCAGGCTTTGGTTTGGAGACAGGTAAAATGTCTCTCCTCAGCAAGCAAGACTTTATTGTCAATTTCAGGATGATGCAAAATCTTTTTTTGTGAAAACTGGCTTGCCTTTAAATTGTTGACAGCTTTTTCTGTTGTCAAGTGTTTGACTAAATACCTTCAGTAAAAGATGAAATTCCCAGTAGCAGCAGCAGGAGCATTTTTTTTCTGAGATTGATAAGTTGTTATTTCAGAAAATGTTTTGTACTGTTAATCCATTTCTATCTGAACCAAGCTCTCAATACTCTGGTGGTCTTTCAGAGCTTGCTGTTAGCACTGAATGTGTTGCTGATCCATTGAACAGAAATCCATTTAGAGTTGTTCAGTCCAGTCTAACAGCTAGAAATTTCAATAGGTGAGCTTTTTTCGTAGTATCACAGAATGGCTGAGATCATCTTGTCCAAACCCAATACTTAAAGCAGAGTTTTGAATATATTTAAGGATGGAGATTCCACAGCCTTTCCAGGCAACCTGTTCCAGTGTTCAACCACTGTCACAGTGAATAATTTTTTTCTTTTCTTATGCTTTAATAGAATTTCCTGTATTTCAATTCATGCCTACTGGCTCTTGTCCTTTAACTGGATATGACTGTGAAGAGACTGTCTCGATCTTCTTCACTCCCTCCTGCTGAATATTTTTACACCTTAAGGTCCTTCCAAGCCATCTCTTCTCCTGGCTAAACAGACCCAGCTCTCTCAGCATCTCCCTGTATATCAGATGTTCCAAACCTTTAATGACATTTTTGGCAAGCTGGACTTGTGCCAGTGTGTCCATGTCTCTCTGTGCTGGGAAGCCCAGAGCTGACCTCACCAGTGCTGAGAGGAGAGGTCACCAGCCTTGGCCTGCTGGCAATGCTGTTCCTACTGCAGCAGGGGATGTTGACGTTCTGTGTTGCCAAGGCGTGTTACCAGCTCATGTTTAACTTGTTGTCCACCAGGACCTTCAGGTCCTTTTCTGCAAAGCTGCTTTGCAGCCTGTTGGCTTCACATGCATACTGGTGCCTGGTTTTTTTTCCTGCACAGGAGCAGGATTTGCCGTTTCCCTTTGTTGAACTTCATGAAACTCATGTCAGCTCATTTCTCCAGTGTGTTCCTCTAGAGTGGTCTATCAGCCACTCTTCCCAGTTTCGTACCACCTGCAAACTTGCTGAGGGTAGAGTCTGGCCCATCATCTATGTCTGTAATTAAAACAGTTAAAAGTGTTGGCTGAGTATCAAACCCTGGAGTACTCTAGCAGAGTACTTGCTTGAAACTTTACTTTGTGCCACTGATTAACAACCTTCTGAGCTTGGCACTTCAGCCAATTTTGAGTCCACCTCACTGTTCATTTATCTGGTTTGTACTTCATCAGTTCATCAATGAGGATTTTATGGGAGACGGTGTTGAAAATCTTGCTAAAATCAAGAGGAACAGTATCCACTGCTCTCCCCTCATCCACCAAGCCAGTCATCTCATCGTAGAAGGCTATCAGATTGTTCAGGCATTATTTTTCCTTCAGAAATCCATACTGACTTCTCCCAATCACCTTCTTGTCCTTCGTATGTTCTGAAATGGTCTCTGGGATTTTGTGTTCCATTACTTTTGCGGGGATGGAGGTGAGGCTGACCAGCCTGTAGTTCCCTATGTGCTACTTCTTGAAGACAGAAATGCCATTTGTTTTCTTCTAGTCCTCCGGAACCTCTCCAGGTCACCATGATCTTTCAAAAATAGTTGTGAGTGGCCTCACAGTGACACCAGACTGCTTCCTCAGCACTCATGGGTGTTTGTCACCAGGTCCCATGCATTTGTATGTGCCCACTTTATTTAAGTGTTCCTAACCTGATCTTCCTCCACCCAGGGTAAGGTTTCCTTGCTCCCGACTTTCCCCCTGGTCTGAGGAACCTGGGATTCCTGGAGGCAAGTCTTCTCAGTAAAGGCTGAGATGAAGAAGGCAGTGAGTAGCACAGCCTTCTGCATGTACCGTGGCACCAGGTTCCCTGCCCCATTCACAGCAGGCCCGTGTTTTCCCTAGTCTTTTTTCTGCTGGTGTACCTGTACAAAGCCCTTCTTGTTGTCCTTAACATCCATAGCCAGATTTAACTCCAGCTGGCTTTTGCCTTTCCTAATCTCTTCCTTGCATGCTCAGACAGCGTCTCTGTATTCCTCCAGGGTCATCTGTCCCTCCTTCTACCTCTTGTATGCTTTTGTCAGGAGCTTCTTTTTCATCCATACAGGCTTCCTGCTACTTTTGCTTGAGTTCCTTCATTTGCATATGCATCTTGCACAGAGCAAACTGTTGCATGGGTTTTGTTTGACTTTGCTGTTACACTGGGATTAAATTGTAATGCAGTATGAGTAGGGGAATGAGGGGGAGTATGATGGATAGGCTTATTTCTCCCAACATCTAAAAATGCTATTGGAAGGTTTTTTATGACTGAAGACTGAGAATATTAAACTGAACTGGATTTCTTTAATGCACAGCAGGAAAATGCCAGAAAAAAATCTGGAATAAGATAGGAAGAAAGGAAGAGGGCAGGGACTGGTATGTCCAATGATAAGAGGAAAGATGTTGAAATTATATTAAATCTCGGGAATGGGGACTATTTGTGGTTGTCCTGCCCAGTCCTGTATTAAATTTCTTCACATTTGCCTTGAGCTAGACAGCTTGTCCAACCATGTCTTCAGTTTTGTTAGACAGTGGGGTTGGTATTTGACTGTGTGAGATTTGGGTATGATATTTAAATATATATGTGTGTGTATGTGTATATATGTATTTATACATATATGTCTGCACACACACACACATATATATACATATATATAATCTACTTTCAAAATCCTTTGATCCCATAGGAAGCAGATTTCGATTTTTTTTTTTAATGTCCACTGGAAACTTAAAGAGAATTGTCGTGTATATCTGCTGTCCTTCCATTATAATTAGTAGGGAGCTAGGCAGGAATTAATATGGGAAAGATGTAAAGGAAATTGGGTGGGTCTGTGACCTTGCAAGTGAGTAACTATTAAAGCAAAGGACTTCTGAAAATTTTGTTTATAATGTTGCCTATGGCTGCTGAATGACTGCCAGCTTGACACTGAATTTGCTGTAATACTGATACTACTCTGTGAAAAACAAAACTGTTTCTGGAGAGAAGGAGGTTCCAATTATGTTTCAAGTTGAGGAAGAATATAGTAAAGTGTTGCTTGTGCAACTCTGCACCCAGTGAATTCTCTGAGTAAGCCAGACCTTCTGGTTGTAGGTAAAAATCTCTGTGAAACAGCCTTGCTCTAACAACATTACTTTTATTTAAATGCACGTTTGTTCTGAGCTCCAGAGGGACGCCTGCTGCTATTCTGGTGGCTGGCATGGTTACTGCGCAGGCATGTATGCAGTAAATCTCAGTTGGTGCCAGCTCTGGGAGGGCTCCAGTAGCCAGTGCCGCACAGACCAGTTGCTGGGAAACCCTGCTGCTCCTGCTGCAATTACGGTGGAATCAACTGGTCTCCTTTGTGCCGCTTCGTGTAACCAGTGCCGCAGGGAAAGGCAGTAAAATTGTTATGCCTAAATCATTTGTTGAAGGGATACATTCCAAGAAAAAGCAATGCTGTGCATAAAGATGGGACCAACTACACAAGTGATGTAATGCTGCCTTGGGTTTTCTTGGGGCTGGTAGGGGATTTAGGGAGCGCAGCTCCCCTGCCAGTTCACTGCCTTCTGTGACAGGAGGACATCGAGGACTTAAGAATTTAATTAAAAGATACAGCAGAATGATTATTGGTGGATACCTGCCACAATAAGGCATCTCTTTTAAAAAGGACCTGTGTACTTCAAGCTCAAATTCCAACTGCTGTATCTCCTAGTAAAAATTCAAAAGCTAGACAGGCTTTTACTTTTTGAAGAATATAAAGGGAATCGAGTGTGCAAGGGCTGTAAAGAGCAACGTGCAGTCAGGTTCACAGAGAATAGAGAGGAAATAGTGGGTCTGAATAGCCCACTTTTGGCCACTCAGCACTGTCAGCTGATACACCACAGGCTCCTCTGAGCAGAGCAGAATGTGGATTTACAAAGGACACATGCTGTCTATTTATGGCCTGCTGCTACTGTACAAATACCTCTTCATTCCTACTCAGGAAAATGATTTTGGCAATAATTACAGCCCAGGGCTTTGTTTGTTCTGATGGATTGATCAGTGGTTCTTTAATATTGCGTTGACTGTGATTGTGCTCTGTGAACACTAACTTTCTGTTGACACACTTTGCTTGTTATGATAAAGGTCCAAGCCACTTTGTTGGTGTGGATGTTTGTAGTGGGCACTGCCAGTGAAATATTTACAGGCTTGCTGTCTGTCACATCAGGAAAAACGTAGTCCACATCATGCCAGTAACACCCCACCCCCAAAAAATGAAGCTCAAGATTATGCTTTAAATGCATGCCTCCTTTTCAAAGAAAAAATGGATCAGAAGCCCCAGCTGTAATTCTGTCTAAAGGTTTCTCGTGACATCCTATTTTTTGGTTTGGAGTTGTTGTTACCAGACTCCAAAAAATTAGTCTTCAGCCCAGTTTACACTGCGCTGATCCTTTGTTTCACTACAGGTTAGGATGAAATCAAGTAAAATTCTGCATTACCACGTAGTATTCCTAGGCAAGAGAACAGGGCTTTTTGGGTGCTTCTGACTTGATGAAATTGCTCAGAAACTAAAACAGTATTTGTATTGATACATTTTAGAACGCAGTCAAATTTAAGAAGTTGCTCTGTTGCACTCGGTAATGTATAGTATGTAATGTTGATGTTTTTCTTACCCTTATAAGGGACAAAGTAAATGCTTCCACTTTCTTCAACTGTGATGATTTTAAAATTGTACTAAATAAGCTGTTAACAACAATCTTATTCTAATAACTCTAAAGGTGCTAATGAGAACAGTTCTTATTATATAATGAGAATAATATATAATGCCACTATACAATGGAGTAAAGCACGAACACTTAGAAAGATGCAGTCTTTGCCTCAAAGCAGATGTAGTTGAAATTGATAGAAATGCAACACCTAAAAGTAGCACCAGGATAAAGCAGAGAGGATCTGAGAGTAAGTTTAAAAGCTGAATTAGTTCAGCAGTTTCCACAACTGAACTCAGAAGTTGCAGAAATATTTTTGGGCTGTTAAAGACACAGGCACAAGAATGTGTAGTACAAGAATATATCGGATCTGATTTGCATCGGCATTGCTGTGCATGAGTTGTCGATCCAAAATCCGGCATACCTGCCTTCAGCACTGTTGCTAACGATATCTTACAAAGACTTTTAATTTAAAAAAAAAGGGGGGGGAAGGGGGACAAAACAGAGCCTATGATTATCATGGTAACAGTGCTTTCTTGATAAGATTATGGTCATATGCTTTCCTTGTGAGTAGCAAACTAGCCAGGATTTCATGCATCTACCTCAAAGTACACTTTCATCGTAAGCAGGGCTGGGAGAAGCAGGAGCATCTATCTGGTACTCAATTTTTTCCTGTTCCAAACAGATAGCAGCCAGAAGCGTGCATTTCCATTTCTTTGACACTGGACATCTCTGTGCTAGTTAACTGTGTGGTCTGCATCTCGGGCTTCCAGTGAGTTGAAAGAGAGCTGCAGGCAGAAAATCATCCTGCAGTCCGTGCAGGCAGATCATGTGCGAGCAGTGTGCTAGTGCTGCTGAGAGCTGCTGCAGCTGCTTTATTGCCATAATAAATCTCAGCTGGGTTTCAGAGCAGTAGCTCAGATGTCTAATAAAAATGTCTTTCAGTAGGAAATGTTTTAAGGGAGCAAATGCTGTATCCATTCTTAGCAGAAATGATTCCTACTGTTGTATCGTTGCTTTTTCTAGGGGGCCCAGTCTCCATTCGTAGGGCTTGATGCATTTAATTCCACGATAGTATTAATGAAAGTTAATTGTCTTGTGAATTTCTTGAAAATTGCACTTCCTTGCAAATTATGAAAAGATCGATGTCAAACACCTTATTTGACATGACAACTTTTTTATGTGAGTAAATCTTTTCCTACACGAAGTAGTATTCTAATAAATAGATGTGACTGTTTCTTCTGACAGTTAATTTTCTGCATAGTTGCGGATTTAATACACATGGGTTATTCAGGTTAGGTCTGAATCAAGACAGAATAATAGCTTTTGTGAATAAAAATGGAGCAAATAAATAGGCATTGTTGCTTATGTTTAACCAGGGCTAGTTGCTAGCTGAGTGTTTGCCTGCCTCTTGGTGACCAGGAAAGTATTCAGTTGAATTGCTTCCTATTACACTGTTCTTTTTAAATGGAAAACCTATTGCTGTTTCCTGCGCACGTGTATGCGTGTGTACAGACAAAAAGTTGTAATTGTGCTGTGCGTTTATTCTGTAGCGAGACATTTTTATATGGGGCGTGACTGTACAAAGGTGCTGAAAGTATATACAAAGTCTGTAACTCAACACATGATCAGCCAGTAAGCCAAAGAGGGGGCTTTTATCATGCTATTCTTATACATTCATATATGTTTGTATGTAAAATATATATATATATATATATATGAACAGTAGTATTTTTTTCATACTTTTATAATTATAATTTATAATTATAATTTATGATACTACTTTTATAATATAGCTTTTTGGAGAACAGAATTTTAACGATTTCCACTTGTTATAAAAATATTGCAATGAGATGTAAAAACAGAATAAAGTGAAATAGTGCAGGATACCAAACCTGCAATTTACTTGTCACCTGAATTTGTGCAAATGGCTTAATCTTGTATTGCTGCTTGTAAAATGTAAAATTTTCTTATTTTTCTAGTGTGCCAGTTCAGACAAGCTTTATACTTGATGACACATCATTCAAATAATCTGACATAGTAAAAAGCAGATACTGCAGGCATCCTTTGATTATTAGAATTTGCTGGGAAAATATATTAATTCATATTCTATACCCATATATGCATATATATGTATATATCCATTCCATTGTATTTTCTATGCGAACCGGAATCTCTTAAACAAAAAGGAGAGGATCTGGGGGGGCAGAATCTTAAACATGAGAACTATTGTTAGATTCAGCATACTTGAAAATAAAAAATTTTGTGTTAAAAGATATGGAAAGGTATTTAAATCTGGAGTTTTGCTGACCTCTGCTGGAGAAAGAATTATTTGCAGTTTTAGAGAGTGCCAGAAAATGTTCTTTTATGCAGTGCATCTGTGGAGAAGTGTTCTCTTTCTAAATCCTGAAGAAAGGTCGTTCTAACTCTTTTCCCTTCTGTACTGTAACATGTTTCCAGTAAATTTCATTGTATTCCCGTTCTGATCTGATGTTGTTAGGGACAATGAAAACTAGGAAGGAATAGGGATCCTTTCTTCTGGTGCGATCCAAAAAACTGGGCCTGGAAACCCAGGCTGATGGTGAGATGCCTAAACTGTTGCGCTAGTATAGTACAATTTTATATTGTTTCATCTATTGCTATACAGCAGCTGATAGAAGTACTTCTGAAATACAAAGGGAATATTCACATTTGAGAAGCCTCAAACTTACTAATGAGCAGCCTGTGTACATCTGTGAGTATTCAAGACATTTTTCTTGTGCAGTAACTGAAAATTTGACTCTGTTTTTCAGGATATTCACATTGTACAGCAAATCTTTGCCACTAGACTTGGCATGTCGTGTCTGGGATGTGTTCTGCCGTGATGGAGAAGAGTTCTTATTTCGTACAGCCCTGGGAATATTAAAACTTTTTGAAGATATTTTGACCAAAATGGACTTCATTCATATAGCCCAGTTTTTAACAAAGCTACCAGAGGACTTACCTTCAGAAGAATTCTTTACATCTATTGCTGCCATTCAGATGCAAAGTAGAAACAAAAAGTGGGCTCAGGTAAAGAGAATGTTGCTCTTTTGATTACCAGATGAATGTACTATACTCATGAAGAATGGGGTTTGCTAACGTCTGGGAGAACATTTTAGCAGACCCAGCGTTTGATGTTATGGGGAGGTAGGACTACGTAGCTCACTGTGTGTGTAAGGGGGAGCATGGCCTGTGCTGCCCAGCTGAAAACAGAATGCTGCTAGCATTTCCTCTGTGACCGAGGCTTCCTCACGGCTTATCTTGCATTTACCTTCTAGGCTTGGTTGTAAGTTACTAGTACAGATCCATCTTTGTTTCTGTCCTCAAGAAAGTTTTTCAGCCAGCAGTGTCTCTACAGGTAATCTCCCAGTCTTGCTGCTTGTTCAGATGGTTCACTTTTGCTTCAAATCTTTGCAGAGAAAGGAAGATAGGAGTCCTATTCTGCCAAGTACCCCCAAGTAACAGGCTTTCAGTCTGTTTTCAGCCAGTGGTTTTCAGTCTGTGATAGCTGTACAGGTTTAGTGGTGATTATCACAACAGGACAACGACTTCAAAGTAATTTAGCCCTAGCAGTCTTCCCCAGTCTCCTTATCAGATTCATTCTGACTACACTGGAATTTACCAGATCATTTTTGCTTGCTGTGGCAAACTGAAATAAAAATGTTGCTGAACTGTGGAGCAAACAGATCTGAGTTAGCTTGCTTTAGGGTTGGTATTGGTTGACATTTACCCACCTTGTTGACTTCTGCACCAACTGGCTTTCTTCCCCAGGTAATTCCATTATTGAGTAAGTTTCTATAAGGACGGTCCCTTCACATCCTTTTCCAAACCAGAAGTGGGTAGGAGCTACAAGTTCACTTGTATCCTGTACGTACTGGAACTTTGCTGAGGTACCACTGTTGGAACTGACCTAGAATCAGTACCAAGACAAAGAGGGCATGGGATTTTTCTTTTACAGAGATGCTGACTGTGGTGGCCTCTTACCTTTCTTCAGTCTTTAAAGTTCACTGGGATGAGTTTGGGCTCAGAAGCCCGAACTTTGTTTTTTCTAGGATGGATAGGCTTTTGGTAGTGCGTGACTTGGCTGCACAGGTGGACTCGTAGCAGTAGTGTGGGGAAGTAGCGTTTGGCACTGCTGGGGCCTGCAGCAACATGCGCCCACCCAGTGTGTTTGAGAAGTTGTGCTGCAGTTGCTGTGCTCCCTAGCTAGGTAATTATTTTTGACTGTGAGTATTGTGGTAGAAGTTAGATACTTTGCTGTAGTATCCATGTGTTTTTTGTAGGGAAATACCTTTTCAAATTAGCAAAATGAATGTCAAGTGTGATGGATGCACCACTTTGCAGGTAAACTCCTAGGTGGACTGACTGACCAGGGGCACTAGTCTCCAGAGGATGCCAAATGCTCTTGAGCTTAAAAAAGTGGGCTTTGTCCTGTCTCTGGTGTCATCTTGTTTGGTTACAGTAACTGTCCTGTACAAGCAAGCAGCATTGCTTGAGCTGCTGCTTCTTCGTTAGGAGTACATTTGACTGTGGAGAACTAAGAGGTCAAGTTCAGACTTACATCTCAGCAGTAGATATACTTGGTACTCAGAGAAACACTCACGGAACCATTCGCCTTGCTGTGCTATGGCAATTATGGTGTTGGTATCCTGTGGGTCACACTCTGGGATGATGTTGTCTAGAGATGATGTATGTAGGACCTTGTTTAAAATGTTACTTATTAATTAATGTTGCTTATTAATCCTGGTTCCCTCAGCAGACAGGTTACTGTTGTTTTCCATCTCACTCCATTTTCCCTTGGTCATTCTAACAACGTGGTCAGGAAACTAGAGACTGAAAGAGACCTGCTAAATTATGACCATGGCACTTCTGGTAACAGGGAGTGTGGTTACCAACAGGAAGCCTGCAAGTTCTGTTTATCTTCTGGAATTACCAACAAAGAACTCCAGGTTCTTGTGCCAGTACAGCCTTAGTCTGAAATGCGAGTGGCAGTTGTTACTCTCGCTGCTTTGTCATCAGCAGTGGAGAAATAGATCAGGCTATTGGCTTAGCATTTCTGGAACCCATATGCTTCAAATCTTAGCTCCATCGAGTTTTCCAAATAACTAAGGAGTCTGAGCTCTCTGTTAGCTGGCTAAAGGTCTATGTACAATGCTTTTCTGGATCAGTATCTTGGTGTCTTTCTCAGGTTCCTTAAAAAGGTTAACTTTTTTCCATGAAGAACATAGTTACCATGGCACTTGAAAGTCTCATAAGCTCATTTGACCGAGTAGCTGTTGATTTATTCTGAATGTCTTTGAACGGGAACTCACTTAAATCTCTCCAATTCTAGAAACTGTTGAACGGCCAGCAGCAGCTCTGTTCATACCTGTATTGAACACTCTTGTTGCAACAGCTTGGATGCTTTTGCATTGAAATATAGGCAGCGTTAGGGAATTGCTCTACAAGTGATTTAGACCCACTTCCTGTTAATTCTGAGGATGCAGAAATTTGTGTAAAATTGGTCAGAGTTGCTTACATGTAGCTGCAGTCCTCTGAGAGGAAATGTCCCTAAGTACAGTCAGTTCCTGGGCGGTTCCTGGGATGCTGCTGTGCTTACATGGAGAGTAACCAGAGGGCAGGGAGTGCATCCTGCTTATGAACAGCATGGGAAACCGGGTGTCAGCGTGCCCTCCACAAGTCGTGAGGGCTAATAAAACAAAACTGTGCGTGTCAGCTAATAGGGAATATAAGTTTTCAATCTGAATGCAAATGATGTTTTTTTGCTTCAGAAAATCACATGAACAGATCTGGAGACAGCAAGATGCTCTAGGCAATCAGTGCTATGGTAATTCTGAACAGGCTGTTCACTTGCTGTGGTTTTAGACAGTTCATTTATCCTGAGAATTATAACTTCCCCTCAGGCAGCTTTTTTTAATAGTGCTTAGGCTTGTGAAATCTGGGTAAAAATCTCATATCCAGGCTTCAAGAGTATGTGTGTTGGGGAGAGATTGAGTTTAAACCTTTGTTAAATCCATTCATATTTACCATGCCACAAGGACTTATGGGAGAGGTCTCCTTCAGTGGAAAGGTTCTCAATTTAGAGAACCTGACGATTTTTAATAGTTAAAATAGTATTGCACAGAGGTAATGCAATAGGAAATTCTTCGGACAGTGATTTATTTAGTCAGTTTGTAAATCTAATACTTTTTTCTTTCTCGTTCCTTGAAATGTCTAGATACTGGCTGCTCTGCAGAAAGATAACCGGGAAATGGAAAAAGGAAGTCCTTCACTCAAACGTTAACTCTGGTTGCCTCCAGTAACTCGCAGGAAAAGATCTGAAGTGGCAAAAGTATTGAGTGCTGTTTTGACTCGTATGAGCCTGCAAATCAAAGTGTTATTTCAGAGTTTTTTTCAGTAGTAGGGTAGCCTTAAAGGGGAGAGAGGAGGAGAGAAAAAAAAAAAGCAAAAAAAGGAAATGGGGGATAAAACCTTTATAAGTGAAACCTAGGCTTAGCCTTACTTTTAGCAGAGTGAGCATTTGCTGTGGGCAGCGATACACATACGTCTGATGAGGGCAGTAAAACTAAACAATATTAAGGTTTCTTTATTTTTTTTCATTGATATTTTAAAATACTGGGCATTCAGCAATGTCAGTTGCTTTGAAAGCTATTCCCCAGCTTTGTTCTTAGGCAGAGGATATATTTCCCATACCCGTAACAGTAGCTGGATCTGGATTTTAAATAACTGGTGCTGGAATTTATACTTAAATGATGTAAGGACCATTTCTTTAGAAATGCTTCTTGTTTTATAGGCTGTAGGTCCCATTTACCAAAGAAATCATGTAGACGTAGAACTACATTCCATTCTTTAAGAAAAAAATGAAGAAAGTAAACTTGGAAAAGAAGTCATACCAGCAGTGTAAAACCAATTATTCTCCAAGATGCCTTGGAAATCCGTGTTCCAATCTGCACATGGAAAAAGTTCCATTTATCCAGCTGGATTCCAAACTCACCAGGTGTGGGTCTAGTATCAAGCTGTCATTATTTTCCAGTTGTACTCTCTTTCCTCTGTTTAGGGACATATACTCTGGCAGGGTCATATACTACTAAATGTATGCTTCCGTGTCTCCCTCTTCTGGGGCAGTGCTGTTTCAGGGTGTTCTTGCCTACCAGCTACTTGTTCCTGTGCCATCTGTCCAGTTGTGCTGATAAAACTTTGGACTGAGCAGATAAATTGAGAGATGGTTAAAAGTAATTTTTATAGTTACTTTAAACCCAGCTCTGCTCACTGGCAAAACTGAGGAGGAAAGGCAGAGGGAAGTTACCTAAGCCAACATTGCTGCTGGAAAGAAAAGCTTATGGGGGAACTCTTGAAGCTGCTGCTGCCACAGTGGAAAAGCGTATGTGGAGTTGAACTTGATGTAGTGATGAGCAGAAGTGTACTGGGGAATGTGCCAGACAAATACCATCGGGACAAGTACAGGCTGTCATTTCCTAGCATTTAATCCAGCCTCTAATACAGGTGAACAAGTTACAGAGAGAGCAAACAGCAGTTGCTCAGTTGTTATCCAGCTTAGATTCCCTCTGCATTCAGATGAATGCTGAACTGTAAATCATGAGTGCCTCTGATTTACAAGAATGTTTATTGTATAGTGTAAGATCTGTTTCATAAATAATTACTACCATTAAAAGGGAAACTAACTGAAGCAATATTTGTCTTCACAAACAGGAATAATAATAATAAAAAAAACAGGAATTAGTAAATCCTCTAGCTATATGGCCATAGGCTTCCCAATACTTTTTAGTCTGTTTTATGCTGATCATTTTGGCATTGTCTGGATAAAAAAGTGAGAATAATAGTTGCACACTGCTCAACTCAACATATAGTGTAAGGACTGTGGGACATAATGAAAATACTGTCCTTTAGTACAAACATTGTTTCTGTGAGTGATACTTTGACTGTAATATTAAAAAGACTGAAAGCAAGGTTTCTTGGTAAGTGTTTGAGGACTCATAATCACTTTGGAATATATGTAATACAAATGCAGCTTGCAAGTCTGTTACCTCATTGGCCTTTTTTCCTGTCCACTTTGTGTACCTGGTATAACAGATGTGTGTTTTTTGTTGGCCATCTTAATTTCTCCAGAAGACTTCTTCTAGGTCATCACTTACTGAAAACAGACGGCAGAATGTTGACATGAAAACATGTTAATTCTCCCAGAATTTGTATAGCTGTGATCCTTTAATGACTGGTACTTGTATGGTACATTGCTTTGAAGTGCAATAGAAAGCTGGAAGGTCAGTAAGTGTTTTTTAATACTACTTTTTCTATTACTACAACAAATACGCCTTTTCATAAAGGGTATGAGAGGCCTAAAATCCAAAACATTTGCACTATGCTTTTAAATGATTTATTAAACACAGAGACAACTTTTTCCTCAGTGTACATTTTTTAGGTGGTACTGTAACTGGCTTTGTGATTTAAGTCTTCATTGTAACTAGATGTGTATTTCCGTTTAAACCAAGTCTACAAGTAAGGCTCACTTATCTGGTTAGAATATATTCTTGAGCCACTAGGTATCTGTTTTAGCCATCTACAGCCTGTTCTCCTTTTTTCTTCTCAGTAACATGTTGAATGTAAGAGTGAAAATGGGCATAGTTGTGGGAAAAGGCCTGCTGCAACACCTGTGCACTGTTTGTTACTTGCAAATGTAATTATTTTGTTCTGTGATTTGATCTTTCTGTTCTTAGAAGATGTATATATTTTCTAAATGATTTCTTTGTGTATATAAGGTATGTTCTTTAATGAAGAAAAGCAATGCAATAAGGAGCTTTGCACAGTTTGTTTTCAAACAAAAAGCATTTGAAAAAAAATCACCTGCCTAAAGATGCAAGTGTTTCAACTTCTCAGTAACTTGATTTGAAAATAATGCTTGAATTTTGATAAAAACAGAGGTGAGTTGTAACGGCTTTGAACTACTTGCCACTGAGCTTCTTAAGTTTCTTGCAGCATACCAAATCTCTTAATTATTAAGGAAGGTTTCTGTAATAAATTCAGGGATTGCATAAAAGATTTTGACAACTTAATTTTATTGTTCAGGTGCTCGAGGGTATCTGTAACATGATGCATGCGATTTTCTCTCACTGAACAAGTGTCCCCATCAAAGCAAAGTTTTTTTCTTTTCTTCATGGGTTTAAGGAAAAATAAAAACGCTGCAATACATCAGAAGTCTGCAGCTGTCACTGTACATGCAGCAGATCAGAGAAACCAGAAAACTCAACCAGGTTTGGAATTCTGTACAACCTGCACTTTATTGTAAAGCCGTTTTGCAACTTCAGTCCACAATCAATCATTAACGTATTTCGTTTAGTAAAGAATTTTGTTTGAAGAGGTACCTTATAACAGCTTATTTTTGAATGTTTTAAAAACTAGAATGACACGTAGAGAACTGTTGATACATCCCCTGTACATCATTTAAATTGTTTTTATGTAGTTATCAATTTGTTTTGTTTAGATATGTGTATCAAACTGGAACCTTTTTCAACTGTAAATATATGGTTTTATTAAATAAAGTCATGTAAAGTTATCTTAATCACCTGTTGTCAGTGTAATTCAGAAATTAAAAGTTCAAGTATCTATTTCTTCACAGGCTTCTTTAGCAATTCTTGTCTGTCCAAAACCAGGACTATGGGACATTCAAGTATTGCAAGTGGAGGACTTTTTGGCGACACTTCCTAAGATCTCATACTAAAACACCTTTTTTTTAATACATGTGACATTTAGAAGATTTGATCCTTCTGGTGCCCATGGTTTAATCCATTTCATACATCATTCTGTGGACTAGGTCTGAGATCGGATAAATATACTATGAAAAATTAATGTAAATACCCACGGTGCACTGAGATATTTGAGTGATGTGTGTAACTCAGAAATGCTTGAATTTATAATGCGGAACTCACACTTTCTTTGTTTTAAAAGAAGAAATCATGGTTTATTTTAAGTTTCATAATCGCAAGGCATTTTTGTGCTCAACTTAAGGCAGTACTGTTTTAATTCTTACATAAGCGTAACTTCAGAGATTCAAGTGGAGAAGGTTCCCATCCCTTATTAACTGAAAAAGGGGTTAAAGCACCAAATAAAAATAGAACGTAGATACAAGCTGGGGAGAGGCTACCTGTGCAACAACCTGCATGGGGAACGTAGTCAAAGACTTGGCTGCCACTGTTTGTTTCCTCTGGTAAACACCTCTCACTACCTTGTAGTTAAGTATCTCCCTGTTTGATTTGCTGGATGACATAACATCGACATGGCTTTATATAAGCCTATGCCAGCTTGATACTGGTAGAGCTTTATATTAGATATGTTACAGGCGTTGCATAAAATTGTTTAAAACTAGATTTACTTTTTCTTACCTGTTTTCCCAGTACTAATTCCAACCTGCTTGAAGACAAGACTGAGATTACTGAGATTAGCAGATAAAAAGACATTTATCTTGACTGCTTCCTGGCCGATCGTCTTCCTGTGTTTTTAGGAGGAAAATGTAAGGGTCAAAGATTCCTCCACCTTTGGGGTGCTTTGGAAGGCCAGCATAGCGGTGGGCTATCTCAACAGCTCAGCACTAAGAAAAAAAATCCTGGAGACAGTGGGTGAGGATTAAGCAAATGTTTTAGTAGTGTGTTTCAGTAGAAATACCTCAGGGACATAGAATATACTGTTAACTTCATTTGCACCTTAAATTCTTGTCTTTTCCAGATGTCAAACATGCAGCAGTGAAAAGCATCCAAGATTTACTTTCCCTGCGTCCACTCCCTTTATCTGTGTACATCTGTTGCTTAATAATGTTTCAGAAGTTAAGAGAAGGTTTACATCTCTTAAGCCAAAAGCAGCAAGAAGTTTAAGAGTTTCCCTGGCAGGAATTTGTAAGTAGAAGTCAAAATAAGTAAGAGTTACTTCTGTTAGGGAGATGACGGCTAATCATCCAGTATTATTTCTGAAAACAGTTTCACAGAACACCAAGAGGCTACTCAATTTGTGCAATAATCACTCTTTCAGCAAGAGAAAAGCTCGTGTTTGGTAACGAGGCTTATGGTGAAAGGTCATGATTTATAATGTCTTCTTTTCATGATAAGTGGTTGGCAGTTACACTTGTTTCCTTTTACTATCCAGCAACAGATAGAGGGAGATTTACTGGTATTTTGTGAAAAGTTACTAGCTACGTGATCTATCTTCACAACCAGAGGTTGTGAGCTACTGAAGTTGCAGAACATGCTGTAGAACAGCATTGAACTCTTGTTCTTTGAGGACAAAAGCATGCACTGTTTCATTCTGTTTATGGGATAGTTCTGCAGAACTGTAAGGACCTTAGAAGAATATAACCAGATTGCTCCTGCATGATTGCACTGAGAGTAAGAAATCATTGGTCTCTTTGAAGACTGCCATTTCACTATAACAAAAGAAAAAGATGTAAGCTTTCAGTAGTGTAATAACCACTTGAATTATGTTTTGGCCTTTAAATAGCCAGAAAATTCAGAAAACCTAGTTCATTTAAAAGAGAAAGATGTAAGCCATTACTGGAAACGCCTTTATGTGCTTATCTACTTTTATCCATGTGTAAGCGTATTCGGTGCCTGTGTACTTTGTGTAAATACATATGCAACTTATTTTGGAACTAGGACGAACAACTCTAATACAGCTTAGCAACACTGGTCCCACAGGGTGTAATGCCAGCCTGTGGTGGGAGACCAAAAGATTCCACTCCTACTCTTTCCCACTAGGATGTAGCTTTTTTTTCCTGCAAAATTCACAGCCTTTGAAGACTTAAGTCTGGGCCTTCAATACCTAATTCTGACTAAAAAAATCTAGTCTGTCTAAGCAAAGTAGAAATGCATGGAAATTAGCAGTTAACTAGGTTCAGTAATTATTCAGTAATTGTGCTGTCCATCAGCTAGTGAGGGCCTGTGAGGAGCCTACCAAGGTTGCAGTTCTTTCAGGAATGAGAACATACTCCATCATAACTCCAGCATTTGACTGGCTTGAGATGTTTCTGTGTTCTTGACAACATCATCCCATGCCTTAATCAGAAACGATGCTACCCTTGCAGCAGCAAGACCTGCAGGATGTAGATAAGTCTTGTAGTTGCTGTTTTTCATGAGTCACGTGGGAATTTGAAGAATACACTATTTTGAAAGCGGAAGCTGTTTCCTGTAACAAGCTGTGTGAGCTGTATAGTCGGGTGTGTGAAAGCTGCTCTCTCCCCTTTTTCTTCAGTCCTTTTCTTCTGGAATTCTGACACTGGCATTGAACAGTGCAGAGGGGTCTGAAAAGGTGATGGGCTTACGCTACTCCATACCTTGTCACATACCATGACATGGTGTGACACACCGTGACACGTCACCCACGAGGCTGAGTACCCCCTAAAGCTGTAAAAGCTGAAAGACCAAAAAAAAATTAAGAACTCGAGTTTTGAGTGATAAGATTTATGTATATTTTTAAACCTTTCTTGTACACCACCAAGACAAGCTTTGCAGCCAATTATATTTACAGAATGGGTGAGGGATTCGGTGCTTCTGTAGTATATTGGCTGCATGCAAGTCCTGTTAGGTATTCACAGTAAACTTCTCTCTTCAGTTCTCAGCCACATCTATGACAATTAACCCTTAAGATTAATTACCTTCAGTCCAGGACCAGCCTAGAAGGCGGGTATGTTTATTGTACAGATGAAGTTGATACTGAATTATAAGAGCCATAAAGGGGGTGGTAGAATCAAGGTTTGAATTAGAGTATGGTGAGTGCTCTGCTTAAACAATATTGCCATGGCCTTGCAGGACTGAATGCTGAGATGGTTTTCTAGAAGTGGAGTCTTTTGACTTCTTTCTAAGTAAATAGGTGTATATGTATATGGTTTCATTCAAAAATGAGTACTATAATTGCTTAATGCATAATACTGGCATGTCATTTAGAAAAGTCTTTTCCAGGAGTATGTAATACATTCCCCAGGATTTACCAAAAAGAAGCATTTAAAAATCAGAATTACAGAAAACTCCTTGGTTTACTCTTTTCCATGCTTTCTTTTCCTCAGTCATCCTCAGCAAGGTAAAAATGAGTTGGCTTCCCTGATTTTTTTCTGAATTCTCCTACATGTACGGATCAGACCAGCATGGTGATGTTTCAGTGCTTCCAGTTGCTGACTTAACAGCTCTACAGTATCCACCTTTTCCTCAAAGTCCCGAAGCAGTATCTCATTTCCAAGCAACCCCCGTTTCTGCTGCAGTTTCAAACTGTTTACCCGCAGTCTGTCTCTGGCCTGCTTTTTTTTGGTTAGGAAGTCTCTCTTCTGTGACAAGAGGGTCTCAATGTCCATCAGTTCAGCTTTTCTGCCTTGGTTCTCAGCTTCCACAAACTGTAGTTTTTCCCTGAACTGGCTGAGAATTTGTACTGCATTCTGTACCTTCTTTTTGAGCTTCAGAATTTCACCACTGAGGTCATCGAACTTCTCGTTGAGTTTCTGATTCTCTTTCTTCATGTGCTCAAAGTCTATAAAACGTTGACCTTTTAACACTTCTCCGTGGGCTTTCAAGACAGTTTCAAGGTTTTGGATTTCAAGCTTCTCCTTGACGTTTTGCACACGGACCTAGAGGAGCAGAAATAAAAGAGGAATGATTCTACTCGTCTAATCCCCGTCTGGCCAGGGAAGAAGCGCATCAGGTTAAAGTCAGTGATGACAATAGTAAAGCTTCCAGGGAATAAAAGCATCAGACATCTTCTGTTGTTCTTTAATACCGAGGGATAGATTTTCCACGCGTGTTATCCCCGGGAGACAGACCCTATCTCTAAGAAAAGGAAAATCCCGTCCTTTCCGGAAACTTTCCTGCAAGCCTGGACAGAGGTAGAAAGACCGCAGCACCGAGCCGGGTCTGAAACTCACCCCCCGCACTTCCTTCTCCTTGTCCTGCTCCTTGGCTTGGATGCAGTCCACCGCCTTCACCGCCGCCCCCTTGCTCCCCAGCCGCCGGCCGAGGGTGAAGAGGGCCAGGGCCTTCTTGCGGGCCTGGAAGGCGGCCCACTCGGCCCCGGCCCGGGCCTCGCTCTCCCGGCAGTCCCGCCGCCGGGCGCTCACCCGCTGCTGGCAGGCGGCGGCCGCC
>VXAA01006829.1:258059-271511 GCA_013399115.1 Anseranas semipalmata | reverse complement strand
CGGGGGCGTGGCGGCGCGTGCGCGCGGGGCGGCGGCGGGCGGGGTAAGATGGCGGAACTGGGGAAGAAGTACTGCGTGTACTGCCTGGCCGAGGTGAGCTCCCTGCGCTTCCGCTGCACCGAGTGCGCCGACATCGAGCTCTGCCCCGACTGCTTCTCGGCCGGCGCCGAGATCGGCCCGCACCGCCGATGGCACGGCTACCAGCTCGTCGACGGCGGCCGCTTCACCCTGTGGGGAGCCGAGGCCGAGGGCGGCTGGAGCAGCCGGGAGGAGCAGCTGCTGCTGGACGCCATCGAGCAGTTCGGCTTCGGCAACTGGGTAAGGGCGGCGGCGGCGGAGGGTCCGGCCCCGGCTTTCCTGCAGCCGCCTTCGGGCGCCGCGAGGTCCCCCCGGAGCCCTCTGGTCTCCAGGCTGAACATCCCCAGCCCCCTCAGCCGGCCTCTGCACGAGGGCTGCCTCCCGGCTGCCGGAGCTCCCAGCGCGCCCCTTCCCTCCCCCGGCCCCCGATCGCGTCACGCGCCTCGTTTCATGCTCTCTCCTTCACATGCGGTCTTTTTCTTCAGTGTGCCGCAGCTGTAAACGTGCTGTCTGCTTTCTGTGTTAGTGTGCAGTCAGGCTTGGTTTTTTTAATTTTTTTTCAAAAAATAAAATGTGGTAGGAAGCGGTATCATTTGATTCATTGCTACTTGATTCTCTGCGTTCTGTCTCGTTAAATGTAAAGAATGTTCTTCTTCAAACTCTTAAAGCTTATAACTGTGGCTTATTTATGAAATAACTGGAAAAGAGCCGTAACTGCTATGTTTCTTATTTCTGTACTGCTTTAAAAGTGCTTTGGTAACGCTATAAATGAACAAAACCCCAGTGACACCGTGACCTCAGCACCGACTGGGAACTTGGAGAACCTCACAGTGATGGGAGGCTGACTTTCTGAGCCAGCAGTGGGTGCTCAGGAATTACCGCGTGGATGTGGTGTCTAGACAGTGCTCCTCTAACTGGAGGCAGATCTGAGGCAGCTTGCCGTACTGATGCTTTCTGTGGTTTCATGTGTTCTTGATGCTTTTTTCGTGGCTTGTGTGCCCTTGTGCACTTGTGAGTACTTACCTGGACCTAAATATGCAGCAGCATGTCTAGTTTCAGTGTTGCTAGAACAGTTAGGGTGTTGTGAGCTGGTTTTTGAGGGACAGGGAAGAAGGAGTGCATGCTGTGCTGGAGATGTAATAGGAATCATTTCACTGCTCCTCCTTGTTTTCCATTTAGGAGGACATGGCTGCTCACGTGGGAGCATCCCGGACGCCTCAGGAGGTGATGGAGCACTATGTGAGCATGTATATCCATGGCAATCTTGGGAAAGCCTGCATCCCTGACACGATTCCTAACAGGGTAACGGACCATACGTGTCCAAGCGGTGGCCCGCTTTCTCCTAGCTTGACCACGCCGCTCCCACCGTTAGATATCTCGGTAGCCGAACAGCAGCAGCTGGGATATATGCCGCTTCGGGATGACTACGAGATTGAATACGATCAAGATGCCGAGACTCTGATCAGCGGCCTTTCCGTGAACTATGATGACGATGATGTGGAAATAGAGCTAAAAAGAGCTCATGTAGACATGTACGTAAGAAAACTCAAGGAGAGACAACGACGGAAGAACATTGCACGAGACTATAACTTGGTACCAGCCTTTCTGGGGAAGGATAAAAAGGACAAGGAGAAAACTCCCAAACGAAAGATCACAAAAGAAGAGAAGGAGTTGAGGCTGAAACTGAGGCCTCTGTACCAGTTCATGTCTTGTAAGGAGTTTGAAGACTTCTTTGAGAACATGCACAAGGAGAGAATACTTCGAGCAAAGATTCGGGAACTGCAGCGGTATCGTCGAAATGGAATCACCAAAATGGAAGAGTCGGCAGAATATGAGGCAGCCAGACACAAACGGGAAAAGAGGAAGGAGAACAAAAACATAGCTAGTTCCAAGAGGGGGAAGGAGGATGGTAAAGAAGGTGAATTTGCTGCCATTGAAAACCTGCCTGGCTTTGAACTCTTATCGGACAGGGAAAAAGTGCTCTGCAGCTCTCTAAACTTGAGTCCTGCGCGTTACGTGACTGTAAAAACTATAATCATTAAAGACCATCTTCAAAAAAGGCAAGGAATTCCTTCAAAGAGTCGCCTTCCCAGTTACTTAGATAAGGTACTGAAGAAAAGGATTTTAAACTTTCTAACAGAAAGTGGTTGGATATCCAGAGATGCTTCATGAAACTCATCTGATCTGAGAAACCACATCAGAGGCCCCTTACAGCCTCGAGGACTCCGTTAGTTCTTCCTGCCCTCCCCAAAGATACAGAAATTATCTCACTCAAAACAGACAGGAAAAAAAAAACCACAGTATTCATGGTCCATAATTCAAATAGACTTTTGCTTTGGATCATGAAAAATGCTTAATTGTGAAACTTCTCCGTTAGATTTCATTACTCATTAGAGTACATTGCTTTTGGTACATGATTAGAACAGATTTCTTTCGTGTGAACTTACTCAAGTCCAGTAGTCCCAGGGTAGTTACTTTACTCCTCACTGTTGGACAAACGAGTATCAGTGTAATCCTTGCTTTTTTCCTTTTTTGAAGGTGGGAGGTGCTTTCCAGCAAATGACATTTTCTTCTCCCTGTTGTTGTTTTTGGCATACTGTTGTTTGCTGGCAGCAAAGTGGAGCTTACAAAACTCCTGAGCTCTCAAGCACAGTGAGCAGGGATTTTTGTGACCATCGCTAAGCTTTCAGAATGTTCTCCTTGGTAACTACAGCCCAGGTGTTGGGACAGGGGGGTGAGAGTTTCTGTAGGGAATGCAGCAGGGATGAGCCCTGATAGCGAGCGGAGTGAAAGAAAGGTGGTAGATGAGATGCCTTCAGGTACTTGTGCTGTGGGAAGGGTTCTTGGAGAGCTGCCTTCACACCCAGCTGATCTGGGTGTAGGTTTGGCTTGAGTTCTTGCTGAAACACCCCATTGAAAGCTTCAGTGTTACCCGGATAGTAGCAAAGTTGCAGAAGTGCAGGGCGGTTGCTGTGCCCTGTTGTGGGGTCAGCATGACTGTGAAGTGGCGGGTTCTGGCCAGAAGTGCAGTTCAGGAGGAGGTGCAGTTAGCTGTCTTGCAGCGGTCGGGAGCCTCAGGCAGCGAAGATGCTCTGTCCTCTTACTGGGGGAGCCGCTGTCTCCTTTTGGTGTCTGGTATTTCTGGGCATAGGTGGCCTAAGGACATGTAGCTGCCTCCTGAATTTGATCAGGAGGGACAGGGAGAGGGAGCCACGTTTCTCAAGCTCACAGTGACCACTGAGATTGGCTTTTAAAAACAAAAATAAGTAATACAAATTAATCAAGATGCACAGGTACTGTGCTCCTGAAGTCCAGAGCTGTAGTTCAAGCCATTCCAGGTTTCTGATTGCATATACCTTGAAACGTGCTGGACTAACCATGCAGAAGTTCCAATTACCCATGTGGTTAGCAGAACAGCGATGTTGGTCCCTGCAGTGACAGCAGCGTGCTTGGCAGGTAACTTTGTGCTCTCGGAACTCTCCAAGGGCTCCCGGCCGAGCTAGGTGCTTGCAGCAGGCATGAGCTTGCAACGTACCAGAGCAGGTAAAGAAATGCCTGATCCCCACCATTATTTTAGTTATATATACCAATTAAGGGCATGATGTTGAAGGACTAGAAACGGGTTTTTATTCTCATTTCATTCTTCAATTCCTGTGCTGGCATTTAACCAAATGAATAAAAAAATAGTTGATGCTGTCCAGAGCAGGAAGCAGTGAGCGGAGAGGCCAGCTGGGCAGCTCTTCTGCAGTGTGGATGTGCCAAAAAATGGAGCTTGACTGAGTTCAGAACAAATGCAAGCACTGGAAATGTAATCTTGTTTTCATACTTTGGGCTGTAGTCAGTGAGGATACCGTGAAATCTTAGAAACAGTATTAATTCTGCAACTTGCCAGAGGTACGCTGACCAGAACTGGTTTCTAGTTGGTATCAAAACAGTGTTACCAGTGAGTTTAGAATAAAAAGGGTACAATTATAAAGCCAGCATTTCTAAGGAGAAAAACAAAAACAAAACTCGAGTGCCTTTTTCTTTTGAGCTTGTGATATTCTGACCCTTCAGAAAAGGAAAGGGCCGCGTCCTCTCTGATGCAATGCTTTGTTTGGCTTACCTGTAAGTGGCGCGTTGTGGAACACTGGAGACAAAAGTGTCTCTCCATGGCAGCAGCGTAACTAACTGCAGTGTGCTGAGCAGCTTTAAGAACCACGTCCACCCTACATGCACGTACAAAGAGCACACGAGACAAGTTCAGAAGGTATAAACCCTTATTTCCTCTGACCTACCCCCGTGGAAAGGAAGTTCAGCCTTTCTTTCCAGTATTGTCCTTATGCAATTTGGTTCTTCCAGTAACCTCCTGCCTAGCGGCCGTAACACACTGGTAGTGTTTTGGAGCCTCAACTCTGCGTGTAGCTGGGAGTTTAAAAGAATTGTGGGTTTTCTGATTTTTTTTTTCTCAAATATAATTTTTATACTTCTACAGTGCTTTGGCACATCTAAGTCTAACTGAAGCAATAGCCTAAAGCCCATCTGAACAATAATTTAAAAAAAAAAAAAAATCTAGGCACCAATGAGTCATTTAAATGTTGTAGAATTGAACTCTGTACTTACACTTTGCTTAATTCCTCAGCCCCTCCAAAATGTTTCTTTGGTGCTAGACATAACTTATTGAACATCAAAATGAATGTAAAATAAAGTATTTTTAATGTATGAAATACGGATATCAATATTTATTTTATACTTGCAAGCAAATTCAAGGTGGTAAATGTTTGCTTTAGCAAATGCTGATCCCTTGGAAAGGGCTTCCCTAGAAGCAATGTCTCATTGTCAGCTATGCTTTTAATTTTAAAGGTGACTTGCACTAGAGGATGCTGCTGTTCCATATTTTCACATGGAACTGATCTAGTCTGAGCATTCCTTTGTTATGAGCTGCTGTTTTGTTTTCTTAAGTTGAGATGCAGTTATCTTAATCCAGCAGTTTACTAGAGCTATGCTGCTTCTCTTGTGTGGTGAAGGGGCTGAGAAAAAACATGGCAAAAGCTCTTCAACTTGTATCTTGTGTTTATCAGGAAGTGCTTCCTGTACTGTACAAATACCCCAGGCTTCATGTTGCTAATGAAAAGGTGTTTTATATGCTTAATACTCTTGACTTTTTTTTCCTAACTAAAAATATTACTAATGATAGCGTCTGTCCTAACAGCACTGATGTAAGCCTATGAAAAAGTGACAGTCCATCAGCTGTTCAAAATACTGATCTGCTACTGGTAGAGGCAGCAGTAAGTCTGTTGTAATGCTGTACGCTTACTTCCAGCAGTCCTGTCCCAGTGATGTACTGCTTGCTCACCACGTAACGAAGGAGCAGTAACCTTCACTGTGTGTCTGACCCAGGTCAGAAGGGCTTGATACAGTGTTCTGGATACAGACCCTCCTGCCCTATGTTCTGTTGCAGTCCCAGCAAGCATTAAGAACAGCGGTAGTAGGTTTGCACAAGTCTTTGACCATAAACGGCCTTGTTAATCACACAGTCTAAGCACTCTGGCATTATTCTCTTGTGTGGTGGCTGCATCAAATTTCTTTGCAACTGTAACTGACTTCGTTAGCCTTTTGGTTTACTATTCTTTCTTGCAAAACGTTTTTGCATGTGCCCCAGTTGCTCTTAAGTGATGACAAATTAAATACTGTGAAGGAAGGTAGCTGGTGAGCACTTTAAGTTCGTCAGCTTCTTCCTTAAAGGGAATGTTGCACTCATTTGAATAGTGTACTGGTGTAGCTCTGCCAGACACACAAATGCCTGTGCTGAAATCATGTAAAACCTAACTGATGGTGTGCGCACTCAGCATTTTACAAGGTTTTTGCATTGTATATTGGTAAATAAACTTGTATTAAAGTTTCTTTCCATTATTGATTTAATGGTAACATAGCTTGTATAATGATGAAAATGGCTAAAGCCTTTGCAGTAGTAAACAGAGCTGCATTTTAGCTAAATGATGACGGGTGGAGAAATGATCTTAATGAATCAGCTAAGACAGAGGTAGAAGTGGCAGCTTTGTTAGCTGCTCATATGCTTAAAACTTCAAAACCACCTCTGTCTGTTTTTTGGTTTCTTTAGTGCATCTTACTGTTGTACGTGAGCTCTATACTGATAGCCTCTCTGAAGGGGCAGGCGGAATCAGACAGTATTCACTTAAAGACACTAGCTTGAGTCTTGTGCTGAACATTTAACAGTAGGTTGTGTTTAACAATACCTTGAATGAAGTAATGTAGTCAAAAAAGACACTGTCAGGAGCTGGGAAGCTTGTTAACAAAATCTTGATCTGCTGCAGAAGAACCTGGCCCTTTGTCCTAATTGTCCTACTGGAAAAAACTTCTATACTAATGAAGTTATTGTTGAATTTAGTTTAGAGAAGAGTAGGGTTTTGTTTTGTTTTTAAAAGGGGGACAGTTCTTAAAAGGTATATAAGTTGACCCTGGTCCCTTAATGGCTTATCACAGTTGAACACAGGTTCCAATCCACAATGCAACAAAAAAAAATTCTGCAATCCTACTTCACACAGCCACAGCACGATCTAACACAGATGGGAGGAAGTTACTTCCAAATTCACCTCAAGTATATGGTATCCCTCTTTCCTGTAGTTTTACACTCAATCTTTGCATTTTGATCTCTGTACTTGATTAGTTTAAGAAGTTAACATTACAGTTGTCTTCAAACACACCAAAAATTATTCTCCCTCCCCTGTCCAGTCAAAGCACTGAGTTTCTTACAGTTGAGAAAGAATAAATGAATCCTTAAGCATGACTAACCCTGAAACAGTAGTATGTACTTTGGTTGTTCCTGTTTTAATTGTCTGATTTTCATAAGGCAAACCAGCATTGAAAGAAAAGTCTTAAGGAACAAGTAAGCACTTCTTACTGTAAGTCTAGTGTTCAGTAAGCTGTTGGCAACTCTGCGTCTGAATTTTCAAAAAATAAAAATAAAAAAATCAATACTTGAGCTTTAAGGTAAGAAGCTCCTTAATCCAAGATAACCAGAAGAGAGGGTGAAAAATTCAGAAGTACTTACTGTTAGTTTACCATGTCCTAAATAACATGCGTAACTTTGATATTTCTGTCTTGTGCATTAAACACACGGGCTTTGAGGATATAAGAGGACAGATACTTTGTCAGTTGTGTAATTGGCCAAGCCCCATCCACTCCTATCCAGGTGACCAGACAAACGTAGAACAAAGCATTCTGTTAATCATGGTAGTGTATTTCAGCCTGATTCTGCAGAACTGGGAGCAGCAGGTGGAGCTCCATATGGACAAAGTTCTGTTGCAGCTTAAGATCCAAGATGAGTAAATGCAAGAAATGGAGATGAAATGGACTTCACATTTTTGTTTGAACCACTTACTTACATGCAATTATTTACGTAATTCTGAAATATAGTAGATACCAAACTCTTATCTACTCACTTCTTTAGGTATTCTAACTTTCAGCAGGGTTTCAACTACAGTTTGCATAACAAACTGATTGCTTGTAGAGCTTGGAAGTTACAGGACTATCAAAATTGTTTAAACAATATACAATATTAAATTAGAAATCCAGAGATAGGATAAGTTCTATTGGTTCTTCAATGCCATACAAGTATTAGATGGTTTTCTTGAGTCAACTTTACTATAGAACTAAAAGAGTTGAACAATTACAAAGCATGTCCACTCTCCACTGCCTTTTATTTACAGGTCAGAATTCAAAAAAAGGGTTTCAGTTGATGAGATTATTTCTGAATAGCATACTATAAAAAAAGGACATACACATCAGCATGCAAAAGCTGATGGATACTTGCAGAGAATTGGTCACCTGTACTACTTCACCCCTTTCAGCAATGTTAGGTTCTACAAAACCAAAGGAACTGTTTGAACCACTGTTTGGACTTCCAATGTGCACAGTGATAAACGTGAGACTGCAAGGTTCTTGTGAGCATTTAATTCCTTTCAATTTAATGCACCTTCAGTAGCCACGGTTGTAATATTATTCAAAGAAGAGAGCTGAAAGAACACCGATGTTGAAGGCCACTAAGCAACAGAATTTCATTGTTTGCTTCATTTTCACTGGGAGACCCCAACTGGTTCATTGAAACCTCTTGAGGGACAAAGGAATAAGGAAAGCATGATGTAAGAGGAAAACCATCCAGCTGTTTAATAATTGTATGGCATTTTAAATTCTCTGATTAAGCAGTTAAGCGTCTTTCACAACACCCACCAAGGCAGGCCGCAGCGTACGCCCGTGCAGCTTATAGCCGATCTTGGATACTAATGCAATGGTGCCAGGCTCCTTCCCCTCCATGGGAGCGTGGAACAACGCCTCGTGTTCATAGGGATCGAACTTGGCTCCGACAGGATTCAGTCTGAGCAGGCCATGTTTTTTGAACACTTTTTGAATCTGTACTTCTGTCATGACAAGACCCTCGTATAAGCTCTTCAGGTGAGGATTTTCATCCTTAATTTCTTCTTTTGGAACACTTTCTGTTGCTTTCTCCAAAATATCTGCAACTTCCAGTAAGTCCTTACAGAAGCTCTGAATCCCTAAAAAGGAATAAAACGGGAGGGAATGGGATTAGTCTGGTGATGGAAGCAAGCGTTAAAAAACAAAAACAAGTAAACAGAAAACAACCCCAAAGTACAGTAATAAACTGTACTTTTAGGATTTTAAGAAGGTATAACATATAGTAAACATTTGGGATAAAACATCCTTCCCAATTTTACTTGATGATACAGAACTATTACATATGCTTTTTTTTTTTTCTCCTAACATATATCTAGAGGTGGGGTGTGGATTTTAAGGTATCTCAACTTAATACTTAGAAGAGCTGAAGCTACACTGGTGAGCTGACATCAACAGAAGTTGCAAAACCTTCAGATGGCTTAATGCCATTTCCTCATGTTAAGGAACGTATCTTTTGTCTCTCCCACTGTGGGATTCACCTGAAGTCCAAAGCATCACATTGCCCTATTCCTACCATTTAATCTGATGTGCTAAAAATATTTGCAGAAGAAAGAGCTTGTAGTCAGACCGATGAGGAATCTTAAGAGCTAAACAGGGATTCCTTGAATGAACAAGCTCACCTCTCTCCCTCCCACTACAAACCACTTTTACAGTGAGTCAGAAGCTGAGCCTCACAAAGACTGAGTAATTCCTAAACTAACAGCAGTCTGTGTCCTGTGTTCTCTGGCTCACGCTAGAAGAATCTGGACTAATCTCACTTGAGGTAAACTGTCTCAAGCAATCATGAAAGATCAGAACAATTCAGTAGAATAACACATTTCTATGTAGAGGTAAGACAGTGACTAAATGCACTGCACTGTGGTAGCCTTGTTCATTTCTTCTTTTAATCACAGTCAGCCTTTTTAATTCTAGCTCACTTCTTTTTTTTCTCCTTACCAAGAAGGGATAGCAGCATTACCAGTCTTCAGTTTAAACAAAATGAACTACAGAAGCACCTTGCAAGTTCTATAGGGATCAACTAGTTCTCAAGAGAAAAAGTCACTTTAACAACTGCACAACGCTTTGGAGACTTGAACTCCTTATAGAACTGTAACTAAAAGCATCCAATTAGTTCCAAAAATATTAACAAATGAACCAAAACTTCAAATTTAACCTAAAGCTATGGCTATAGCCAAAGTGTCCCAAACACATACTGAGCAGTTGTCTAGTGATTTGGATCAAACCAAACAGCCAAACTCTTCAGAAGTTTTTTTTTTTATTTGTATAAATGATTTCTGCAGATATCTCTGACTGCATCTCCGTGGATTTACACAAGTCTCAAAAATGAGTTTATCTTCCCTAACAGAAAAAGCAATCCCATATGAATTCTGAAACCTACCATCATGCAGATTATCTGTAACTTAGTTTTCAAGATAAATTTTATTTGCATATCTGGGCTCAGCTACTACTCAAAGCCCTTCTGCACTACAAAGCACATCAGCGAAATGATGTTAATTGGAAAAGAATTTCAGGATGAAGCATTCAAACATCCATGAAAACTGTACAACAATACTATGCAACTGAGAAATGCTTTTTCTTAACATACACATTAACTGAAGATCCTGTATGCAGAAATTAAAACTTCTGCATCGCAAATAAAACTATACAGCTGTGTGTAGTGTGTGGCAAAAGAGGGCAACTAATTTTTCAAGCTAGAATGACAGTCAAACACTAAGATGATATAGCACTCTTCTGCTACGCTGTTTACACACAAATCTGTAAAACCAACTTTGTGTTTGAATGTCAAAAAGCTGTATCAGATGTCAGTGGCCTGGCTCTTGAAGAAAGGTGTGTTCCTAGCACTCCTCAAAGCCAGTGATTGTACATTCCTACCAATGTACCACCTCTATTTGAAAGCTATGGCCTTCAAGAGAACAGGAATGTTATTCAAATATAAAAGGTAAAACAAACAAACAACAACAACGACATAACAAACAAAAACTAGAGGAAAGCTAGCATTCCATGCTCTAGGTTGTTTTTTTTGCGGTCTGTTTTGAGACCAAGTGTGTGAAAAAGGCAAACTTCAGGCTGCAAACCTTACTAAAAAAAATCTACCAATGCAATCCATGTAGGAAATCAGATGCCAAATTCAAAGAAAATTTCAAGGTGTTGACTTCAGCTGGCCAAGTCTTGCCCTAGTCTAGACAGAGAGATGATTACAATTCTGATACAAAGCAAGGAACCGTTTAAGCCTCTTTCCCTCAAATACATTTTTTAACCAAGCATCCAGAATAACTGGAAAGTACAACTTGTCAAAACTGCGGGCCAGTCAGCTCAATTTTCCAGGCTTTGCATTTCATCTTGGTATTCCTGGGTCTTATGACTATATACAAAAAGAGCCTCCACTGACCATATAACTTCGCCTCTTCTACTAGCTTTTGGCTTCTTTGCCTCACATTTTCTACATCTGCCAAGGCGCGCTTGTACTTGTCCTGAAGAAGAAAAACAAGTTACAGAAGAGGTTGAGTAGTTGACAATAATTCAAAACAGCAAATTCAGTATAAAACGGCTTTTTTTTTTCATTACATTGCCTAAATCCACTGTCTGAAGAGTAATCTGAAGACAATATGTCAATTATCACAGCATCCCTCTTACAAAGGTAAACGTTTGCTTCATTTCAGTGCAGACAGAATTGAGGGAAAGAAAGTAGGATGGGCTTCCAGGCTCAGTATTTGTCAACAGATTAGCTTGAAGAAATTAACGCTTTGAAATGTTAATACATGAAGTTTTCTGAATCAAAGATTTCTGTTTTTTCTGGTACGTGTTCACAGAAAGCCTTTGTAAGTCATAAGGTATTCTGACACCAAGGCAAACAGGATTCAACCCAACCATTACTTTCAAACTGTCTCTTCCCTCTCCATACATACCACAGAGCACCCTCTAAGTTTTTCAAACCTTACGAACTACAAAGCCTAACTCCCCTGTTTATCAGGTTAAGCTTGGGTATGTTCCCAGCAAGATGGCCATGCAGTAGATGTACTAAGAACTAAATTCAATAAGCTTCGGCACTTGAGGTTGAGTGCTTCACTACCTAACTCAAAACTCTGCTGGGCTTTCACACTCAGTAAGCTTGACTTTCACGTGCAAGTGAAGAACTTCAAAACAGATTAAAAATAATCAACAAGTTGACTGAAGAGCCACCTTAGGTAGCCAATAGCAAATGCTGTCAACAGAAGTGTTAAATGACATCTCTGTTTTGTCCTTCAGTGCTTTGGTAAGGGCAGCAGAAGGGAATCTCAATCAACTTATGATCCATAGGCACTGCTTCTACAGAAGGTTCTGGGCTACCTCTCAAAGTCCCAAATGCTCTAGAAAGACATTTTATATAAAGCACCCATCCAGAAAAGCAATGCCTTTATTTAATCCACATCTCCCACCTCTCAGGGCATTCTTCACTCTCTGCTAAGTCATGCATGGGATGGAATGCAAGATGCATTAGGCCAGACAGAAGGAACATGACACACCAGTCTTGTGTTTAAAGACATCTCCAACAGAGATGGGTTGAAACTCCCACTTTGTTATCATTTAGTAAGTACAGTATTATACAAAAGCTAAGAATCATTAACCAACCTTTGGAAAAGTCAGCAGCTGTTTTCAAAAAGCCTACTCTTAGCCCACACAAACACATACATCAAAGATGCATTCTAACCCTTAAATGAACTTCCAAAAGTTATTTCTCCACTGAGCAAAAATCTAAGTGAACTGAAGTCAGTGAAACTAAGTAACAAACTTCCAGGCTGGAGGAGGTCCAATCCCATCCAGAAATCAGAATGAAACTACTCAAAGTCTTAATTTCATTTTGGACTGGGAAGGGACGTAACATGCAGTATATCTACTCTTAAGTTTAAATAAATTAACAAATTATAGCTTTTGATCCATCAACTAAACACCAATTACATTACTGTGTCCAGACCATGCCCTGAGAACCTGTAATCAAGACTCTTAGGTATGCAGTTTGGAAGGCATGCAAACTGACTGACCAAAAGACACTTACAGTAACTTCTCTCAGTTGTTCTTCCAGTTTGGCCTTTTCTTCAGTTAACATTTTTTCAGCAGAGCTGGGTTCAACTTTCTGCTCATTTTGGCTCTGACTCTGGTCCTCCTCCAAGTTCTGGCCAGTATTTTTCTGTTGGGTCGCCACACAAAGCAGTCGTGGAGAAGTCCTAAGGCAAAAAACATGTGGACAGTATTAATCAATTGCTTACTTTGTGAAATATTACCACTTTCTATACATACTGGACATTTTATCTGATAAATCAGCACCTACAAAAAATTCACATTAAAGCACAAATACAACAATTCTAGACCTGTCAAATCCACCTGCAGAGCCTTTCATCAAAGGAACTGAATTTAGCTCACCTAAACTGCTGCGAACAGTAACTCTGCTGCAAGTTAACAACCAGCGGGCAGCAGCTTGCAAGCATCCATTACATTCAACGCACATTACAGAGCTGCAGCGCTTTTAGGGGCGACACGAGCTCGTTTTCACCCCAGTACTCTCTCAGGAAGCGAGTCCAGTGTACGCGGTGCCGGGCCCCCGTCCCTGCGCGCCACACGCCTGCACAGCGGGCGGAGCTGCGGCCCCGGCGGGTACCCCGGGGACGATGAGGGCACAGCCCGGCGAAGGGCGAGGGGTGAATGGGGCCGGCCCCAGCCCGCCGCGGGGCCCCGCGGAGCGCAGCTCGGGGCTGAAGCACCCCGCTGCGGCGGNAGCGCGAAGCTCAGCAGCGGGGAGCGCGAGCGCAGGGCGCCCCGCACGCACTGGGCCACCGCCGCCATGGCTCCTGCCTGCCCAGCGGCCGCCTCCGCCCGCCCGCTCGAGCACTCCGCCAGCTCGCCGCCAATCAGCGAGCGGCAGGGATG
>VXAA01006829.1:213479-257946 GCA_013399115.1 Anseranas semipalmata | reverse complement strand
GAGGCGGCGGCGGCCGGGTTCTCGTCACCCCGTGCGGGGCCGTTAAGCCTCATGTCGCAAATGAGGGCTGGGGTCAGGCTGTGGTGTTTTCCTGTCAAAGCTGGTCAGCGTGAGCACGAGGAGATCCGGTGGTTGCAGGCGGTCCAGTCTAGAGAGCTGAATCTGTCCTGGGGGAGTTGTGACTGAGGAAATTCACAGTTGAAGCCTGCAGCTCAGTTCTTCTAACTGCTGAATACTCTTGCTACAAGTAACACCTGCTTGGGATATTAAGCAGTGAGAGAGGCTTTTTTTTCCTTGTTGGAACTGTTTGTGGTTTGTTTTCCACATGGAGCTTTTCATCATACGTGTCTCTACATAATGTTCACCGTTACTGGTTTGTAACACACTGGCTGGACAATCACAATCTAAACTCTTGAGGTTTTTGTTAAAAAGGATAACATTGCTAACCCACTGCTTTCAAATGTGGCTGCCCCCTTGTGCAACCCATTTTTACTGGTGTCCTACATAAGTGGAGGTCAGTCCTGCTCAATGATACCTAAACGACTCAACTTCATCAGTCCTATCAATTATTTTGTGATTATCGTTTTCAAAAGAATAAAAAAGGTCACACATGTATTGCATGATCTCAGAATGATTACTAGATTATTCACAGGTGCCTGAACACCAGCTGTTAACCTGTTTCCTGTAGGCATTTCTGTGCTTTCCAAAATAAGGCTGAAGGATAAAGAAGATGCAGATACCATAATGCAAATTCAGTAAATGATACATTCAAGTGTATAATTAAAGTGTTACTAAAAAGAAGCTGCAGAAGAAATTTCTAGCTTGCCACATGAGAATCCTGCAAAAGTTAGGACTTTGCTAAGTTAAATTAAACTTTGGCAGACTGCACTAAGTTTTCAGCACAGCCTTCGTTTGGCAGGGTTTGCTCGTCTCTGATGTGCCGCTTCATGGCCTCTGCAGAAAGGAGGATAAATGCAGTAACGGGGCCAGTGGCCTTATAGCATGACAATTGTTATATTCCAAGGAGCCTTGTTGTCTCTTACAGTTACCTTGAGGTGCATTTCTCCTCTTGAGGGACAATTTTGAAGAGCCAGAAGCATACCAATAACACTCTTGGGTGACAACAGGCAACATCTCCAAGATCAGAATTAAGCAAACGGTTTTGCAGTCTGGTGATGATTGGTTTGTGATGTGACACTGATACAGTCCAAGAGCTTGCCTATACAAGTCAGAGCAAAGAAAGAGGGTGTATGCCATGTGCTAGTGTGGCCCTAGCACTGTCAGTGTCTGCCTCCTGCTTTCTGGCAAGTAGATAAGTCACAAATCCCAAGGTTCGTCCTCATAATACTTAAAGATGTAATTGAGGAAATCTGTTAAAGATGCTGATAATGCTGTGGAAGGATCTGAGAGAACAAGTTGGAAAATGGGAACAGCCATAAAGGAGGTTACCCACAGAAAGCTGTGAAGAAATGAGACAGAAAAGGTAAGTGGATCTTTAGGTCTGAAGTTTCTAAAATCTTTCCTGGAAAGATTACTGGTTCCTTATCAAACCTAGACAACCAGTCTGCTTGTCTTAACCTTCCTTGTCAGTTGGGTTTTCCTGAAACCCTTAGCATGTAGCTTCCGATTTTAGACTTTCTTCGTTCTTTGCTGCCTACCGTCTTTGGAAGTTGTGCTCGAGTAAGGATTGATCAGAAAATGACAGAATTTATACCAGAAGGTTGAGAAAAGCCCATTGCCAGTATGTCTCATTAATAATTGAGTAAAATAGATGGAATTCAAGACTTTTGAAACAAGTTAATTCCTGTATTAGATCCCATTTACCCCAAATGATAGTTCATGGGCCTTTTGCAAGCCAATTTTCAAGATAATCCACAGTGAAAACGAATTTTGTTGTGATTTGCTCAACTTGAAGAGCTGTCAAGAAAAACGCAGAGCTATCATAGATTCTCATGGGTCAAGACTGAACAGCATCTGCAGCAGCAAACGAGCATGCAGGATTACCTGGAGCTTGTCTGCATCGTGACTGATGGTGGCTGTATGTACTGTCCCACGTTGGAAGGCCCTTTGGCTGAATAAGAAGACTTTTCCATGCTTTGTTCTGACTTACACCGTTGTGGTCTGTTCTGTTTTAATTGTAGTGCCACCTAGTGTTTTTTTCTTTTTAATACTCAACTGGTTAGTATTCAGTGTCTGTTGCTTCACGTGGTTGGCAGTCACAGATGTTCAATAACAAGCCTAGTTTTGTTCCTGAGTAGTCCTCTCCATATCACACAGTCTTTTGCTCTTCACATAAATATCAGGTTTGAATATTATTTGATGGTAAGTATTGTAACGCTTATCCTGAATTCTAAAACATTAACATCAAGCAGTTGTTGCTTTTCAATTTAGTGGGGTTAAAAGTGACTCTAACCTATAATTTGGGTGAACCAGTGATAGAATCAGGTAGTCTGGATGTAATTCCTGGCTCCTGGAGTGATTTGCTTTGTAGTCTTGTGCAGTTATTTAACCTAATTTCCACACAACTACAAATTAAGGGCAGTAATATTTCAATACCTTGCAAGAAAGTTGTTTAGACTGCACAAGGGAATTTCTGTGATATTTTGAAATTCAAAATGTCAAAGGAATGCTAAGTCTCTTTTTTATAATTAACTTCACACGTGTAGAAAAGAGAGTTGTAATCTTTTGAGATGAAAAATGCCATAAATGCAAGATTTGTGCTGGAAAAATTAAATGAAAAATTAATTAAAGTTTTAATTTTCTATGAAAAAAAAACACAAAAATACTAGTCCTAGTCTCCTAATGCTCAGATATAATCTACTGATATTCAACCAGTAAACAGAATGTGATTACATTTGTATTTCAAATATGAATTGTATTATTAATGTTTTGAGGCTAATGCAAAAGGGTATCGTATCTTCCCTGATCAGCCATGTTATATGTCAGCCTAATCAGAACCAAATATTGAACGATGGTGGGAGCAAGTGGAATGAAAAAAAAAATCTTTGTGAATATTCTAGCAGTGACCTTTCAAGCCTGTTATCAGGAAATAACGAAATCAAATTTAAAAATGTTAATTTAGCTGTAAGACTGTTACTGAACTATTCAGTGATGAAAACAAACTTGTTATTCATACCTGTGCCCTTTAGAAAAGATCTCAAAAAAGATCACTTACCTGTAGTATTCTATAGTCTGTTGCAGGAAGGTGTCTAGTGTAAACTTAAGGGACAGGTTCTTGTGTATAGAATAATAAAAAAACCTCTCGATGAGGATTGTTGGCGCTGAGGATCAGCTACACCCTGGAAACATTTCAGACAGAGGACAATGAAGATTAAATCGTTACTTGAATCCAGAAACTTTAAGTCCCATGTAGATATAGGTGCGTGGGGGGAGGGCATAACCTTCCTTCCTTTTAATGAGAGCACTAGTAAAATAGTTAATCTGTATGTTCAAAATTCATAATTTTTAATGCAAACATTTAAAGAAATCTCTCCCAAGAGAATGTGTAATACCTACTTTCTGCCTAGTTTCTCCGTAGGCTGAAAATAGGGAATCATACATCTTACTCTGGTTATAGAGTACCCTCTGAGTTCCCATAGCTTTTTGCTAACTGATTTGAAAGGTACATTTTGTAACTATCTTGTTGCCTGGAGAAGGTTGTCGCTGTGTTGGAAATCTAATAGCTATAGCCACAGGGCTCTGAAGAGAGCTAATTAGAGCAATTTAGAATAACTAAAGTTCTGTTCCTAGGAGGACACTGAAGAGATCCTACCCCAAAGCAGCATGCCACAATTTCAGAGAAAATTTATTGTAATATTCCTGCGTAAGTCATCTGGTATCCCAAGGATTTGCAAATGGCTATCTATTATGGTTTGTTCTTTTAGCCCTCATTATCAGGGGCACTCATATGTGTCTTGTAACATTCCTGGCAATATAAAAATGGAAAAACTCAGTCAATCAAGCTTTGTCTGCCTTACTTCTTAAGCAAGCAACCAGTTACCAGCCAGAACCAAGCTGTTCAAATGTACAGAAACAATCTTTTATCATGCTGATGTGGCTTTACACCTTGAGACAAAGTTATTGAGCTTTGGGAAAAGGGTTTTCAAATCATTTGTGATTCTCGTAGACTCTTAGTATGGTGCCATTGATTTTCTTAATATTTTTCTTAAAAATAAATTGTTGTCTTTCGACTTACCAGAACGACCTGACAGAAGAGGCGGTCAGCTGTGTTAGCCTGTTCTCTCCCCTCTCTCTTCTGTTACCTTCAGGTTTTGCCAAGAAGACAGAAGTTGTTGGTGTCTGTTTCTGCACAAAGGCTGACAACGGAAATGCTGTTTTTGGAATGGTATTTGGGCATTCAGATCTACATTTTTCTTTCTTTCTTAATTTTTCTGTAAGGTTTGATGAATTAGTTGCTCTGGGCCCATTCCTGCTGCCCTTGTGTACAAGTGATTTGTATTAGTCAAAAGGAGTGTTGTATGGTGAAGGACTGCCAAGCCAGGTGCTAGGCAAATAGGCTGCCAGTAGTGCTGTCAAAGCCTGAGGCCTGGCTATTTATTGCTCGAGTGTGACTTGTGCAAATGTTTCTCCCTTGCTTTTTACATATTTTTTCTGATGACTGACGGGAGGTTAAACTGCGTGGTTGGTCGGGCCAGCGCATGGAGCTCTGTTTGGGCATGGTGTTTTAGTGCTCTAATTCACAGTTCGGTCTCACAGGCAGGCTGTTCTTCCTGCGTCAAACTGGCTAACGAAAGAGGAATGCTCATTCTGCTGATCCTATGCATGTCCACTGAAGAGCTGTGAAGACAAGAAGCATAAAGCAAAATTTAAAAAGATTATCTTCTGCCTTTATCCAGCTCCTCTAGAAAGCTTTTAATTGTGTTTCTATGCATGATTAATGAGCGGGTGAACACTCTGGTGAGACGACTAGTATTCTGCATTCAGTCCTAATCTAGGTGGATCTGGCCAGAAAAGGGACAAAAAGTTCAGCTAAAAATAGCTGGAGTGGGGGGGAATAAAAAGCTTCAAAAACCTGATTTCCACATAAATAAAATCTACCTAATGCCCTTTTGGTGCTTTTTGTAGAGGCCACAATTTCTGAACCTGGATTTAAACCTGTCTCCAAATGAGGGCTTCACGTGTTATTTCCTTTCCACAAGCATCTGAGAACACACAACTTCAACCCTGTTTTAAGAGCTCATATCATCATTATAGTTAGGTGAAATTTAAGGTGTGGGCGTGCTAGATTTTCCTCAAAATCTCTTGGATTCTATCACTGATATCTATTCTATCACTGATAGAGAGTATAACTCTCTCTATGTGTTATCTATTGTATATTGGAATTTACTGGAGTGTAAGACCTGTGCCAGGCAGATACAGACAGGACTGAGTGAAAGCCCTTGTTTTACATCCACAGCACTTGCAGCTTGTTCAGAAAGCAGGAGTGTGGCTGCTTTGGCTTTTGCGATAGTCGTTACCCAAAGTACTTTCACTGCTGTTTTAAAGGTCACCTCAGATTTATGAATCACCTCAGGTTGGTGTGTTATTAATCAATCAGAAACCAGAAAATTATCGGTTCAACAGTATGAATGCTCTTGTGCTAGATGTTTATAAAATAAAATACCAGGAAGAGAATCGGTACTTCTGTGCTATGTGTTAAATAGGAATTCTGCGGCTGTAGCTCAAACCACATGGGTCTTTCCCCCCGAGTCCATTACCAGCTCCCAGTGCTGCTCTGCACTGTCATTCTCTGACCTGACTGATGAAGCTGCTTCTCATTGCCTATGAAACCCACTGCTGGTCCTTTGATTTTGGCCTTTCTGTCCTTTCTCCTTCTTCCTCTCTTACCTTCTGCTCTGTTTGGAGTGGAAAAGCCTCTTTACCACACTGCTTCCCTCTCTGCTCACTCACTTGTTCTTGGGTTTTGCTCAGGCTGTCCTTGCTTAAGATCTTACTGTTATTTGTGATCAAGAACACCTTCACCTTTTTGATATTAAACCTTGCTTCAAGTGCACTGTGTTCATTTCTGGAGATGCATATGCTCATGATATTAGTGTTGGTTGATAATTATGCTTGTGCTGTGGTAAAGCATTAAGGTGGAGAACCCCTGTGGGTTCTCTTTTAATTCACCTTTATTACTGAGCAAAGCAGACTTCCACTTCAAAGAGCTAACAGCTTTTTTTTTTCTTTTTAATAGTGCTGTCCTGTAGTTTTCTGCTTGCTTAATTTGTATTTTTAAGTCTATTTTTAAAATGATATTTCTATTGTGTCTTTTAAAATGTGTGTTTATTACTTTTCTATGACTCCCCAAATGCCTGGGCTGGCAAAGTCTTAATGAATAAAATTACTGTCATGTTATAGCTATAAAACTCCACTCCTTCCCTGGAATGAGGCGTGCAAGTTTGAAAGAGCTGAGGAAAATGAGAAATATAGTTATCCTGGAGTTATTTAAGTAAAATGGGATAAATACATAGGAAAAATATTTGTAAGAATCTGTTGCAGTTATGGACTGTTAATGTGTTAATCTTCCTAATTCTATGTAATGCACACAAACCAAAGGGTGTATCTGTACTACTATTACAGTGATGTGCGCTCTGTAGGACAGATCCTCCAGACTAGCTCTGAGCTGGTTGTACTTCTGGAAAGCAGCTAGTATCTGAGGCAGCTTGTATGTCATACAGCTCTGTGCTGCTCTGCAGACGCATTAGTGACTGTCTACACTCAGATCCAACATCTTTTCCGTTATTTTGAAAAGAAGGAGCTGTTTTGGACTGTTGGTTGTTGTCTTTCAATAACAATTGTTAACACCTTGGTGCAATACGAATTGAATATAGGTTGGACTAGGTGATCTTGGAGGTCTCTTCCAACCTAAATGATTCTGTGATTCTGTGGTTCTGTGATTCTGTGAATAAAAGATGCGCAAACAAGAACTTCAGAGATAACTGAGAGCCATAAGGTAGCTGCTGTACTCTTCTGACAGAAGACTGTGTGACAGAGGCTGTTTTGTCACACTTCTCTACATTGCAAATAATTGTTTCAGATCCAGCATTTCAGTAAACTCCAGCTGTACTAGGTAGATCATGCAAGCAGTTGACCAGCACAGCTACAAGCAAGGTCAAGCAAGAGCATAGCACAGGAAATAGGTAGGCATTAATGGCATTAGCCTTATTACTGCTCCTGCTTTGTAAGGAATACGTTCCCAGTTGGGAGCAATTGTTAAGCAGCAAACAAATTTATCCTGCTTTTTGCTTCTCAGATTTTGCCTGCCTTTCTTAAGGGGCCTGCAGATCACTAAGTGCAAAGTGCTGATAGAAGGTAGAAGATGACTTAAGGTAGTGCCACCCTTTCACGTAGAGTCACTAAATGGGACAGACAGCACACGTTTATCTTCCTCTGGTTGCGCAACGTGGTGGGTTGACCCTGGCCAGCAGCTAAGCACAAACCAGCTGCTTGCTTACCTTCCCCTGTAGTGGGGTGGGGGAGAGAATCAGAAGGGCAAAGCCAAGATAAACTCATGGGTTGAGGCAAAGACACTTTAATAAGTGAAGGAAAGAAAAAAAAAACAGAAGTGATGGAAAGGCAGTCACCACCTCCCATCAGCAGAGCGATGCCCAGTCAGTCTCTGAGCAGAGACCACCTTGGAAAGACGCGCAGCCCAGTGTTGCTGCTGAGCATGACATTACATGGCACGTCAGACTGTCCCAGCTGTGTCCTCTCCCCCTCTCCTGCCTGCCCCCAGCCTACCTGCTGGGGGGCACAGTGAAAAACAGGGAAGGCCTTGCTGCTGTGCAAGCACTGCTCAGTGACAGCCAAAACATCGGTGTGTTATCAACACTGGTTTAGTTGTAAATGTAAAGCACAGCACCGTACAGGCTGCTGTGAAATGATAACTCCATCCCAGGCAGACACCGTGCACACAATAATAGATAGGCCTGACCCACAGTGGGGTAAATGCTATGCAAGCTGTAAATTCACTCTGACTGTATTTGCATCTTCTTGTATTTTCTTTTGTTAGTATTAATGACGTGTATCAAGTTGACATAGAGAAATACCGATATTTTAAACTCCAAATAAATTTTATGAAAACTATGAGCAAAAAAAAAAAATTAAAATGCAATGGCTGAAATTCTGCATCTGATCTCTGTGTGCACATAAATATTTTGATCTTCACATATGTTCTCCACTTGCGGTTCCAGAAAATTTGTAGCAGTCTGATCACTCTATGACTGCATTTTACAAGAGTTGTATATTCATCATGTTTTGCTTGCATTTCATGATATATTTTCACTGCATGTTTAGGTGAAATTCTAGTTTAGAGAAATATGTACCCTAGGTAAATATAAATCTCTGGTTTAGAGAAACTTGCTCCTGGAGAATTATTTGTGTTTTCTTCTAGAAAATTCAGTGCTCTGTGGTGAAATCTCAGTTTGTGTGGGGACTTTCTGGAACATCATTTCTAGCATTCCTCCATTTGCACTGTAAGTGCCCTTTATTTGAACTCCTATATTTATGTGAAATTTAGTACGTTGCTTTCTGGGAGCAAAGATCAGTTGGAGCAGAGGAGCTGAGATGACATGCAGTATATTAGGCTGGAAGCAGTAATACATTATTAAAACCAAGGAGTGTTTTGACTTCCAAAGGGTCAAGGTATAAGTCGAGTGTCAGGCTTCATTTTGTTCTTCCAGTGATTCCATTGTGGAACTTTTGTACCCGCTGGTTGGGCTGACACAGAATTTTCTGTTTTTTCTACTACGTAAGTTAGGAAGTGAGCGATTCGGGTGCTAGGTGTGTGTAGCCCCATTACAGACACCCCACATATCCCACCTGGCCTCTAGCAGCTGTTCCAGAAGGGCACAAGTCTTAGTAGGTCTTGTGTCATTTCCACGAGCCCCATGCTAATGTCTCATTTAAAATGTTTTTAGATATCTGTCTTTGGGCACTTGAATCACTCTTCATACATCACTTGTAGCAAATATATCTAGAAAAATCTAGAAAGCTTGGGATTCTCCTCAACAGCCTCCTTCTGCAGCTTCTTTGAATCATTAGTTACCTCTAAAAGAATAGGAGGGAAGATTGAATCTTTGGGATGAGTGAAAAAGATTGTTGACCTTAGGAAGGACTTCAGAATGTTTGCAAAAGTTGAGTCTACTATTTCTGTGTTGGCTCTTCTTTCTTCAGCAGCATTTGTGGCATGCCAAAATACTCGTTGCTTATCCTTGATGTTTCTTATTCTCTCTTCCTTGGTGCCAGAGATCACAGAATCACAGATTGGTTGGTGTTAGACAGGACTTCTGGAAGTCATCTTTTCCAACACACCTTCTGAAGCAGGGCCACCTGGAGCAGGTTGCCCAGGACCATGTCCAGGTGGCTTTTGAATATCTCCAAGGAGGAGACTCCACAACCTCTGTGGGCAACCTGTGCCAGTGCCCCGTCACCCTCACAATGAAAAAGTGTTTTCTGACGTTCGGAGGTGACGTGTATATGCAGTACATGCACAGATGGCTATAATGGTCTGGTTAACCTGGTGTCAGGATACTAGCATGTCTGTGTGATGAACATATCGATGTGTATCTCACGCTGAACTGAACACTTCAAATATATTTCCTTGTTTAGGAAGCACGCAGTGCTAGTGGCATTACAAAGTTGCCCGTGTCCTAGTTTTTATCTTTTTTCAGTCATGTCAAAGTTGGTGTATATGTTCCTACTTATTAAAAAAAGGGTAAGGTTGATTTGTATGATTTAATCATAAATGTTTACCCACTGCTTGGACCATATTGAAAATAAAAACCCATCGTGTTAAAAACAAATACCTCATATGGCACACAGAAGTGGCAGCCAGCATCCAGCAGACTAGAAAGATCTTACATTATTTTTCTAAAGTTCTGAAGTAAAAGGAACATACATGTGAAAATATTTAAGTAATATGTTCTTCTTGTACTTTAGCTTGTGTTCTGTAAATGCTTTTGAAAATCAATAAAAACAAATTGTATCTTATGCGTTGTGTTTGCAAGGACAGCAAGCCTTTTCCTCAAATTTATTCAAGTTTGGAAAAAAATCAGTGCGGATAAAAATCCTTTATTGAAAATAGTAATTCCTGATGTTTTAATATCTTGTTTTCCTTTAGCTAAGGAAGATTAGGAAGCATAGGAGTGATTGTTTTTTACTGTTATGAAAGTATTTTATTTTTTGACACTGACTGGCATCAAGAATAAAAGCAAATAAATATAAGCCGTACTGAGAATTCATGCTCTGATGTTTTATTTCTACTCAGAGAAGATAGGGTACAGAAAATTTTTCAACTGCAGTAAAGTTCTCATTTTCATTAAGCAGAGATAACTTTATCCTTGCTGTTATTTTTCTGAAATGAGGGGTGTTATTCTGCTAGGCATGAGAGTGACCTGCTCCCATTGCATTGCTGGTCTAGGACAGACTACACTCGCGTGGGTTTCTTCCCTTCAGCTGAATACACACATACAGGTAAATTGTTTTTACCTCTGCAGCTGTTTGTATGAGTATGGGCAGCATGGATAGAAGAGCACAGTGACTTAAACCCGTGGCTTTCAGGTGGGTAAGCTTGTGTTGCCTCAGAGAAAGGATGCCGTTCCATGTCCTGTAGCTAAGTCTGAAATTCACCACGTGCCTGATTAGGCAGAAGCCTTCTGTAGGAACAAGTGGGGGTTAGTACCCATGAGATGTTCAAGTCTGGTATTTCCTACAGAGTATCTGGAAATCACTCTGGGGGAGACAGGAGAGAGGCTTTGATTTTTTAAATAATTAAGTTTCTATCATATCAGAATATGTTGTTGTTATAAAAAAAAAAAAAAAGAGTGATATAAAAGAAAATAGGATGATGGGAGTATTTCCAAAGCTTCTATTTTAATGAAATAAGTGTGTCAGAAAGAAATAGTGGAGAGTAAGATTTGCACAGAAATAGGACTAAACAGATTTAACATCTAGTCTTTATTTTGAGATTATCAGATTTCTCCCTATTAGGCTGTACAGACCCCAATTGAGCAAGTTCTCTGTAAACAGAAGATTCGTATTTCACTCCCAACATTTAATGTTCCAGTCTCCCTTGTATTGACATGAAAATCTGAATTTTTAGTAGAGCTGCTACATTTTTTTCTCCTTCCTTGGAAGTATCATGTGTCTAGAAATGTTTATGGTTCCTTTTTTCTGCCTGCTGATTTTTATTTATTTTTAGTGAATTCTTTTACTCTCATCAGTAGCATATGAGTGATATGGATTACTGTAGTAAATATGAATTTTTTATGAATATTGTAAATATTAATTTAAAAAATGAGAAGCTGATAACTGAAATGTTGATGCTGCTTTGGAAATTTTCCTGCTCCTGAGGTGATAGAAATTATGTATGGGTTTAAGGGTGTGGAAAGCAACATGTCTTGGGGAAATTGTGCTGTAGTGATAATGTAGCAGCCTAAGAACATGGAAATGTAGGATATTTAGATTGTGCAAAAGACAATAAGAGCTCAGGCTTAAGCTGCTGCAAGTTGATACTAGAGATGACATGGAACCAAGGTTCAAATTTTAAACTCCTTCCTTACATTTCTGCACCATTAGTAGTCATTACCGTGCGTCAGAATCCGGCCAATTGGCTCAGCTGAATCTGATGTTGAAGAAGAGAGTGTGAAGAGACATTGCCATCTTCAGGGCTGGGAGGGGCACAGGGCTGGTCCCCAGGAGTTTCATTTATTACGTTACACCTGACTTGCTGGGTTAAACACGTCATTTTAGGCAGATTGTTAAAACTCCCAGTTACACAGCTTTCACTGAGCTTGTTGAGAGTTACCTGCCAGGAAGTTCTTGAAAATTCACCTTTCTAGACTTACCGTATCTCTCAAGCTCGTGTGCTTTCGCCTCTGGTGGGTTATTTGTGAAATAAGACCGATGCCTCTTTCTTTCTTGGAGATGAAGAATCACAGAATCATTCAGGTTGGAAAAGACCTTCACAGAAGTATTTTGGGGGAGGTGGTGGTTTTGGCCAATGGAAAAATTTTCTCTGCATAACTTGAGATTCCTTTCATCCATAAGGTCCCTGGTTAGGACGGAGCGTTAACTGTAACTATGGACTCACTGTTGAAGCAGAAAGTTATGAGGCTGTTTGTAGTTTTGCCCCAGGGCTTTGACTCTTATTTGGTGCTGTCACTGAAGAATGATTTTAGAAGCAGCTCCGTGATGAGAGGTACTATCTTTCAGCTGATGTGTTACATTGAGGTCGCTTCTCCCAATGGCCCTCTTAAAAATCACCTCTGTGACTTGTCAAACATTCTATTTCCCAGTAAAATTAATTCTGAAAATCAAGGTCTGTGTATGAGATATTACCGAGCCCATAATGGTGGCTCTGTTTGCCCTGTATTCATTGCACTACTGGTATTTCACTTACAATTTTTGTCAGGACTTACATTACAAAACTCAATTTTACTCCGTTCTATATCACAAAGCAGCATATGTCATGCTAACTCCACTGAGCAGAGTAAGATTGCTACATGAAATCTTATATCATCTTGTGATATATATACGCACAAGATTACTCAGAAAATAACTTGTCACCACTGTAGACACTTCATGGTTGCTGGAAGAACCGCTCCATACTGAAGGTCACATGTACACACGCTGATTTAACAGCTCTATTCACCCTGTGCTAGAACAGTGCTGCCAGAAGGATGGCAGGAGGCTGAGAAAGCTTTATACTTGCAAGGAAAGCTTTCTGCTCGCTCCCTTTGCTTTAAAGGACTGAAGATCCTTACATTAAAAGGAAGTAAGGCTTTGTAACTCCCTTGTTTTGTGGAAATAAAAGCACTCTCAACTCCTTTTGACCTCAAACTCTATTAAGACTCCAAAAGTGTCACAAATGTTGCCCTGTAGCACGCTGATTGCAGTGGTAGTTTTGACACTTTCAGGTTGTTTATTCCTTGGTTTAAATCCTGTTAGGGATTTTATTTTTTCATTTTTTGAATACAGATAAACAGTTCAAGCAGTTCAATGTCATTGGGTCTTTCAGCTGAGATTTTAAAAAGCATAGTCTGCTCAGATTCTTCGCATAGACTGAAATATTATAATCCATTCACAAGAACGGGAGTTAGGAAAGCTGTTTTGGGGTGCATATCACTCCTCCATATTCCTGTTCACTGTGCTGCGGGCTTTTCTCCGTGATGCATTTCAGTAGCGATTCTGAAGGCAAGAAGGCTTCCTTTCTGCTACTCTCATGAAAGTCTACTTAGATATGCTGATTTGGAATCTGCGCCTTTGCTATTAGTGTCCTGTGCGGTAGAGGTGGCTCCTGAAAACCCAGGTCTATGTTGGTTCTGTACCTTCCCAGCTGGGATAGTTAATGTTGCAGGCTCATCTTTTATGTGCTCTGACTTACTGTGTATCTAGAATTAAAGTTTGTTTTGGTTATGTGGTGCTGGTTGATATCTTGTCTTAAAGTGTTTCACAAAACCAGTGAGTTTCTTTTATTTCTATAGGGTGTATTTGATAAGAAGCCACAACATTCCACTCTTCTTTTGTCAGAATGCAAAATTTATGTCCTAAGTGACTTGACTTTTAGCAGAGCCGCATTCAGTATTTCACAAGGTTCTGATCTGGCTGTGTTAATTGATTTTGTAATGGTTCCAGTTCTTATGACAGAAGAATGTTGTATGCAACCCAGAAGTGTTGTGCTGTTTGTAGTTCACAAATCAATAACTGCACCTAAAAAACTAAACTCTAACAACATTAATTATAGATAAAGGCAAAGGCCAGATATGACTCTCTATCAAATTCCTTCCCTATCCTATTTCTAAAGATTTTTCATGAAAAAAAAAAAAGAAAAAAACCAACATGCAATTTATGAAGTTTAGTGATAATGTTTAATCTTATATATAAATGAGACTCCAGAGTTCCATTTTGAAAATAGAACGGAAGAATTTCAACAAGCAGAATTCCCTACCCACTTAATAAAATTGGCGGTCTCTCCTAGCATATTATGTAAGAATAACAAACAGCCAAACAAAATCCAGAGATGTAGTTGTGCATGATGTCAGTATTGACATAAGGAATTACTTCTGGATTGTAAAATGCCTGCAGAGTCTATCAGCACTTTTACAGTAACCAAGCTGGAACCTAAATTTGCATTCTACCACTTTCATTTAAATTCTACCAGTCATATAAAATAAATAGATAGACACCTTTTGATAGTTTTTTTTCAGGCTGTGAATGTTGAATTAAAATGTGTGGCTGCCTAGTTAAGTCACATGCTGTCATGAAGAGTTCATTTGAAAGCAATTCAGGCATTGCAGGGAAGGGTTTAGCTTAGTAAGCTTATTATTGCTTTCACTGTTAACTTGAGTTCTAACATGAAATTGCTTTAATAGCTTTGTTGCTGTTTTAAATGTTTTATGGACTTTTCTTCTCCCCACAAATTTTAATCACCAAGTTTAATTTAGGGATCTTTCCTTAACGAAATGCTCGGCATTGTGCAGATGCTCTTGAACCTTGTCCTGGCAAAGTCAGCAGAGACTGCCAGCTTTGCACTGAAGGAAAGGAGAAACATTTACTTTTGTTTCTTCTCCTGGCAAAGTTTTGGAGGCAGTAGTCTATGGCAAGGGATGGTGACAGCCACTGTAAATTAATAATAACTACATTAGCACACTTTCTTGCAACGTGAATGTGAATTATGGCCTCAACTTATACTTAAGTCTAATTTTGCAATAGAACAACTTCTAGCATTAAGAATATGCTCATTTTTTTCTGTATATGTGAGATCTGGGTTGTGGTGCAGGTTGCCTACACCAGTGTGATGTGAATGTAAAAGGGCACTACCGAACCAGTGTATCCAAATCAGTGCTAGAGTCTGTGTAGACGCTGAGGAATGTGGACAGACATGCTATCCAGAAGGTGGCTAAAGCGACGAATGCATTCTGCAGCTGGAGGCTAGCACACCTGCTGCAGAGTGTCAGGTTGGTAATCGTGCCATGTAGTGCTAAATCAGCCAGTGTAGCTCCAGCCACCACTGGCATGGTTTAAGGCTTTGACCTTGCCCTGAAGTAAATGAGGACTCGCACATTCTGGCTCGTTGGCTTTGATGCAACTTCCAGCCAAGAGATGGCAATGAGCAGCTTTTAGGGCAGTAACACCTTAAACTGCTCCAGACAGCTGCTAAAAATCAAGTTGTATTTGTTTGTATCTGTTAGTTTTGTAGTATAAAAATGTTGATATAAAGTCTCATAAGTCAAAGAAGCAGAAGCAAACTGCACAGGTCTAAGCCAGATTAGATGTAAAACAAGAATGTCATAATCACGGGTAGTACTTCAAAATAGCGTTCATTAAGCCCATGCAAGGCACAGAGAGATTTGGGGGGGAAGAAAATGTACTACATTACAAAGATTACTAAGTTCCACTTTCTAAATCGACTGAGGTATTAGGAAGAATAAATGTCATGGAAAGTCAATAAGACTTGGCTCCTGGGTAACCCATGTTATTTTAAATGTCATGCTCTGTACTAAATATTGACTGATTTTATACATGTTACTGAATCTTCCTGGGAAATTATCTAGATTAAGCTAATGCCTGTGAAAGGAGCAGTCACTCCCAGGCCATCCATTTCTGATTTTTTGCTTCTTTAAATATTGATACCCAAGAAAGGAGTCTAAGAGAGAAAATGGCTGATAAACTACAGGTGACCAGAATGCCTAGTAAAGATCTATGGCAAAGAAAATACCGGTGTCAAATGCTGTATGCTCTGAGAAAGGGGTGTTACATACAGAGACAGACACCCCTGCAACTCTGAAGTGTGGTTCGGCTCATATGTACTTACAGTTTTCCAGGAAATAATCCACAGAAGTTGTATTTATGCTAAAATAAACACGTTGTTTAATTTATTGAGTTGAATGCTATAGTGTTTTCCAGTTTTTCTCTCTCTAGACTCTGCTTGAGTGTTCTCAAAGTAACACAGATGGTTTTGATTGTCAAATATTTCGTTGTTAATGTTAAATTTCAGGATGTTTTGTAGAGGAAAGTTGTTTTTCTTGTTCCATCAGAACCAGCAACATCAGATTGTAATACTAATTTTACGTGCACTGGTCTTGACTCTTCTTTCATGTTAGTCTTGTACTCAGTCTAGCATACTGAAAGCAGTAGGAGATACTCTATTAACTAACGGGAGTTGGACTTCTCAAAGAAAAAGAAAATTGTCATCTGAGATCAGAATCTGGCATTCAGTTTCTTTTCTACAATTTTAAGTATCTTTCCTGATTTTCTTTGTGAACATCAGAGAGATTTTACAGAGGGATATCTTCCAGTCTACACCGGGAGTTGAAAGAGCAAAAATATTTTCTCTTGTTTCAGTTCTAACCAGATACCTGCTTGATTGTAGTGTTCTCCTGTATGACACCATGGAAAAGCTCTGGCAGTTAATAACTCTGTTTCCAAAGCTGTGTACTTTGGCTGTAAATAGCATTCCAGGTGGAAAATTGGCACAGCAGGTGTCATCTCAGGATGCTCAGAATTCTTTCTCCCTCTGCTACCAAATAAAGCAGAGGAAACATTGTAAGGATTTTGTGGTTTCATGTTGCACTGGGCTGCTTTTCATTCTCGTTACTCAGGTTTTCCTTCCCATCCAGCCTTCCACAAGTTTCTTAGATGAATGAGGGTCTACAAAAATGGAAGGAGAAGGACTCAGTGAACTGCAGGCTGGGCAGCACTCCTCAGTCCCTGCAGAGCTTCTGAAGCAAGTCATGCTGGAAGCAACTTCCCAGGCACACAAAGAGCAAGAAGATAATTGAGAACAGCACAAACTTAGCAGGACAAGTGATTCGTGACAATTCATTACCTTCTAGAATTAGATGACTTCTCTGTGGATGAAGGAATAGTGGTGGATGTTGTTTATGTTGACAAGGCTTCTGACATGGTCTCCAATACCATCTTTGTCCAAAGCTAAACTGGGGAGACATGTATTGGATAGTGGACAGACAACCGGACCGTTGACTCGAAGAGGACTGATGCATGGTTTGGAGTACAACTGGCAGGCAGCTACAGTCAGTCAGTCCTGGGGCTGATTCTGTTGAACATCCTCATCAGTATGAAGGGGCAACATGTACCTCAGCAAGTTCATGGATGAAGCCAAATTGTGGGGTGGGGAGAGGAGCAGTTGATACTCTGGATTGGAGCACAGCTTCCATTCAGAAGAACCTCAACAAATGGGAGGAGTGGGCTGCCAGAAACCTCATGATGTTCACAAGGCAAATGCACTGTTCTGCCAAGACGAATTACTACAGGCTGGGGGCCAACTGGCTGGAAATCAGTTCTGCAGAAAGACTTGAGTGTCCTGGTGGATGGCAAGGTGACGGGTCAGCAGGAACTTACAATGAAGAGCGATGAAGGCAAATTGCTTACTAGTCTGTCTTATCAAGACTGTAGTGAGCAGATCAAGTGGTTATTCCCCTCTATTCGTTACTTATGGGACCCCAACTAAAGCAATGTGTCCAGTTTTGACCTCCTGTGCAAGAAAGAGATGAATAAACTGGAGCAAGTCCAACAGGGAGTAAGATGGTTAGGGGGCTGCAGCATAGGAAAGTTAAGGAAAATTAAGACAGCATAAGGAAAAGTTGAGAGTGCCATGCTTGTTTACCCTGGACAAGTGAAGGCTAAGTGAGAATCTACCTGCAGTGTTCTACTACATCAAGGCATGATATGGAGAGGGATGGAACCAGAAAAAGGACAAGATGCAATGGATACAATGTAAGGTAATTTTAGTTCACAGCAAGGGTGCTTAGAACAGGAACAGGTTGCCCGGAGAGGCTGTGAAGTCTCCATTCTTGCAGGTGTAGTAACGTGGTTAGTCCCTGAGCAACCTGATTTCACTTTGGAACTTGCCCTGTTTTGAGGAGGAGGTTGAGCTTGGTGATCTCTTCCAACCTAAATTATTCTATAATTATCCCATCCTATAATATACCTTCACCTGTGGACATGACATCCTTCTGAGAGGTAGGAGAGATGTAGGGAGGAGATGGGAAAGAAACTTGAGGTTTGGAAGTCATTCTCTGGGCTTTTGTAGAAGATTCTTTAGATCTTGGTTAGTCCTTGCATCAGCTCTCCTGATCTTCGTGGCTGTATCGATCCTTTAGAAGTATCACAGAGCTCTGTTGATGCCTCAGCAGCAGCATGGTCCAGCATACGGGACACAAGACTGACACTCAGCTGGATTCTGGACTTGACCATGCTGTTGATCTGCAAATCCACAAGCCCTGGTTGCTTGTTTTACCCTCCCATTCCTTCCCTATTTAGACTGCAAACTTTTTGGATCACAAAGTGGCTTTTTACTAGATGTTTTGCATACAGCATGCCCTGGCCTCATATTGTGTATGGCTGTTAGTGCTGTTTTTTTTTTTTTTTGTAAAATGCCACCTGAGATTAACAATGCTGTTAAAGTGTGAAGTATACAGCTGGAATTTCCTTCAGACTGCTTTGGTCGTGTAACACTGAGAGAAAATTAAAGTCCTCAATGCTGTGCTGCTCCCAGTAAGAGGCTTAAATAAACTTGTACTGTGTATTGAAATGTTAGCAGCAGTGACTGGAGACTGGGATTGAATTAGAGTAATCTGGGAGGAGATGGGCTGAAGAGTCTTGTTACAGTTAATGGAACAGGATGAAGGAGAAGATCTGTATTTGCTTGTAAGATTCTGCTTGTCCCAAAATAAAAACAAAGCTTTGAGGCTTTATGTGGGGCTGAAATCCTCATGCGGCTTGGTGGAAGACTTCATGTTGATTCTGTAGTGTTAATTCCTGCAGGGTGCTGTGAACCCCTGACTTCCAATTAATGTTGATAGAAAGCGCTTATGGGATTTATGAGCTAGAATTAAGAAAAATAACTAATGTGGACTGCTGCCATAGGCTCTGGAGATTCTCTTTTAGCCAATTTTGCTGCCGTAGAATTGCTTCTGGCAAAGTACTGCAGCTTGCTTGCTTTCCTTTTCCGAAATGGAAGGAAGTCACGCTGTAGGCATGTGTTTCTGGCAGCTTCTTACAAAGGCAACTGGAGTAGCTTGAAGGGTTCAGAGACCCAGCGCACTGTTCTCATTGCATTGCCACCTATGAGGCAACAGAAGAACAACCCTAAAGCCTGGTCCATGGCCGGGGCAGATTATCTCACTTTTGGAGGAAAATCTCCAGGTGCCCCACAGGTGACTGAGTAGCTCTGTGTTATTCCTTACTCAGGGGCTGTGTAACTGTGGGTATGGCTGGGATGGGATATGGGTGCTTCAGCCCCCTGAGGGGGTTTGCTCCCACACACAGCGGCCGCTGGGCTAATTTCTGGTGGTTGGACAAGGGAACTGTGTGCTTGCTGATTCCTTACCTTTCGCAAACTAAACTAAGCCCAGATCTGAGCCAGCTCAGCATGGGGCTGAAGCTTTTTAAAATAAGTTTATTTGTTCCTAGCAACTTTTGGTCAGAAGTCACTTTTTTTTTAAAAAAAAATAAGAGGATTCTTACCTACTGAGGTTATAAAGCTGTGATTTAAATTATTCTGGGAATGGCATTTATCAAATAAATACTAGTCTTAAGTTTGTATTAACTTGTCCTTTGCTCAGCTTTGCTCTGATAGAGCTACTATGAACATACTGCAGGTGACTCAGAAAGCTTTGAATTTTATTTCATTACTGCTTGTCTGATTATTCCTTATGGGAGGTGTTATTGGTGTTTGTAAAGTGCTTTGAAATCCATGTATGAGTGGTCCCATAAAAGAGAAAATCTGTTCTTTGGCAATGCCAGGAAAAACAAGCATTGCTTTGAATGTGGCCCATGGAGTAATCCTCGGTAGCTCCCTTACCATTACTTGAATTTATGAAAAAATAAATAAAACAATGGGGTATGACTGGGCTCATTAAAAACGTATTTTGTTATTAAGCGTCCTATAAAGAACAGACTGTAATATCAATTACTGGCTTCAGCAGTTTTGGGAAATAGGAGTGCCAAAGTACATGAAAGCCAATATGCACCAATGGTATAGTCATTGATTTTCATAGGACAATGGGAGTCAAAGATGGAAATTGATATTGAAGTGATGTCCTGGGTAATTGAGCATTTAAGTGATTCGGTAGTAGTCCTGTAGGTAAGGGAAGAGGTGCCCCTCTTCGTGCCTGTTCCATACTAATGAGTTTAGTCCTTTGTCTTTTATGCTTGTTGCTTTTGTAGTAGAGCTCTAAGTACCTGATCTTGACTTGAGAGTACTTGGCATCTTGCAGGATCAGGAATTGTGCCTGCTGAAGCTTGCTGCATTTAATTTAATTGTATCATTTTACTCACTGTTACTGACTCCATATATCCCAAGGGGAACATAGCGAAAGGAAAAACGGGAGAGCACCAGTAAACTATAATAGCAGGAAGAAGGAGCTAATTTTAAACTGCTTTGAAACATGCTTTCTGTAAGCAATGCTGTCCTCCCCAGTGGCCAAGAGCTAAACTATTGAAAAGAACTGCAGTAAACTTAGGTTTTCTTCCAGTGGCACAACATAATGCATTGATAACACTTAATTACAAGCACTGACTAAAATGGGTTTTCTAATCTAGGGAAATTGTCAAGTGGATAGGACCAAAAACCAGGAATCGTTATTGTGATCGGAATTTATAGTGAGGGTCATACAGAGGGTTAATAAAAGACTTAATAGATATTTGAGTAAAAGGCAAATCAGCAATTACAGTCCAATAGGTTGCTTATAATCATTGCCTTTAACTGTCCATTAAACCTTCTAATGGTACCGTCAGCTGTGATACGTAAATCTTACAACTATACCATCTTTCTAACATGTTATAGTCATTTAACCTTATAAAATATTTATAAGTGGAACCTTGTTGTAAGTGCAGCCCATATTTTGTGTCTTTGGTTTCTGCTCTGCAGCGTGCTGCCTACTGTGCCGATCGATATTGTCTTCCTGCTTCCTTGTTCTCCCCCATCTGCCTGTATCTAGGGAAAGAGAATTTTCTCTTAGCACCCCTGTGCTACCGTGGAATTGTGCAAACACATTTAATTACACACACAAATATTAGGAACGGCTTCCAAAAGATCTGTTCAGGAAATGCTAGAATGAATGTCCCCAAAGAGGCAGATGCAACCCTGATATTAAGGGCTCCCATCTCACAGCACATGAAACTGGGAGGTGAGACTCTGCGTGATGCCCTACGTAAAGCAGCGTTCCTCCTCTTCCTCTTGTGCCATGACAGCGTGCCATGTGGCAGGACCCGCATGGTGGTGTGGGTGGAAGGAAGGCCCGGTGGTGCGTCATTTGGTAGCTTTGCTGTTAGCCCATTTTGCAGCAGGAGAGTATTTTTGAAGCAGACCTCCCAGCTGGCAACACTTACTGCACATTTATTTGCATCAGGGAGCAGCTGTGGTTTGGATGAACTAGGTTGCTTTCAGAGAAAACTAAACCAGAAGATCCGCTGCAGGTATGTACCAAGTGTGTCCCCATCCCTAATACTGGGGACTGAAACTATGAATTGCCCTCAGCACCATGAGGTTCCCAAGCATGACTCAGATGCACACCAAGAACAGGCTTGTGAACTTTGAGTGTTTGTGCAGCACCCAGAAAGTGATTCTAGGGCCCACATGGCATGTATGCCTTGATGTTTGCTGTTGTTGACCACCCCTCAGCTCTTTCAAATTTGCTCCTTTTTTTCTTTTCTGGGACAAATCCTACCTCAATATTCTTCTCTTTCTTTATCAGCACTGTCTTGTGGTGCTGTCCCTGTTTGCTGAACCTGGTTCTGAACAAAACCCTGGTTTCTTCTACTGCATCTCCTTTTCCCTCTCTTACTCCACACACACCTCATTGCTCTCTTTCCAGGTGGAATGTCTGCTGCTTCTGCCCCAGAAGATCCAACAAGGTACGTGCTGCAGGCCCAGGAATATAGCTGTGTTTATTATCTTCTTTTGTGAGAAAGCTGAAAACTTCTCTGGTGGCAGAATAAGCAGCGGCTGTACCAAGAGCTTGCTAACATCAGGATAGCTTCTAGGTGCGAGGGGGGTGGCAGTCAGTGTTGTACAAAGCGCAGGAAGATAAGGTTCTCTTGATAACAACAGCTGCACTTCTGGGGAGACACAGGGGGTGCACACCTGTTAAGTAGGTTTGAACTGCTTTTCAGTTCAAAAACCTCTGAGTTCAGTTTTCTTTTCAGTTCAAAACCTCTGAGGCTGCCATCCACTTGCATGCTGGCACCCCGCGTCCTGCGATCATCGTGCAGGTGGGGCTGGAGGTGATTCAAAAAGAAAAAAGCAGGTGATTCAAAATTATTTTAGAAATTGAAATTAAACATTTTCTTTTGAAAACACTTATTTTGAAAAATTATCCTTAAAATGAGTGTATGCTAAGCCCTTAACTCAGTAAAAAATACATTTAGTTATTTTTATGCATTGAAAGTTTCTTAAATTGTTGTCAATATTTTGAAGAGTCAAACCACTGAAGTCACTGTCTGTGTGAAATCATAGGTTACTGAGGCTCTAATCTAGGATTAGTGTTTTTCTGCAAGCACAAAAAAATGATCCCTTATGTTGGCCTTTTCAAACAGTTCAGTTCAGTAATTATTTAACTCTAAGCTGAGAAACTGACCTGTACCGAAAAAGCAGAAAATCTTGTTTTTCTCTCCCAAATTGTTGGTAGTATAGGAGGATCAGACTAATTAAATCTTGGAGACAACAACTAAAAGAGACAATCAGATTAGTTTGCTAATTTTAGATGAGTATAGTCTTCTTTATCAAATAGAAATTTTTGAACAGAGAATTTGAGTTGACAAAGATTTTTCTTTGGGTATACAGCAGATTGAAGATTTTTATTTAACTTATAAAATAGCTTCAAATGCTACGTTATGCGTTTGGGGTGAATTAGGATTTTTGATCTAATTCCATTTGAGAGAAATTACATGAGTGCAGACATCTGGTAAACAAGAAAAATGCTGTTCGCAAGAGTCTGACTCTAAGAACCTGAAGAGGCAAAATCATTGTATATTACCCAAATGAAGTCTTTAATTAATGTATTTTTGGTTAGCAAAGAGAAAATAACAATGTACACCACCAATGAAAATTACTGATTAATGCAATTACTAAATAAAAGTAATGACTATTTAAAGTTTTCTACTTGGTAATTCAAATTATTACTAAAATCTGTGCCAGCATAGCCCCCAAACCCGAAAACGGATTATCAGTACTTCAGAGCTGGTGGCTTAACTTTCTTTACCCTTCAGACAACCTCAGTATTCAAGATAGAAAGTTCTGTGGCAAGATGGGAAATAGAAGAAAGATTCTGTAGAAGGAGACTGGTGATTATGTTTTCAGTAATTCCTCAGTGGCAAAACACTTATTCAGCAGCCAGAGCTGAGCTGAAATGTTCTTACGTATACTGAAATACTAACTTACTCTCCAGGAGCTCACATTTATTTCAGCGTTTTGGGCAGTGATACAGTGTTTAGGCAGTCTAAGACTACGAATGGTCTTTTGCATTTTTAGTTTCTTCATTTTTACTCCTGGGAACACTTTTCTCTGTACTTGTAGCTACGAGTAAATAAAAATAAAATGACCACCATAAGGAAATTGAGCCAGCAAAAGCAGTTTACCTTTGGATATGGACTTAATGCAGAAACAACAACACCAAAAACTCTCAGAAGCCCATTATTCGGGACTGAAAAGGCTGAGCTCTATTTTTAATTGTAACACTTTTAAATTCGGTGTTGTTTCTTCAGGTTGTTTCTCAATGGATTTAAATAGTTTGTGATGAATAAAATATTGATTGGTGGTTGCGGATGACAGATGCTTCTAAATCTGAACAAACATAACTAATATGAAATTCAAATTCTGATCAAACAAAAAATTAATATGAATTTCGTATTTTGTTGCTTTTAATGAGCACAGATGTCTTGCCAGTGGCTCAGACTCTGTCAAGCATCACTGCGTCGTTTTTTCTGGGCTCAGACGTAAAGGTATAGAGTTCCTTTTATATTTGTGCTTTGCATGCAGAATCAAACTGGTTGCTATTCAGGCATAACTGATGTTGATTTTCTTGAATGGTGATCGTGGTTCTAATGTAAAAATCTAAACACTCTTTCTTATTCCGGTACAGTATGTATTTAGTAATTTAGGACCAGAAGGGTCCTAGCTCACCAGTGCATCATGTCCCTTGCTCTTGTAGGCAATTTAATCTCTAATCCCTTTAACAGACCTGTGCAGCTCTGTACCTCCTACTGCTTAACAGTGGGTAAAAAAGATAAAGTTGGTGATACTGTCTGTTATCTTCTGCCATGTTACTGAAGACGGATAATGCCCTAGCCTAAATGAAGTATCGGTTTAGTGAACAATGAAGCAAATGAACACAAGAATTGCCATTTATGTCAAAATATTTTGTATCTAGTCCAATATCCTAGGTTTGACAATGTCCTGTTCCAGAGTGAGGTTTAAGAAACTTTTCTGAATCGTCGCCCAGTGACATTTCTCTGGGGGAGGCATTTTTGCAATGGCTGTCAGTGAGTAACCCAGCCAAATATGAAGTTTAGTGTTTCACCCAAAGGAAGTTTTTTATTCCTGCTATATAACTTCAGGTTCTTCCTGTTTCTATAAACATTTAAGTTTTGCTCTTAATGCCTTATAGTGATGAGTTTCAGAGGTTAACCTGACAATTTTATTACTTTAAATATTTCTGCCTTTTCCCTTCACTACTTCACTGAGTGAAGGTATACCAGAACCATGACTGACTGTGGCTATACCACTGATTATTTTATATTTCTTCATCATATCTCTTTCATATCATCATAGCTCTTTTTGTTGGCACCTTGCTGAAGCACTTAGTTTCCTCCATTATCTTTGCCAATAAGATGTCCAGAACTAAATGCACTATTTCAGCTGAAAGCATACTAATAACTATAATAAAATGGCATGCTAGCATTATTTTTATTCTTTTCTGTATCGTTTCACTACAGAAAATAAGTCTGAGAATCTCAAGAAATCATCTTTTCCCCTCCTTCTCCCATAATCCTGACGTTGTTTGCCTCTGTTTGCAGTTGTGTGTTGATCAGAAGCTTTGGTATTTGATCTGTTTACAGCAGTGCTCCTGTCTTTTTCCTGAAAGGTTCTAATTGATTGAGACTTTATCACCGTATAAGCAATTCAGACTGGATTAATGTATAGTGAACTCTGAATTAAAATCCTTGTGTCTTGGATTGCAGAGTGGGCTGGTGAAAGCGTGCAATGCCTTTCAGTTCCAGGGCATTTGATTGATACAGTAGGGACCAAAACTTGTCACCAATGTGAATGGAGTTTGTGGTGGTATCATCTTGGCTCTTTTTAGAAAAAAAGACACTTTCTTCACGATCGGTATGTTTGTAGGAAATCTTCATCGACTGGCATAGGTGTCTCTGAATGGTGGCAGAGTGAAAAAGCTGATGCTGCTGCTCACTCTGCATTGTTCATTCTAAATAAGCCCTGGGGAAGTATTTTTGTTTTGTGTCAGTCAGCACTTAAATGATATTTCTCCCTGCTCCATGGTGCTGTCCTGAGTGTCCTTTGCTCCTTGGGTCAATGAGTCAGACAACCACATTATGCTGTCCCTTTAATAACCTAACCACGCTCAGTCTAAAGATGTGCTGGGGACTGTGGCATGGCCAAAGGATCCAACATTAATAATACATTAACTGTAATTAGCATGAATATGCAACAAGCTGAAATATGCCTAAGAGTACAGGATGAGAAAAATCTGAAGAAAATTACCATTTACACCCTGTCACCTCAAAACATTTAAAATGAACAATAAATATATGTCTGTATGGGAGCAATACGGTATACCCTGTACTGTAGACAGGGTATTCAAGGAGTGAAGCAGGCACAACCCACTGAGTACATGAAATAGCAATGTATGAGAAGTGACCTATAATTTTAAATTATATCAATAGTAGACATGTAGTAGATTGATATGTCTAGTATGTGTGCATATACATTAGATGCCAGAACAAAACAAAAAATGCCTTTGTCTAGTATATATCTGAAATCTTATTAATTCCACAAATTTTATCTAGACTGCACTATGTCTGATGGAAAAAGAATTTATTCCTCCAGAAATTTCAAGTGCAAAGCAGTGAAAAATCTGGGAGTTTATTGCATATTTTCTATGATTATAAAAGGATGGCATGAGTCACACTGTCATGACATTTCTTACTAGAGATTATCAAATATTACTTACAAGTTCAGCATTCATCCTTACAGTAATCAGTCCACACAAGACTCATGCTAGGCAGACAGCATTAGATAGACATTACTCTGTCTTGGTCCTGGAGTTGTTCCGAACTTTGTCACTGATCACCATTATTAACAACGTCTGCCTTATTCGGAGCACCTAAGGAAGACCAGGGCTTTCTGTGTTTAATGCTGCAGAGGACAGGTAGGAAGGCTTCCACAGCCTAAGGTTGAAGTTGCGAAGGAAGAAGTGCAGAAGCATTTAAGTACTCAAAATAAATGACCATTATATGCATAGAATATACCCATGCATGTATCACAGCACGTTTTTGCTACTGTGAGAATAGAAACCTACCATTTAATTAAACGTTACCTCTGTTCTTCTAGGTATCATGGCACAGGTGGGTAATGATAACAAAGGGATGATCCGGTTGCTACTGCTCTAACCTAGTGGGAGGTTAATTCTCTGCGTCAGACAGACAGATTCTAGAAGTGTAAAAAACCTGTATTGGAAGAGAGCTCCAGAGGTGATTGGTTTCATTCCCTTGCCCCAGTCTTCTCCTGGTTTGAATCCACAGAGGGACCTCGCTACGCTGACAGTCATCACACGGACCAAGATTCGTTCTTTCATTTTTCTAAACTTCACGTACTCTGTTCGTTTTAATTATGCAGAGCGTAGGTGGCTGAACTGGTAGTTTTTCTTGATGCTGAAAAACTGACTTAGTACACTGGGTAAGCAAAATGCTTTCACCATTTCTCCTGTTCCTTGCATGGTTTATGTAGCTGGTGTGGCATCAGCCAGCTATTATGGTTTTGTTTGTCTTGACTGTTACAAGTTCATCTTTAGATTGGCTCACTGCACTGTAAATGCCATAGCCACAGTTTCTAGTGATATATTTAAGAATTCTAATTCCGTCTTGTTACAGCTCAATGTGTCTGCATACTGTCAAATAGATCACAGCATTCTCATCGCTCAGCGATCTTCCCTGTAAGGCCAACGTGTTACTGCACTTGAGCAGCTTTCATCTTTTCCAACTACTTGCTTCTGCTTATTTACATTCTGCGTGGAACTCGGGATTTGTCAGTATTTTTATAAGAAGGAAATAAAATCTCATGAGAAATTTATTTTTATTTTTGTTTATTAAGTCTTCTGTAGTGATTGTAAAATATAGAATCTACTATCTCTTAAATTGAGGAACAGGTATTTTAAAATAATTTTCATCTGAAGTTTATAGAAAAGCTTTTGGATTTTTCCATTTTAAATGCATTTTCAGTTTTCCTGTGCGGTATGAGTTATTGCTTTTCTCTTTTCTTTATCATAGAGTGTGAGGCAAAGATTATCCTTTTGTTCTCAAGGTGTTAGAGTTGTATTTCCACTCTTTTCCTACACGGACCTAGTGTACCTCCAGTAACGTTGCTTTTGATTGCAGTAGGTATCCTTTAGACAAGAATTATCTTTCTGATTTTAAAACTGCTGAAAATTATTTGCTTTTATTCCGTGATTTAAAAGGACAAGAGAATGCTACAGATATAAAACGAAGGTCAGTACCAGGTGCAACCACAACACGGAAGAAGGGACGTTGTTGGGTGGCTGCGTCTATGTCGCCTGACCGTTGTCATGTGCTAGTCCGAGCGGACACACTGCTTCCCCATACCCACAGTAATGGATCTGCCTTTGTGAGGTGAGGCAGGGAGAAAAGAGGCACGTGCCGTGTCCTGACTTTCCTCTGCAACCAGTCTCTCAATGACAAGAGGCTCCTTCCTTTAGGCTCAGATGCTGAGCTATTAGGAACAGCCTTTTCTTCCCCGCTTCCTGCAGCTATGTCTGTTCCATTTATCTAGAGGATGATGTGTTTTTGCAGGTGCACGTACCACTTGTAGTTTAAGCTTCTTTTGCCCTCAGAGCAGCATTAAGAAACTTGTTGGAGTCATTTAGTGACAATAAACAATAACAGCTTGCTTTCTTAGGGAAATGACATGGCCAGGTCTGGTTTCATACAACAGTCATGTTTAAATCACCTGAACTGGAAAGGGAGTAGAGCTGTCACAAGTATTACATTCCTGCAAGATTTGTGAGAACAGGTTGCTTAGTGAAAGGGCATAACCTGTTACATTTGCATCAATGTCAATCCATAGTGAGTATTTACTGAATTCTAGTAATTGTAGAAGTACTTGTTTTTATACACAGGGACTCTCTAAATGGTGGTTTACGATTGGAAGGCTGTGGCTGGGGGTAAGTGGGTTCTCTGTCACTTTTTCCTTAATTCCTTCTTTCTAAATTGGATGGCTTTTTGAATACAGCTTCTATGTATGGCACAAGAAATAATCGTTGAAATTGTACAGGTTCTTACTGGCCTTAAAAACTACTGAAAATGATAATTCTAATTTATTTAGTTATATATAAAGAGTTTCTATTGCAGGAGCTCAAGGCAGATATCTCAGACTCCCTCAGAATCTTGCACTTATCACCTCTCATGTACTTTAAGAACACTGAGATCCTTATGTTTGACCCATTTTTCAGAAATCAGGTATATCACGATGCTTTCAGAATGTAAATATTTAATACCGACTTCTTCCAGGAGATGGAACCATATTGATCCTGTCTTTGTAATCTTTACAACTGTATCGTTTGTCTGACTGCAATTAGAAAGCTCTCCTTTGTGGGTTTTGGAGTGTTCTTTCTATTCATGCTGAATGACCTGACTAAACTCCAGATCACTAGGACTGGAATTCATGGAACTTGATTTCTCATTTTCTTTCTCTCTCCTTGTTGAAACAAGGTGTGGTTTGCTTTAGTATTTAAATACACTGCACTCCATAACTTACTAATCAGTCTTTCAACAGGTAAACTGAGGGTATAGGCATGAATGAAGGGAAAAATTCTGAACTTCATATGCAGAAGTTATAATGCAAACAACAAAGCTGATATTTTTCAGAACACTTATTAGTCATTAAACAGAGTAAAATCAAAGCTTCCAACACTTTTTCTACATTGAGGTTGTAAGTTAAGATAATAAAAGCTTCAGTAAAGGGGATCAATTAAATGAAGTCATATGCAGACTAACAGCATATTCACCACCACTCTAATCAAAGGACACTTGGTGTTAGTAGAATGTGCTTTCTTTCTATGAAATGACTTATACATGTTTTTCATGGTTTTGTTCTATGATTTTTAACAAGTAGCAACTATGTCTTACTTCTATTCAGGTAGGTATTAATTATATGGCAGAGACCATATTTCTGATATTATCGGTTAGTGACAAGACTTTGCCCAAATCTGTCTGCAGCAGACTTTGCACCTTATTATAAAGCAAAGGAACAGGTAGGGGCCATATGATATTTTTGAACAGCATGCAATATATAGAAGATCAGGGCGTAGCAAAACCTCTGAAAACTGAAGCTGTCACCCTCCAAGGTGCCCAAACTGATTGTTCAGAAAGGTAATGGTTTGCAGGTCCTTCGCCTTGGTGAGTGTTACTAGAAGTTTACTATCACTGTGCACCAGGAAGAGTTCAATTCATTTTAACCAAAATTGTTGCTGAAAATATCCAGTAACTAACAGTAATCTATCCAACAGATACAAACTTTCCTTCAGCACTCCTGTTTATGCCATTATGTCTTTAATCCTATTTGTCCAGAACACATACTCAGTCCACCCTCGCAATTTCTGAGACACTGAATCATTTCATTTCCCTAAATCCCTCTGTGTCTAGATGATGAATTCTTTCAACTCAGTAATCTTGCACCATTTCCCTCCCTGACATAACATATTCAGTAAGGGGGAGGCTTAAACTAAGCTCAATGCTTTTACACCAAATTTTGGGGACCTAGATGTTTATATGGCTGCTTTGCTTAATGTCTTGCAAAAGTGAATTCTGTTTCATGAAATTAATGGGAATAGAGCACAGTTCTGGTAGCAGTCTGGCTAGTTTGATAATGCCATCTGGAAGTAGTGGAAAATGGCATGTAAATGATTGAATTTCACATGCCTGTGTTGTTACTTTGTTAATACTGCTCCACATCTGAGTGTAGCTTCATAGAAATAGAAAGGTGTGCTTGCTGCTGCTCTCTCCTTTTGTAGTTAAGCTGTTTTGTACTTAAAAAGTTAAAATGGTGCTACAAACGGAGCAAGGAGATATAAATAGAGTACTTTCTCACAATATCCAGTAACAGATGTTTAGGGAAAAATAAAAGAAACAGGGCAAACACAGAATAATCTTTCCCTGCTGCTATCCAACCTTTCTATAAATGGCAACTTAGGGACTTTCAGACCTGGATGTTTCATTTGTACCATGATGCTCAAAAGCCTTGATGCGCCTTTACCTCTCTCTAGTGTCTCTTTACAATTCTGGCTTCCACAGCATCTCATGTGGAATTTAATTATGTTAAGAAGTGTTTCATTTTGTATGTTTTAGACCTGCTGCATGCTGAATTCATGAGCTACGTCATCCCTACCAATTATTTCATAGAACTATACTGTGCTACTCTTCAGTTACCCCTCTTCCAAGCCCAAGAGTCTGACTTGCCTTTTCTCCTACAGATGTTGCTCATACTTTCAATCATCATTGTTGCCCATTCTTTCTTCTGGTTCTGTTACATCCTTTCTGAGATGGGAGGATCAGCACTCCATGCAGTATTTAAAGTGTAGGCACACCACAGTTTGCACAATAATGAAAACTGTCTTTGCATCTGTTTTCAATTTCTTTTCTGTAAATGTTACCATCCTGGGGGAAAGAGAATGTTTGAGTGCCTTGTCATGCCATTTACAAGGTCAAAAGCCCTTGCTGCAATGGCTTTAATCAGTTGTGCAATTCATCCAGGAAGACGAGACCTTACCCTTTGATGTCTTCTAATGCACCCTTTCTTAATCTTAGAGAGTTTCAGTGCTCCCGAAGGGCCAAATTCCCTCCAGTGGGTGAGTGGCTCTGGAGCAGATCACTTCTTTGACCAGTACTTCTTTTAGCCCTTTCACTTTATTGCCTCACAAATAGCTACTGCTGTCTGCTTGCTTGGTGTAACTGCTACTCCCCATGTTTTGTATGCAAAGGTGCTTCCCGGCTTATAGCTGCCAGTTCCTCCTCCACCGCTTTGTTTATACAGCTCCTCTGCTTTCACATTCCTAGGGTGCCGTGTTCTTCCTTCTGTCCCTGCTCCCCTTTCAGGGTCTTCCACTTCTACATTACTTTGCTTTTGTTGTTTTTCTCCATCTTTTTTAGAAATCAATGGTCAAGTGTTTAATGTGATGGGAGATTGGAGGTCTGTGGCTCATTTCATCAAGCAGCATACAAACGTGACAGAAAAGGTGATCCTAGTTCCTAAGAGCTCACTGTAGTAAAGGTAAAGGTAATGGGGGGCTCTGGCAAGGGAAATGGAGCAAAGCAGTGAACTGTGAGAACTGGAGGTGGTCACAGTGGCACTAAAAGTGGACATAGATCTGAGTCTAAGCATGAGACTTAGTACTGAAATGTAGTACAGAAGGTGTAGTCCTTGTGTTTATATTAGGCAGAATCAAACCTTTGATGTGGATACCACTAAGCGCTAAGGTAAGAGAGTGTTAAAAACTGAGATGTGATTTTCTTGTGCCTCAGCCCCATGTTTAAGTGAAGACTTAAAAAAAAAAAATCTCTGATTGCAGCTACAGTAATAAAAATACCAAATAAAAACACTGAATACATTGTAAGGTTAATAACAAGTGCACCTTGTCATAGTGTTGTGTTCATGGTTTTATGCAGAGGAAGTCCTACATACCTATGACATGATAAAAAGTTATTATTGATAGATGAATCACTTGCTTAAAAAAAAGCTACAAGATATTCCACTACTAACAAACTTCTACCTGAGATATACTTTTATTCTCGTATTTTTTTTTACAGCATCTTAAGCATCTTATCTTAACATAAGGTGTTATCTTAGACCTGTAAGTACAACACATAAGGGTGTTGGAGAATAATAAATGAAAGTTGCTATAGAAATAATACAGGAGTGCTTAAGAATGGCTTTTAAATGGTTCGGTGAAGTAGATACTGCAACAGCAATCTAAATTCTATCAGACAAGGTAATGGAGGGTAAAGAAGCTGGCAAGCAGAGTGACTGGAAAACTAAGTGATAACATAAGCCTAAACCGTAGAAGAGCTTTGAAAAAATCTATGCAAATCAGCCAGGAAACTAATGTATGCATAAAGGATTGTAACTTGGAAGGAGTAAAAGGGAAATCTGGTTGAAAGGGGTCAAGGAAGAGCTGAGCCACAGGTTTTACTAATTGTTTTTGCTCTGGATGCATGGAATCTGTGCAGCTGGTGGCTAAATTCCCATTTGTGGTGTTTGGATATGAAGTAAGACCGTACAAAATATGTCTGGTAATGGTCATCTGGCGAACCTCAAGGCTGCAAGCCAGAATCAACCGTTCTTGACAAAGCCTTGTTCTCCTGCTCCTTAAAAGCTTGCATGGGGATCTGCTGTCACTAGAGGCATCCCCTTCCAAATTCTGGCACTTCAGCTTAGGGAACTTTTCCTGATACCTCATCTTCCTATTTCTTCCTGCGCTTTGGACCCTCTACTTCCAGCCACATCCTCAGCTAACAAGAATGAGATCTTGCTGCCATATTAGTTTGAATTTCAAGGTTTATTTCCCTGCTCCCACAGTCATCCCTAATATCCCACGTGTATGATGCACCTGGGCTCCAGTCTGATTTCTGTGTGTGGTTTTTTTTTTTTTACACAAAAATATTTGCGCCTTAGTCTGATAGCTACTGGTAGCTACTATTTTGGCTGATACCCTGGATATCTAGGAGCTTCTCACAAGTGTATGCATCCTCCATATTAAGCCTGGAAGAAAATCCTAGCTTGAAAAAGAGAATACATCTTAGAGAAACCAATGGGAATACAACCCGGGGAGGGGGACATTTATAGCTGGTGAATTCTAGACTGAATGCGTTTAGGCTGAAGTGTTCTGCCAGTGGAGCGCTTACTGACAGTTATTTAACAAATACATTATAAAATAGCGGAGAGACAATTTCAATTCTCATATGGAACAACCGGTATGAAAGCTGTTCCCAGTGCTTTTCTAGAAGTAGACGAGTGCTCACAGGCTTCTTTAATAATAAAAAGTGCTCTAAAAAGAAAGCCTGGTGCACCAATCCAGCCGTATGACAGAGCATCCTGAGCGAGTGCATCAGTACATCACCTGCGTGCCGCAAGGGAATCCTGCGGGGGTTTTACACGTTGTGTGTGTGGGGATGGTCTGGCTGCCGTTGAATACAATAAAACAGCAGGTGCTGTGTTGAAATTTTGATTGAGGAGAAGACTGTTGTTAAGTATCTCATCCAACACGGTTCCTTGAGGATTTAGAAGGAAGGATGTTCAGACAAAATGGCAGATAAATGCCTTTTCTGTCCTGGTCAGTGCTACAGCTGTGCTTGGTCTATAACCAAAGCCTGAGCTTCTCACCACGTGGTGTTTGGAACAACTAACCGTTGACTTCAAAAAGGGATAAGAATTGAATGTAATTGCTAATTTTTAGCCACTTGGATAGTGCCACACATTATCGAGTGTTCATTACCTCACTCAAGGCACAGGGCTAGTACATTTTAAGCATTGATATTAATCGTGCAGCAGTGCCACTTGCAGGCTCTCAGCGTTCTGGTCTTCAGCCAGAAGTGCAGGTGTGCAAATGAGGAATGTTTTGGTAGCAAGAGCCAAACTTTTCTGCCTCTCACACCTGCACATGTTTGGGAAATAAATGTATCCAACAAAAGCTCTTCTAAAATATTATTGTCCTAGTATTCCCTACCCAAACACTTGTGAGACCAGCACACATGTATAAAAGAAGCAGATGTTATTCTGAGAAGCATAAAGCATATGTATTACACAGAAGTTGATGCAATCTTATGCTTATCAGGACAGCAGCGTGTAGGAGGTATTTGATTACCTGCAAAGTTTGGCCTTGTCCCAGTAGACCGGTATATGATTACGTACAAAGCCTCATCTTGCTCCCTCTGAAGTCAGTGACAATGTTCTCATCTCGTTGTCTTTAACGGGTTGTCTCCTGGCAATATTTCATTAGATCGCTGTTCACATACATGAACTTCCAGTTAAAATCTTTGCAAATATCTCCTTTCTTGTTTGTTTGTTTGTTTGTTTTAAGGGAGACATTTAAATATTTCCACCTGCCTTCCTTCTGCGTTGTTTTTGTTATCTTATTGTAGGTTCATAAGTTTTTTTTAATACTCAAAATTACAGGGTCAAAATAACTACAGGAGGAAGTGGTATGTTACTCTACTGAGTTCAGTGATGTTATAGACACATTGTTTATAATCCACATGGCTTAGTTTCTTCAAATGCAAAATCTGGCGTTAATAATCTCAGTTTTTTGTAAGAAAACCTACTTTGAACACTGCTTGCTGCACTGTATTTTTGAAGATTGTAGTCCAGAATAAAACAGGAATTTGGTAAAGTGTTCTTGTGAAAAGAATCAATCACCCAGGGGATAACATTTCCTGAAAGCTGCACAGCCCCTGCTGACAGCTCTGCTGCCAAGAAGCAAGGTCTTTTTGTAGCATAGGATATACAGACACCTAATCTGTAACTTCCAGAGGTCAAGGAGGAGATAAGAAGATCACAAGTGCTCCACAACATCTATAACTGATAAGCCTTTTATCAAGCAAACTCAGATCCTGACTTGCCCCACCCAGGGAGCTCCTGAAGGAAAAAGTAAGTGTTGGTGTGAATCCCTTCCTGGTGTCCTGTCAGACAAGGGATTCAGGACGGAGTGAGTGCAGTTACGGTAAGAGCTTCAGCTGCGTAAGTGAGCACGATCCCAGCACCACAGTGACACAGCTGGGGAAAGCCCAGCCGAGCTTGTTCAGAGCTGGGTTGGTTATCTCTTTTAGCAGTAGAAGTGAATCTGGCTTACTGTGTAAGCCTGGTGAAACCACAATTACAAGATGATGGGGAATATTGGCAGATATTTTAAGTGAATAAACAGCATGAAGGGAAAGAATGAAACTATTCAGAGAGATTGAAAGGATATCTAACTATCTGGAAACAATGGAACTGAGCCAAAGAAAAACTGCTAGGAAATGCATCTTATTTGCATTGTGGCTCTAATGGAGTCATGTTTTCTTAGACTTGAGCTCATTTAAGGCATACATCCACCTAAAAAGATCACAGTAGGCTTGGTTTGGCTGCATGGTATTAAGTGTATCTAAGGTTCAGAAACAACCATTTATAGTAGGAGAAGAAATGAGTGAATGGCAGTAGCTGCTAAGACATGATTAAGTTTGACGTATGTCAGAGGTGGTTAACTTCTGAATGGCTGGAGGCTACTTTTATTCTCTGGTAGCTGTTTGGTGACCAGAAGTAGCAGCTTTATTTCTGTGGCATTGCGTGACCTGTCCTAGATTAGCATCCTCTGTGTGACCCTCCCCTTTTAGCAATGCCCTTTAATTTGGTTGGCCTGATGATGTTCCTACAATCCAGGTGTCTCTAAGGTTTCAGCAAGACCTACAAAGCAAAAAGTTTCAGCCCTCACATTACTAACTGGCCGCTCCTTTTAACCGTGGCTTTCCAACCTAGATTAGGGGGCAGAGCATGGATAAGTCTTTAGGACAAGCTGGAAATAAAATGTCCAAATGGCAAATATGACAGCCTACATTGGCACATCATTAGTATAGGAAATAGTACCATGAAGTTAGTCCTCCTCCTCTGAAATGCTAATGTTTAGTGAATGCAATGGACATGAAGTCAGGAGGTTTTCCTTATTTAACTCTTAAAAAATCTCAGAGATGTTTTGTTTCAAGGGATGCAAAGGAAGATTCCTAGTGAAGTCAGTGGCTCCACTTGCATGATTTAAGTTAAATGTCTGTATAAGGTCTCTGCTGATTTGTGAGCCTTGGCCGAGGACCTTCCCTTATTGCTCTTTTTTGTCACTGCAGTCAGTAATGTATTCAACATATTTTCCATAATTTATAACCCTACAGAGACAAGCAGTGTATCAAATGCTGCTGTAGTAAGTAGTGACTGATTGAACTAATGAAGTCCAGGGGCCATGTGCAATATTGCAGAGATTCACGAAGAATTAGCCCGTGTTTTTGGAGATGGGGGTGACTCAGTTAACCAATTTAAAGGAAAAAAAAGGTGAAGTCTGCATCCAATTCGCAGTAATATTCACATCCCTAGGAATAGCTGCTAATACAGCTCAAGTGGAGAACCTAGGAAATGAAGGTGCTCCGAAGATAGACCGGTAGGAATAAATTAAGGATGAGAAAAATTCTGCATCGAGCCAGCTACAACTGAGTATCTTCACTAATATTTTTTCTGCTGACGACAGAGACCCCATGAGAAGTCTTTTATTTTTTCTTCCCGAAACAGAAGATTTGTGTCCTGTGATGCAGTTCCATGCAGGCTAAAACTACAAGAGCACTGCTGGAAAATTGCAGGAACAATGATTTATTCCTGGGCTGAAAGCTGAACAAGGGAAAACACATAAACACTGCACTATAGGCACAAAAGGTGATTATTTTTGCCACATGAAACTGTTTTAAAATTCATGGGAAAAAGTAATTTTTGATAGTATGGTGTAGGTGTTTTAGTCCTTATAAAAATAGCTATGGAAGAATGTTTGTTTGTCAGACTGCTATCTTTGCTCTACCATTCAGGTATTTTTAATGGTTTTTCTTGAATAAGATTCGGCCTAGTTATGTTTATTGACGGATGAACTTAAATGATTACAGCAGACTAAAATTGCAGAATCTTTACGATAGCAGAAACAAATCTGCGGCCTTACTGTATTTTTCTTGAGCGAGTTTTCTTGGGAGGAAAGATCCGATCAGTCCCTTTGATTGGATTTTTTTTTTTTTTTCTGGTTATATGTAAGTATTTTGGTGGATAGATGTACTGCTTTTCTGGGTGCTGGACTCTGAATCATATCTGAAATTAGAGTCAAGTATGGGAATTTAGGAGTAGATTTGCCACTAAAATATATATAAAAGTAATTGGCTGTTTCTTTGTCCATGTTTACAGTTTATGTGATGCAAATTCAGATTTAGTATGTGCTTTCATGACCCCTAAGCAGATTTGCTTTCTTAGATGTTTTTAATGTCCATATTCCCCCCATTTCTGGTCCAATCTTCTGTAGATCAGGGTACGGTATTACCAGCTAAAGATGGAAAAAAAAATCCTAGTTAAGGTCCCTTTTTATTCTTTTCTTAAAAATTATTTCCACAGTATCACTTCAAAACCGAAAGAAATCAGCTCAGATCCTGTAAGGTAGTAACCACCGAAAGCTTTTTGAAGTTCAGCCAGGACGGAGAAGGAAGAATATGTTGAGAAAACCACGTGAGACCTTTTTGCCTTAGAACTGCCAGAGAAAAACCGAAAGGTTGAAAAATCATGAGATTGTCTTAAAGACTGTAACGTTAAAGTGAAATTCTTGACTCCACCTTCTTTGCCTTCCAATTTCCCGTTCTAGAGGATGTATTTATTCTGTATTTTCAGTCTTTGAAAACACGAAGGCTAGCGAACTCTTAAATGCCAACAGTGACATTTTATGCGATCTCCTGATTCCAACAGCTGGAGCTGTGAGAAAAATCTTGCAAGTCTATCAGCTGCTGTATAAGGGGAAAGCTTTATGTGTTGTTTCCTATAGATACACGTTTGCTCTTATTTACCTCTCACACAGTACTTATTCACAGTTTTCAGGTGAATGATATAGCAGGCATACAGAAAAACCCACATGTTTCCCAGACTTCCCTGGTTTTTGATAATCCCAACAAAAATTGAAACAGCCACTTGTGCCAGATTTTGAAATGCAAATTCATTTTCTGAAGCATTTGAGCTCTTAGCTCCCCATTGATCTTTGTGGAAGTTAGAATCCAAGTGCATTGAGAACTCCTACCTGCATCTTTACAGGTTTAGGCTCTTTCAAAACTCTGCATCAAAGGGAACTTCAGGCTAGGCTGCAATTGTTTGGGATTGGAGAGAAACCACTGTGCTGGACAGAAAAAAGGATAGAGAAATACTTTTTTTTGGTTATTTTTTCATTATGTGTGATTATAAGAGGTACTGACAATGTAATTTATATAGGGCTGTTCAAAGCAGCATGATATTTCTGCACTAGTTCGTTTTTATCAAGTTAGGTTATCACATATTCATAGGGCAATACTAAAAGGTACCTATTCTTTGGGAAAACTGGCATGCTCTCTTGATGTACGTAATCTTGCTTGCTGCATAAAACAAGATTTTCAGATGTTATGAAATATATATATTTTGTTTTACAAGCTCAAAAGCAGAACAAGAACGATTTAAAGGAAAGCAATGTTTAAATACAGAAATTGATTTGATAAGGGGAGCCTTGGAAAATGTGAAGTTCTTTGTGTTTCTCCAGCTTGTGATTCCAAAGCCCCCCAGCCTTTTACTTATGCAAAACATCTGCCTTCAGCTGTTCCATTTTTCGGGAAGAATAGCTTGTAGGAGAGGCGCCAGTTGTCTTTTATGTTTCTATTACTTTAATTTTTACTGTTACCCATATGGCTTTTTTGGAAAATGGTCTTCCCATAATGTGTGATAGTCAGGGTCTCTGGCATCTAATAGTACAAAGTTTTGCAGTGCTACATTGCTTCCAGTAACTTGCTTTTTCATTGGGAAGCAAGATCCATCTTTATCCATTCCTCTAGACCACACAAACGTACATCACAAACAAACGAGGAAGAAAAAAGACATGAAAAAGAATAACCCATCTCAGAAAAAAGTACCATCTAAACAAAATTAATGTATTTTTCTATTAAGTATTTAAACTAGCAGCTCCTGAAGGTTATTACTACTCTAAGTGAATCTATTGCTCAGATTGAAAGTAGTGTGATCTTCTGTGATGTTCTAGTTGAGACTGTCTTACACAAAAACCTCTCATTTTTGCTCGTTTGGCTTTGAACCAGCCACTGCTATAATCTGGAGACCTCAGACACGAGACAAAAATTAGCAAACTCCCTGGAAAACTTACAGCAAAACCCTTCAACAGGCACAATACCCAGCCCCACACCAACTTAAGCTTGCTTGCCACATGAAGGATTTGCTCTGGTGGTCAAAACCTCTTACCCATGACTTGGAGCCTACTCACATTTGCATTCCTAGCTAAGCTCTTTCCATGAAGAGCCAGAGAGGATTGCGCTAGCTGCAGACATGTCACGCCGACTTTCCACAGAGCTGCTACCAGAGGGGCAGATCTCCTATCAGAAACAAGGAGTCTTCGGGGATCCTTTGCAAAAAACCGTAAGACTGGTTTAGAATGGATTGGTTTCAGTTGAGTTTAATATTTATTTGTTTTTCTGATCTCATCTTCTCAGAAATGCCACCATAACAACAAACTGATTAATAAGATGACACGGGTAAAAATACTGTAGGTTAGATGAGAATGTAAGTGGTTGGTAAGACATTAACAGTATTTTCAAGATAAAAGGAACTGCGTATCTGTACGTATATGAAGCTGAATGTAAACCTGAGCGTTACCTCCTTCACAACACATTTGTCTTACCTAAACACCCCATTTTTTTTTCCATCTTTCCGTATTTTGTCAAATTAGCTTCATGAAATTTGGGGAATGAAAGAGCACAATGGTTGCAAAGCTATTCTGTGAAAAGTTTCCCCCAGTCTAGCTAGCCACATGAACAAAAAAGCTCTGCTTGTTCTGTTGTGAGCTCTTAAGGTATAGACAAGTAATCCAACTCTCTCATGTTTTCAGACCTCTCCTCATTAATTGTCAGTGAGAAATTATGAAGGTCTTACAATAGCTACCACAAACCATTTTTCACCGTATGTTTTCATTTCAGACTAAACCACTATTTCAGGTTCTGTGGCATAACAAATTTATACAGGTTAGATTTTTTTTTTTTTTTAACTAATGGGAGATAAAATTTTAGGGGCTCACAGCAGCTTGTGTCCATTGTTAGTCTGTTTTGTAAGTGACGGCTATTTGCCAACTTTTTTTCTTGCAGTTTATGAGCTAGAGCTAGAGAAAATTACGGTGTATATTTTTTTACCTACTTACAAGGGGAAATCCTGCAAGGTGCTGAGCTGTTCAGGTTAGGTACCAGTTACTCTCACTGAATGAGGTGAGAACTGAAGAGGCTCAAAGCATTAGGTCCCTATTCTACCTCAGTGACTGCTTGTTTACGGGCTACTAGCCTCTACAGAGGCGGCTGGCTGTGTCGGTTTTTCTGCACACACACAGTCTGATAGTTTAATATTGCTAAAATTAAAAGCTAGTTAGCTTCCCCCCAAATCCCTCGCAGCTCTTCCAAATTTTTTCTCATATGCATATGCCACTACACTCATACTTAAACACAGCACTTGGTAATAATCAGAGATAATACAATATACTGAAATCCTCTCTCTTTTATATTGTTCAAATTTGGATAGGATAACTGAAAGTGTACTTTATAGCTTAGTCGGGCCTTCATAGAACAAATGCTGCTGCTCACTTTTTTTACTTCAGAACTGCCCACAGAAGTAAAGTTTTTTTTTTTTTTCTAGTGACAAGTATTTCTTGCTATTAATTAGGTTTTCTTCTGGGGGCATCCAAGCTAGCTGCTGAGAGCGACAGAGCAATGGGCTAATGTGAACAGATCAGGCTGACACCGGCTTGATTTTTTCATTCTGTCAAATGGAACAATTGCTGAGAAGCGTGTTAAGAAGACTCGTAAATTTGTTGACTACAGAAAGATCTGTATTTTATTTTATTGTAATTGTAGCAATACAAATAGAAATTATTTTAGATCCCGAGAGGCCTAGCTAAATAAAAACTGCTGTTTGGCATAGGGGAAGTTAGGGTATGGCATTATGCATAATAATTTACATTTAACACAGAAGAAAGCATTTGTTTTTTGTTAATTGGGTATCAAGGCAATAAAGCTTTGCCATTTATTAATTTCTTAGCTTACAATGTGGTCAGAGTGAGTAGTGAGGCTGTTTTGGAATCAGGTGTTTTGATAAGACGCGTGTGAGATGAAGTTGTTTTCATGCATAAGCATTTTGCCGAAAACCCTGCAGGTCACCGTGCGCTGAATGATCTTGTTAACATAAACACAATGTAAATGGCAATCATTTTGTATCTAATGTATAGAATGAAGTATCCCAAATGTACCTTGATACATTAATTTAAATCGACCTTTAAAATAGGTAAACGATCTATAAGGAGCATGCTTGCATGGGTAATTCTTTTGTGATTTTCTACAATGTCGTGCCTCCGTGGTCATCTTGCTCTTCTGTGCTAAGAAGCCTGTGAGTATGAAACAAATAACAAATTTATCAATATTTTTATTTGCAAGAGTTCTTCTTACATCCAATAACAAAAGGAATATTAGCATTACATCTTGATTTCTGCTCAAGCAGACTTGCGACTTTCTGTAATACTTTTCAGTGTTTGATCAGAAATGAACCTGCTGAAAATCAAGTGGTTAACTGAAGCCTTCTTAATCTTAATCTAATCTGACAGTCAATAAAAATGTGAGTAGACTTTATTAGAATAGCAGTAATAATTCTGCCATTAACAGGAAGAAACTTGTCTTGGATTTACAAGGCACTAGTTCTTTTTCAAGCTTTTTCTATTTCCATTCTGGGACTAGAGGAGCTCAGAGGTGTCTGATACTGGGTTATTTTTCTTTTTGTGTGTCTGAGCGTATTTGCTGGGCCAGAGTTTGTAGGAGAGATAAAAGGTGGCAGAAATTTAGGAAAGCCTTTTCGTTTTAGGAATCCTTAAACTTGGACCAAGAAATAAATGGTAAGAGGTGACTTAGCTACAGGACTTCGAATGAAATTAATGGGAGAAACTTCCTTTTCGGTTTTGCAGACCTCAGCCTTCTCTTCCAATCTGGTTGATACTCGTATTTTGAACTGTACTGTCACCAAGCGTGCACAGTAGTGACAGAGGGCAACTGGTAGTGTTGCTGCTGTATCCCTCGTCTAGAGTTACAAGTGGTAAGTTGAGTGATTCATGCCCACGTGCTCAAATCTCGCAATTCATACAGAGAGAAAAGAGTTACAGCCATTTACCTCTGATTTAGGTGAGATTTTTAATTTACTTGTTTAAGAATAAAAAGACCCATCCAGTTTTATTTTGTCAGCGAGCAATCAGCTGGTCACTGTTTCTCTCCATCCACCTTGGTCAGCATCTCCTCAACCTGTAAGACAATTTCAAGTAAATTGGCAAATGGGGGAGATCACAGAAATAGCAAGTATTGTGAGTGGAAAACCTTGTGACAGACAAGGAGGACTTTACCGGTGGATTTGTTAGGGTCCTCTGAGATATATGGGAAAGATATTCTGAGAGTGGAAAAACGTTCACGCAGATCTTGAAGCTATGCATGACATGCAAGGCTGGAGGAAAGCAGGCTTCATTAGTTCTAGAAGGACTGATTGTTTTTTGGTTTTGTTTTTCAGTTTCATTGTGGGGAATGTCGGTTACTGCCAGGAGTGCGGAGCTTGAGCCTTGGGAACTTGGATGTTATCACCTCTTCTCTTGCCTGCTGCTCACTGGGAGCCCTACCCGTCGAACACAGTGGTGAATGCAAAATGGGTAAGCACAGCACAGCCCAACCCCACCTGAACGTGGCATTCAGCTGAAGTATTAGTTCTTGTATGCCAGTTTAAATCTGTAGGGGCTCAGGCCTTTCCTTCTATTCCGAGTATTTTTGGGTTATTATACAAACATTGAGTAATCTTCACAATTTCACGGGAGATGCCCGGCAGTGCCAGGAGGCCATTATTCTAGAACCAAAATTACTCACTTCTTAATAACGGACAAATCACCTTTCACATATGATATGATTGTGCTTGGTCAGTGTTTTCTGAAGAATTCAACGTTACATTTTTCCCTTGTTCCCTTTTGAGGCTGAGGTGCAAAAGATGGAAGGTGACACGGGACCCCAGCAGGAATGACTTTCCACTCTGCCACTTGTGTGTTTTCTGCGAGCTCCTGACTCGCTGCCTAATTTCTGCACCCCCAAAGAACACGTCCAAACAGGAATAATAACAGTTATTTGCTTAATTCAAAAACAGTGCTGGAGGAACGAGGGGGAAGGCTGCTTTGAGGCTGTGGGACTGTGTTTGGGACTGTGAAAGAGGACTGTGAAAGATTTCAACCGAAACCGTTGTACTAACTTCACTCACCTTGTTTTTGCCCAGCCCTGATCTTTTCCGTTATGTCATCTAACATGTCTACCTTTAGCTGGAACCGTTCCTTCCCTTGGTGGCCTTCCAAACATGTTCTGTGACATTTGGGCGTGAGCAACCTCACCTTACCCTGACGTTAGATCCAGCATCAGCGCTGGCCCTGGGCTCGCGGCAGGTTGGACCAGCGATCCTCCGGAGGTCCCTGCCAGCCTAAGTTATCCGGCGATTCTACTGCGTTCCTTGTCACAGCGCCAAAAGGGTTCCCTGGCACTGGTTTATTCGCAGTTACACAGCACGCTGCAGTGAAGCAGGAAGAGCAAGCAATCCGCGATCCTAAATCTTCTACCTGTCTCTTCTGAGTTATGCCGCGCTGCACAGACCCAGCCACTGCCCTTAGCTGCGGCCACAGCTGCAGTTAGCATTTGTCGGTGCTTCCGTGAATTGGGCACAAGCTGCAAGTCGCAGGTCCCCAAAGCAGGCGCTAGTGGATGAGTGGCCATCTCTGGGAAATGCAGGTGATGAACCTGGTGCTGTGGGGCGGAAGAAAGGATGCGCTCCCGTTCTCTACTGAAGCGCTCCTCGTCTTCATCACAGAAATTACATTTTTGCTACTGCTTCATTCGTTCCTCTGCTTCCAGCTTCCGACACGGAGCCCTTCTCACTTTTCCACGGCGCCTTCCTGGGACTCACGGCCAAACGCTGCTCTGCCAGAGGCCGCTCCACCGCCGGCCGGCAGCAGGATGGCTCGGAGCGCTCCGACCCCGTCCTGCCCTCGGGCTCGGCGGGGAAGTTCAGAGGCAGCCCTGCAAGGCGGCGGGGGACCGGTCGGTCCCAGCTGGCCGAGGCGCGTCCCCATCGGGGTGCGTGCGTGGCAGTGGCCCGGTGTGCGAGCCGGTGTGTGACCCGTGGGTGACCCGGAGTGTGACCCGTGGGTGACCCGGAGTGTGACCCGTGGGTGACCCGGAGTGCGGCCCCGTGGCTGCGAGGCCCGGGGCACGGCTCTGTGCGCAGCCCGGCGGGCTCGGGGCAGGGAGAGCCCCGTGCCGGGCTCCGCGATCCCCCCGGCGTTTCGGCGCGGGCCAGCAGATGGCGGCGCCA
>VXAA01006829.1:65990-212792 GCA_013399115.1 Anseranas semipalmata | reverse complement strand
GCCCCGCCGAGAGTCCCAGATCGAATTGTCGGGGCTCGGGCGATTCCCCCCCCGCATCCCGCATCCCCGCGCGATCTTCCCCTCGCCGCCGCGCCGCGCTCGAGTGCCGGGAAGCGAGGGCGAGCCCAGCGCCGGCAGCGGGAAGCCCCCGGCTCCCGGCGGAGCCGCAGCGCTCGCCGCGGTCTCGCAGCCCCGTCGGTGTCCAGAAAGTGCGCGCCGGGACCGGGGCTGGCGTTCGGGCATCGGCGGTCGCAGCTTTCCGCGGCGAAAGCAGCGCGCTGGGGTTGTTTGGTTATCGCTTTTAGCCGGAAAGTTTCACGGTGAGCCCTGCTCCGTTTTAAACTCATTTTCAGTTTCAGCTAGTCCTCACCGCTTTGTGTACCCCTAAAGGTTGGGTGTTTGCACGCGTGGTCTCAGGGATTTGCTGCTTCTAATTCATCCCGGTCTGACACGTTGTATCGTAACAGTGTGCATCGCAGGTGGGTGTTACGCAGCACCTTGCACTGCCTGGGTAACTTCACAGACAGGAAAACAGCGTTGTGAAGGCTCCAGATCAACTTTCTCCTCGAGGATTTTAGTGTTTTTGGAAAACTCTTGGGTGTTTTTACTGCCGTTCAGCTAAACTCCTACCCTGCCTGAACTTTGTGAGTTTAGCATAAAGTTTACTTAAAGTTGGCTCAGTTCAGAGAGCTGGTGTTGTAGTGTTTGCAAGCGTGTGAGTCGTCATCCTTTCTGTAAGATGTCAGGTCCCCCTTTTCACCTGTTTTGCTAGGGAGTCACCCGGGATGTGCAGCTGCTACAACTCGGCTGGTGAGGCTGCAGCGATTCCCTGGAGCCCGCTGACTGCTCGTGTTAGTGCCCTCATATAATCGCCTATTTTCGTGTGTCAGAGGTGGGGTCAACATCATCAAGCCTGACACTTTCCAAGGTGGTTTCCCATTTGCTCAGGAAGGACGTGTCGGATGATGGCCATTTTCTTTTCACAGAATGTGTTGCAGATCAGCAGCATCAGCTATTCTCATTCTGTCCTTCCTCCCTGTTAGACTGCTGCCATTTCTTTTCTGTGGATGGTGCTTGTGGGCTGTTAGGACTGCTTCCTCGAAGAATTCAGTATTAAAAAGTTGGCATAAGTTCCTTTTTTTGACATAAAAGGCAAGTAACAGCTTTCATGCAAAGCGCTCAGCACTCTAAAATGAATATGGTAGAACCTTGCTAATCCACATTTATGACTAGTGGTCTCTCCTCACCTCTCCGCAAAGATTTAATAACAGATGCTGCCGTGAAGGCTCGTATTGCTAAAACGTTATTATTTCTTTCACAGTATGCTACAGTTCACTTGCTAGCATAGTATGAAGTAGTCTGCTCAAGAGCAGAGATAAATGGCAACTGTCAGAATAAATGAAAGTAGTGCAGTCTTTGATGCAACTTCTTAGTTCTTTTTTGTTTGCTTGTTTGCTATCTACTAATTCAGTATTGCCGGGTGCTGCTCTCATCCTGAATGCCTGTAGTCATTTTCTACGGTATTTACACATTCAATAAAAAATGCTTTTGCAGAGTTACTTAAAAAGTGTGCTGCTTGCCTTGCCTGCCATCAGGTGATTACTGCCAAGCAAGGCAGGATTTGAAGAGTGACCTGGTAATGAAAGACTCTTTGCTGTCCTAACCCAATCAGAGCAGCCAGTCTTTTTGCACTGGATGTTTTAAAGTATGACTGTCAGCAATTCTTTTTGTGCTTTCTTTTCTTGTTAGCTTTGTTTTATTGCACGCTTCCAGTACAGGAGCTGATTTTAACAAAGGTTTCCAGAGAAAAGTGATTTGTAAAGACAGTCTGTAGAATCTCTCTTTTTTTTTTTCCCTTGGAAAAAGCGTGGAAGAAATGCATTAATCCCAGGGGAAGCAGGATGGGCTTGTTTGCAGAGAATTTTGCTGCCTCTGTGTATGTGAGATCAAAAAGTTTGAAAATAAGTACCTGATCCAAAACATATTTAAGGTAGTCTTGAGTGTTTGTTTGTTTATTTCGCTCTGGGCTGAGTGTTTGGAGGTAGGAACGCTAACATCCAGCGCTTCGTCAGCCTGGCGCCTTGTCCTGCGGTCTCAAGCCTAGGGAAATCTTCCCTGGCCTCGGAAGTCCAGCTCGCGCCGTGAAGTGCAGTTCTGTCCCAAGCACACTGCTATCGAGGGAAGGGCTGTCACTCATACCGGGGGTTTGGATCAGGCCCTGTGAACCTCAGGAGGCACTAAGCAATCTGAAGTGTCACCACAGACATTTGGCACCTCATTGGAGGTACTCAGCACTTTGTAAACCAAGGAGCTAAACTAGTTCCTTTACCCTTTACAGCTGCGTGGCTGAAAATTTGACAGTGATGAGCTCCAGATGACCGTATATCCTCTTAAACACCTCACCTAGTAAAATAAATGAAGAAGAAATATGCAGTAGGATTATTCCTTTGAGCTCCGTGATGGGGAGACAAATAACCATAAAAGCTGAGGGGGCAGCTGCTTGTCTGGGGGACGATCACCTGCACAAATAGTTCACTGAAAGCACCTCCATGGAGTACTCGTGTGTGGATCAAGGGCAAATAAATACATTTGAAGGGGGCAGAGGTTAGGCTGATGTGCACATGGAGCTTTTAAAAATGTATTTACATCTTGGAAATTCTCCTCTGCCTCAATGATAGCAGCATGTGATTTTTGGTTCCATGAGATGTCTTGAAAGAAACTGAGGAGGCTATAAATTGTTCCTCTCTCCTCCCCCTTCTTTTCTGTGCTGTAGAAGTCCGATGTGTACTTCATTATCCACTTATAATGCCATTCATTTTGTGAATTAGGGAAATCGGTGGATTTGATAGCACAACAGAATATATGGTTGAACTGATTGTACAGTGAGCTTGAACAACTGGGAAGATCACTGTATGCTTCCTCGCTTTGTCAACAGCGAGCTGTGCAGGGAGGTATGTAAATTGCTTCCTGTTTTGTGTCCTCATCGCTTTTATTTTGTATTCTGATAATTAATTATTTATAGATTCCGTACACAGTAAGCCTCTCCCTGACCTTTCTTGACAGTGGGATGCATAGTTAAAACTGCCACTAGTGATACAAGCCTTGCAAACCCGATCCTTTAAACACCAAGGGTGGATCTGGTTAGTGAATGCTTACAATTAGTATTTCTGTTCTCTGCCCCCTACGTCCACCCAAATCTGCTGTGCGCTGTTACTTTCAAACAAAGGTTCACGCAAGTGGAACTAATTTCCTTTCCAGTCTTAAAATACCATAAACTGGAGACATGGCAGGTGGGTGGTGCGGGACACCACTTGCCCTGGTGAGGGCTGGTCACTGACCTGCGTGTAGCTGATAAATAACGTGGAGTCGTGCGTCAGAATATGTGCAGATAGCACGCTGACAGAGTAGCCTCTTACTGCGTGAAGCTGAATATGTATGTTCCTGGATTTACTGAAAGCACACTACCCATTCGGATTTAGGGAAGATAGTCACTTGATAGATTACACTTGAAAAATTTTCTTTAGGAGACCTTATAGTCATCCCAGAAGCTTTTGTTTGTTTGTTTGTTTGTTTGTTTTGTGCTAGGTAAACAACTTCCTTTGCAAAACTGTATTCTTTTTGACCCTCCTGGAGAATTCCCATTGTGCATTAATACTAGCTGATTTAAAGAAAAATCAAAGCCAAAACAGAAGTACGGGAAGAATGAGACCGTATTCACAGTTGATTTTGATTCCTAGGATGCTCTTCATGCTACGTGCAGACTGCTAAAGTGTTGTGAACAGGACTTCGGCCAACTAGCTCTAAGGCTGCCGTTTCATGGTGCCAGTATTTCCTCCTTTGTTTGTTGTCACAATATTAAGCCCCATGCGGGCACTTATTTGTCCAGTAAGTTGATGTCATGATCCCTCATAAATGTGGAGCTCTTTGTTGTGAGAAATAAACACAGAAATACACACAATCTTTTCAAGACTTAATATTTAGCAGCAGCTTATCAGCAAGGCAGATTTATTGCACATGCACAGAAATTGCTACCTGCAAGCTTCTGCTGATCCAGACTTTTCTGTATTTGATGTACAGATACTTTGTTTAATTTAAAAAATATTATTCTTTGTAATACAGTTTCACCGTATATCATTTGTAGAATCCCGTGATCACTAAGTGTATTCTTCTGGCAGATATTTTATTTAATTGGTTTTCTGTTTTGTTCAGTTTGCAATAAATTGTGCTGAGGGGACCTACAGAAAACATTGACTTCAATATTACTATTGCACTATTTGTAACAGTAAATGTAATTATCTATCCAAACTGGGCAAAAGCCCATTTGTGGTAAGGTTTTGGTGCTGTTTCTCAAGAGTAGCGAGACGACCTGTTATGAAACTTAAAGGAGCATGAGGTCAAAAATCCTGATGGCTCAGACCTTTGATAAGTGGCAGATATATCTTGAAGTGAAAGGCAGATTTCCCACAGGGAGGATTTTTTGAAATTCCTTGAGATGATAGTGCGATAAAAAAACACAGAAACCAAACCCAGTAATCATATTTAAATGGAGCAGGAGAATCCCCCACTGAAAGCAGACTGATTTTAAGCTGACTGAAGTAACTAAGGAGTTTAACATCGTCATCTTTTTATTTTTTATCAAGATATGAATTTTGTGGCTTGCTTCGTTTATTTGTTTCTATCAGCCTCCCTTTTGCCTCTCTTCCAGCCCTACAGCTTGCTACTCATGTCTCTGCCTGCTGAGCTCTCTTACATTTCAGCAGATTCCACCTGATGAAAAGAGGGAGCACCTCTCGCACCCTGCGCAGACACTTAAAATTGATACATAATTTAATTACAAAGTGCGCGTGTTAAACATGCCTTGAAGTCCTCCTCTGTGAGCACCCCTCCACACCTGCATCCTACCTGGTTTTGGCAGGTTTGGCTGGTTTGACTGGTGTTACCCGGTTTGCACAGGAGCAAGCTCCTGCCAGCCTCAGCGTGAGCAGGTGCTGCTGTGCGATGCTGGGAGGTGCTCGGGGAGAGCAAATGCGGCATCTGAGTTCGGAGCTGGGAGGGAAGTTCAGCAAGAAACACTATGGGCACACACAAGATTGAAATCATCTCTCTGATACTGATGGTATACTACAAGTGCATGATTGGCTTAGTAACAATCATTAAATATGTGTTTACATATGCTTTTGATAGCAGGGTCACCTGTCACTGTGGCAATTTCATATTGCAGGTATGTACACATTTATGAACTAAAAGCATGAAACTGCCCAGATTATGGAAGTTTTCCGCCAAGCCCTTTGTATGCCCAAATAAAATATTTTGTGGTTGTGCCAATTAAGACCAAAGGGTGTTAGCATAGGGTGCGACAATCTGCAGTACCATGCAAGTGGGGTCCTTCTCATTCCTGAAAGCAGAAATTAATGTAAGCAAAAGCTGAAAGTATAGGTTGAAAGTAGACTGCAGTGTATGGCTGCTTGCAGTAGCTCAGGATGGAACTTGGTGAGCTGCAACATTCCTTTGGCGTTTCTATGCCCGTAGTCTCATACTCTATACCAGACATTCCCATCCCCAGCCCCTTGCCCCATATAACAATAATAATAATAATAATAACAATTTAAAACCCTAACGAATCACCAGTGACAAAAACACTTGAAAGAAGTAATGGATGGGATCCTTTGCCATGCCTAACCTCAGCCTTCACATCTAAACTTGGACTTCTGCAGTAGGAAGGAGATGGAGATGGTCCTTGGGTTGATCTCGCCAGAGATAATCTTAACGTACATGCTTGAGAAAGCTCCGATGAGTTGTCTGTTGTATCTCTCTGCTTAGTTTAGAGGGGCCTAGATGACTAACTTAGATTAAACACAGAATTTATTTAAAGTTATCCCTAACCCAAATAGCTGGAGTTTATTGCTGCTGCAGTTATTTCCTTCCTTCCTTATCGCAGCATGGCTGTTAGAGGTTCAGTTAGGGACTAAGGCTCTGTCATGGCAGGCATTGCACAACCCCAGTCGCAGCTCTAAAGAGTTTGTAATTGCAGTTTTACCTACACCTATCCTTGAGAAACAGAATTGTATGCTTAAAGGATGTTCATTGACAGAGATTACACAAAGGTCTAAGTTTTTTTTGCTCCAACAGCTAGGATTTTTTTTCTAATGGCTTGCAATATTCATACGTAAGCAGTCATTGGAGCAAGGCCTGAAATTTCCCCTCCGAACTGAGGGTTTAATCCAGAGTTTAGAGACATACCCGCTCTGTGTGTGCGCATGTGTGTGTATGCATGTTTTCCTGTCTCTCTCTCTTTTTTCCAAGCCAGTACATCTGTAACATGCCAAGAAGAAGCGGAACAGTCTCAGCAGGAGGGGTCGCGAGTTTGCAGCGCGGTGCCTGCGTTCCGCAGGAGCCGTGCAGGAGCAGGAGTCGCACCCCGCTGCTGGGGGAGCGCCCTGCCCCAGGTCCCACCGAGCAGAGGCCGGGGAGGGCAGCGTCACCCCCAGAAGCTGCGCTTCAAAGGGGGCTGCCCCCGCGCTGCACGCTCAGCATCGCACGCGTACGCGCGCGGTGACACATCCACCGGGCTCGCTGGCTGGGGTAAGTGGGGGAGAGCCACGCTTATGGATCCTATTGGATTTTGTCAGCCCCGGGTGAGGCTGTTGTGGTTCCAGATGAAGGGCTTTTGGGTTAAACTGAAGCTGAGTACGGGTATCGAGGAACTTTGCTCTTCACCGGTTTCCTCTGAAATACCATTTGCAGTACATAGGTTATTTTGTGCCTCAGTTTCCTACCTGTAATGTGAGAATACTGGTACTTCCCTATTACCAAGGATTGCTGTTGATCTCAATAAGCTGGGCACTTTGATATTAAAGTAATGGTTACCACCTGAACACCTAAAAGAGGCAGGATGATAGAAAATCACACCTGTGGTTTCTTCGGCTGTTCTGCAGTACAGTCTGGGAAGTGGAGAAGAAAAGGCTCTCGTAGGTCCTGCTTGTTCAGATGTTTGTTTTGATCAGGGCACCTTTTAATGTGTCGCCCAGTTTAATTTAAATGCCTAGGCTTGGGCACTTCAGCTGTCAGACCGCTGAAAAGATGATGCGACTACAAACATTTTCAGTGAAATTTAACCTGTACTTATCTGGTTCCCTCCCCTCTCCTCATGTACCGGTATACTGAAATAGCTGTGCTTCCTTCTCACTGTTTGTACCTTTCCTGCTTTTGTAGACTAGTTATTATTTCTCTGAATAACTCCTATTTTAGCCTTTAAAACTTTCTTTCTTTCAAACTCACTTCTGCTAGCTCTTTAGTTGCACCATCTGAATAGGACAGCATCTACATATAGCAGTATTTACCTGCAGCATATTTGACTGGCACATTTTTAGAAATGTACATGCACACAGAGGTTATTGTTCATTTCTGGTTTCCCTCTAGTCTCTCTAATGTCCTCATGATTATCTGTGTTTTCTAAAAAGAAAACCGTAGAACAGTAAGTAGTTTTTTTTTTTTTTTAAATGTTAAGTCAGAAAAACACTTAAACAATTTGGGCATTAGGCAAAATCTAATTTCTGTGGTTTCTGTGCAGTAACATTGTTAAAAGTTTGTTCTAGTAGAGGAAGTAGTTGTAATTAATGTTTAGTCTTTCCAAATTTGCTTCATGAAATTTCTCTCTTCCGTGGCCCTTGGAAGCTTATCGGAGAGTCGAGTGTCGTAGCAGCGGATTTCCAGCCCCAGCTACCAGGATGTGTCCTTCAGAGCAGTAGGCCCGTGCTTACTGGCCAGCATGTTCAGTTTGAGCAGATGGCAAGCTGCAGTCTGTGAAAACACATTTTTTATTGCTGTTACTGTCTCTTCCCTGCTCCCCAGCCCGTAATGCCACAGGGAAAGAGCAGTCTTCCCCCAGCACATGCACCAGCAGGCTGTGGTGCACTGGGGCTCACCAGCGCTTCTGTAATACCAATAAATAACGACAGTGATGGCTGAGAATTGAGCTGTTCCACCTGCAAATTCTAGCAGTGCCTGGCCTGGCCTTCCTAACTGAGCCACAGTAGCGAAAAGTTGCTTTTCTTAGGTGCTGAAGAACAACCTATGTATGGTTAATGTATTTCCATGCCTGCCTCCAAGAGCAGCTGTGGCTGCAGAAAAATGCCCAAGGGGATGGAGCTAGGGGGTGGAGGAATATGTTGGAATCCCTCTTTGAGCTTTGGGCAGCGTTTCACAGTGTTAAATGTGACTGAATCTGAAGAAATAGTTGTTTCTTCATTGAAAACACAATTGTATCAGGGGATGGTAGCTTGCCATAAAATCCTCCTGGGTCTAAGTTCAATAAGATCTTTTTCCTGTGTTTGCTACCAGAAAATACCTTGTAACTTGCTCTTTTCAGAGGATTGAAACTGCCTCTGAGTCTAAGGCATCTAAATCTGCAGCAGCACTCGTTAAATCTTGCCATTTATGGAAAGCAGGGTATTTTTTTCTTGGTTCTTCCTTTATGCTCTTAGATATTGTGTCAAGTGTTCAGCATAAGTAGGCATCAGTGCTAGCATAGGTGGAGAGGAGAAAATAACCCTGCGTGAACTCTTCAACCCCTTTTGTGCAGGCAGCTCTTTTTCTATGCGTGGTTCTTGAGGGGCTCCACGAATGAGGCATAAAGCCAGAAATAAAACGAGCGAAACCAAACACATGCCAGCGACAGGTTAATTACTTGGAGCGCAGAGATACCGTCATCAATCAGTTATGTCCACGAGGCAACAGGGACCCATGGGGACGTAGTGTGCACATACACTGCTCTGATATTCAGCCTGTTCAAGACCTTGTGAGCTGAACTTTGGTGAGATGTGTAGTGACAAATGCTGGGGGATGCCCAGGGACCTGGCTGGTGATGCTGGAGACCCATAACCACGTGCAGTTGGACACCACAGAACTGATGATGCCCAAATCACCTCCACCTGCAGGAATCTCTGCAGGGGGAAGTCAAAATTGAATGATTGGGATCCTGTGTGTGCAGGTGTGTGTACTTAAAGGCTCTGATCTCCATGGGTCTTCACTGAAGCCAGTATCCCAGTCCACAGCAGGTTGGTGTCAGCATACTTCTGTATATAAGTTCCCTGCTGGTTTTTAGAGTGATCCCACTCTGTTCTTTCTGGGCACCACAGAGGCTAGTAGGGTTAAAATTAGATTTGGCTGCTACATATTGGTTTGCAGATATGCTACATGAACATCATTCCTTCTGACCTCTCATTTTAGTCTTGTAAACCACACAAGTTCAACTGATATGTATAGGACTCTGGAGTATTGGGTATTGTAGTATTTCATGTGGTTAGAGCATAGAAGCAAGCAGGCACATGAACTAGAAAGCTTTCCCCTCCCAGACCCAGATGCCCCCACCCCAAGGCACTAGGATTTCATCAGAGTTGCAGGTTTTGATTTAGAGGGAAATTTCTTATTTTGTTAATTTGTTTGTCTTTTAATCAGTGGTTTCCCATGTTTCCCCGCCTGTTATCCAACCACATAATGGCAAGCATGTTCAGAGATCTCAGCTGTCTTGAGAGGGGTCTTAAAACATATTCTTTGCCCTGAGTGAGAAGTGAAAAACGAACAGAGACTACGCAAAACTTCGATGTCGGGAGCACAGTGGCTTTGGAGTGTGAGCTGTGTCCTGCGCACCAGTGACGGACCACGGAGGAGTGACACTGAACTCCTGGTTGTTCTTGTGTCGGTGCTGGGGGTAGAGAATCGGGAAGCTGTTACTGCTGGTGGTTTTGAGCTTTGCTTTCCCAAAGCAAAGGGAGGGAGGCCAGTACTGACAGAGCCAGCTGAGACCCGATCCCGTTCTTCTTGAGGTTTCCCAGCCTGGTAGGAAAAACAAACATGAAAGAATCCAGAGTGATTTTTTCCTCTCTTGTATGTGACAGCCACTGAGGTGCTGCTGAGCACATGCAGGAGGGAAGGTGATGTGTAGATGGAGCAAAAGTGCCCATATGTTTGGAGCAAGCAGCCCATTATCAATGTTTTAAATTTCTCTCGGGTCTCAGCTATTGTTATTGAACTCTGAAAGAACTGTAAAGAAGAGGAGCAAGACAGTATGTTGCACATCAGCTGTGCAGCATTTTTGTAGCTCTGTGAAGCCCAGTTTGTGATTCACTGACTAAACTGTTGGCTCTCACCACCTCCTGCAAGGGAAGGTGTAGAAGGAATGCATCCCCCTGCATCTTGGCTGAATCAGACACCTCGGCTTAAAAACGGCGAGATGTAGCTCAGCAAACACATTTTCAGTTCATAATGAAACACATATGTTCTTCTTCATGCAGCATCTCTCAAGGGCTACCGTGCAGAGCACTGAGGGCCACTAACAAGATCTTCTTTTCCTTCCTTCCTTCTCGTCTAAGTGCTTTAAAACAGATGGTTTTTTGTGAAGTGGGGTACATTTTTTTTTTTTTTAATAATGTCATTGATCCTGGAGAACTGTAAGAGACAGCATTTTTTGAATTCGTTGTATAAGAACCTTGTGCCCTACGTTCTGTTTGTTTCTTTAAAAACTCTTGAGGGGAGCGGAGAAAGGACTTACCAGCCATGGAAGATTGATATCAGGCCACTGTATATAATCAGAGCTAGGTTGTTAACTGCTAAATTATCAATACAAAATTGGTGTTTACCTTAGGTTAGCTGACTTCAGATTCTTAAACTGGCATGAACTGGCACAACTTAAGACCTAAATGAAAGACAAGCTTCTTCGTCTGCTGGTGGACTTGCTTCGGCTCGGTCAGTCTGCCAGCACACAGGAATGTTCAAGCAGCTTTTGTGGATGCTGTGAGGCAAGAGATGTTTTACGAACACTAGAGCTGCATAAGAAGAAGTCTGAATCAATGTCTATATTATTGTGAGGCTCTAACTTGGTTCGTGACTGCAGAGAGACTCTTCCTGAAGACGGGTTAGAGAAGGAAATAATCTTGTTTGCAGAAACTGCCAACAGGTCTGCTTATTGCGTTGCTGTATTTTGGGAAGTACATCGAGGCTCCCTAAGGGAGCAGGACTCAGTCCGGCGTGATGTTTCACAGGGGTCGGTAGCTCAGAAGTCAAGCCCATTGAGATGAGAGCACTGAAATTCCCATTTAGACACAGACTGTGTGCCAGGAAATAATATAAAGAGTTCACAGTCTTTGATCCACAGCCTGTTGTGTGTGGAGGGTTTGCGCGAAATATGCAAGCTTTTTATTTTTTTGCCGCGACTAAATAGACTTGTAGTTATTAACTGAGCCTGATTGTCACAATCACTATCACTCAGCAAGAAACTCTGCTGCCCTTTAGGCAACTTTTACGTCTGTCCTTTGTTTCTCTTACTTTTCTGTCTGCTTTTTTGTATGGCTCGCATTCCTCCTCCCTCTGTCTCTCTGAGTCTCCTTTGTTATTCTGCCTTCATTTCTTCTCTGTATTAAATCACCTTTCTCACCCCTGAGGCTTAAATAGCATCATCTTCCCCATTCCATCTGGAAAAAAAGATCTTCAGAGACGTAGTTAGTAATGACACCAACATGTCATCAGTGCGGGAGTTGCCATTCCGGTGAGTATAGATGTTCCCACTTGGTCACATGTTGTCTGCAGGCTTGGACAGACAGCGGCATTGCTTAAGGAAGCCTTGTGTTCATGACAGTATCTGTAGCTCTGGAGGATAGCAATAACAAATGTTTAAAAAGAATGTCCCCCCAAAATACATCATCTGAATTGAAACTGGCCCAGGAGCAGTGTATTTCACCTCATGCCCCTAGCCTGAAGCTGCAAAGTGATCTCTTAAACTCATGTAGGGTAGGCTGGGGAGATGAAGTGAAATACACTGCTGCTGTGTCAAGCTTCTGGGTGAGTTTAAATGATTGTAATTAGAAATGAAAGACTCAAAATCCCATTTCCAGTCATCCAGTTCTATAATCTGCACATACCATCTAATAAGAATTTGTATATTGCCCATCACTGGAATTACTCTGCTGCTCATCCAAGTTTAATTGAAAAATAATCATAATCTATTCAGTGTTAGATTTAATGCATAAATGAGGTATTGTGAGCAAAACACAACTTCCGAAATGTCTGTTACCGTGGCTTTTATTATTCAGGTTTAGTTCAGATATTAGCGCTTGTCATTCTGATGTTTGGGTGATGTCACTCGGATATGGGACTTTGCCAAGTACGCCTCGTTATTACTTTTTGCAACCTATAGGCAGTGAATTCTTTTTCCTTTAAATGAAATGAAATATTTACAAGCTGTTACTTATTGCAGGAATTTAAATGAATGAAATTTCTTTTGAAAACAAATGCAAGCCGAGGAAAGCAAAGACAGCAAGTGAGCATGAAGCTGTCATAGAAGGGAAACTGTGCTGCTCCTATATGGAAGCTCTGCGGCTTTAGCTGAGCCTGGAAAACAGGGGAGTCAAAAGCAGAGGGTGCCAGGGTCTTGGTTTCTGGTGTAACCCATTTCACTGATGCAAGCGCACTTGCTGTGCAGTCACTACAGTTCATGGACTGAAAGAAGGTGAACAGGTTTAGAGTGCTTTTATCTAACACGAAATTGATACTCTCTTATGGGAATGACTCACAAGAAGAACATAAGAATGTCTGTGCGAGGCTAGGTGCGTGGATATCTAGCAGAGAGCATCCGAGTCAGATGACTGTTTTGTGATCCTTCACCAGACAGCTTTTTTGGCCAACAGCAATCTGTGGCTTGAGGGTAAAGCTTTCCAGGTGCAAGAAACACACCTTGTTTATAAACATGACAATGAGAGGGAAGATGAGCTTACATACTTAAATGCAGCAGTTAGCCAGTGTTGCTGGTGCTGAATCTCTGTTGACCATCATCCTTTCCCCAAATCTAATTGAGTCCAGTTTTGGGGGTTTGATCTCTGAGTAACTTAAATTTCATGTTCTATAGCTACATTGTAGAATTTCAAAACAATTTCTTAGTGTATTGATTTAAATAATATTGAAATTCCAGAAAATTATAGAAGATAACAAGCAGACCTATCAGCACAGAATTGACAGAGTACTTCTTTTTTCTACTGTAAGTTTCTCATCAGTTTGGGAAATTTAAAGGATATTATTTCACTTAAGTGAATGTCATTTCTGGAAAAAAAGATGCATAGCAAAAGTAGTTTTTAGATGGCTTTTTGTTTTTATAGAATTTATTGAAGCATCTTTTCAGGAGCGTTGGATGATGATATGAAAAAAGTTCAAAGTATAATGAATATTTTCTTTAGTTATTTAAAGTGGAATTAATGTTCGTTAAATGGACAACCTCATCTGAGCCAGGATTAATTTTATATTCAAGCTATTATTCTCTTGGTACTTAACCAAAACAGTATATGTTCTTAGCAACAATTGAGTCTCATTTTTAATTCATGAAAGTTTACCTGAGAGTATTGAAATGCATGAATGTATGAATAAGTATGAAAAAAATGCCTTTGATGTCTTAGTGTTTGACTTTAAGCAGCTGATCTGTGTAAGAAAGTTGTTTTGATATATACAAGATTTGCTGCTTGTTCGTTGCAAGCTTGCATGGCAAAATTAAGCTAATTTTTTTCAGTAAAAATTGGTGATTCTGTTAAAGCAAAAATAAATCCTTTCCTCTTAAGTTTCTTTAAGGCCAATTATGAAAATGACATGATCCTGTTTCTTAGATTTTAAGAAGTGCTGAAGATGAATTTTGAAAATTTTCTTTCTCATTCACAAATATTTTGTGGTTTTTAAAGAAAGATTTCTAGTGTCCTCTTTTCGTTTTTAAGGTTGGATTGGGGGATGTCAGTAAAAACATTCAATTATAGTGGACTGTCTGAAGGCACCATGGGAACGCATGCGGTGATTGGATTTCTCAGCTAGTGTACAGTGGCACTGTTTCATTGACTTCAATTTCACCCGTTGTGGAAGGGTTCTTAGCTTTCATTTGTCTCACAGTTAATGGAGTCTTCACAGTAAGGGAAAAGAAGAGGTGCAGATGCCTACAAAATAGGGAAAAGTAAGCAGAAACCAGGTAATACTACAAGAATGATATTTTAAATATTGAGCTCCACACTGTTCTTTTCTACTGGTTTTCCTCTTTATCGTTTTTTTCTTGAAGATTTCTATGTTATTGAATTTATCTAGAAAAAGCAAGCTTGTTCACGCAAGCAGAGGTCTGTTGTTTGTTGTTGTTGTCTTCTCACTCTCTCTCAGTCTTCTGCCTTACTGTCTATGGTTTGGTTAATTTAATCTTTCTAGCTGCTGCACTGGTTTGTTTGGCATCACTAGGGTCAGCATGTTACGTATGGAAGGCAAGTCAGCCGAAGGAAACTAGTATCCTGATCAACTTACCATCACTGCAGATAGAGGGGAACCAGCTGCCATGAGTGAATTGATTTTTGCATCAATCTCCTTGCACCCACAATCAGTTTGACAGAGAAATGAGAGTGGAAGCCTCATCACTACCCTGCTGTAGAAGGCTCCCTGTGTTGGGGTCTCATTCTTCAGAATTCACTGATGCAGTCTACCATCACTCTACCATAGCTATGAGAACAACGGTACTTGGTGCTTTTAAAATCAAAACATACATTGTTCCTGAACCCAAAGCCCCTAAATAGCAACAGCAGGCTTCACTGTGTTTTGGATCAGATCCTTGGGCTAATAATTCAACATTTTCACTGTCTAGTCAGTCACCATACTAGTCACCATACCAGTTAAGAGGTATTTAAGCCACAAAAGCATTAGAGGGAATCTGTCATAGCTAACAGCATGAGGCTCATCTTGATGACAAAGCAGGACCAATTTTATTCATAATTTTTAGTATATCCAGCTGCTTTTTGTAGTTTCTGTACCACATGCACGGTAGTAATTATGAGGAATGACATACTGTTTTAGTAGGCATCATTATTATATTCAGTATGAGGGAAAAACATGGTGTTTTTGCTCTTTCTCACTTTTTTGGTGAAGGAGCAGGAGTGCAGAAAAGCAGGTCTGTTCTTTCATGAAAATTTTCAGGTCACTATACTGTGTAACTTAGGTAATGGCTTAAATAGTCAAGTTAAAGAGAAAATAATTAGAAGGCTAATTTGGCTTCACCCTTCCCTATTACCGTTTAAAGGTGTGGAACGTTGAGTTCTGTTACTGCTCCATTTAGCGAGTCAGACTGCTCTTGTCCAGATGTGAAGTAGGGTTTTGTGTCGCTGGATCGGAGTGCGTAGTACTTGGGGCTTTTCTGATGCCATAGGTTTAGAAGCAAATAAGCTGACACTGGCTTATGTAAGGGAATAGACTTGCTCTGTGTCGGTCCCAAAGGTGTCATTGATTCTCTTTACATTACATGGTCAAATATTTGTATGTGGTATCACTGAGGCTAACAAAAGGTTGTCATAGGGCAGTGCTTATGTCACGAATTGTGACATTTTCCTGTTGATGGGTAGTATAATGTCAGCGTGCCATGGTGCAAATGTCATCATTTTGTAATGTGACAAATTGTCCCTAAGGACAGGCTTTTTAAAAGACCTTAACTGATGCTGGGAAAATGAATTGGTTTAGACTGATTTTATTTGTGTCATATTTAGGAACAATCAGAAGTTTAGAAAGCAAAGCTTGCAGCAGTTTGTATCACTTTTCATTCTTGAAGGGTCTTTGCTAATGTCACAAACTTTAGTTGTTATATACGTGACACTTCGTTAGCAGACAACTTTGTTGACTCATCATGCTTAAAGGCAGCCCCGGAGTAGACGATTCTTCTGTAGCTAACGTGTTTAACTGGACTGTTCTCCTTTGTAGCATACTGGATTTTCCTATTTTAACCACAAAACAGTAAGATGGTTTGGAATGTTTCCAGTTTTTTGAAATGTAAATGAAATGGGAAGTAAGATAATTGTGTTTGTATTTGTTCTGTCCTTCATTCAAAACTTGTTAGAGGCAGTTGTGAAGCATACTGAGCAATGCTTCTTAAACCTTATCTGCAAGGCTAATTCAGCTGGGAAGGCTGTGCTTAGTTAACAGAATTGATCTGAACCAGAAGTATATTTGGTATTACAATGTATTCCTGGGAAGTTCCTGAGACACACTCTAATGGAGAGAAGTAGAGGGTGTACAGTAGTTTCCAGATGACATTTTTAATAAAATTCAGACGTGTAACTTGCAGTAAAATCAGTCCCTTTGAGAATGCTGATCAGGTTTCTTAAAGAACATAGAATCATAGAATAGAATCATAGAATAATTTAGGTTGGAAAAGACCCTTAAGATCATCAAGTCCAACCATCATGTAACACTACTAAGTCCACCACCAAACCATGTCCCTAAGAGCCACATCCACACGCCTCTTCAATACCTCCAGCGACGGTGACTCCACCGCTTCCCTGGGCAGCCTAGAGAACTGAAGGCTGCAGCTATTTCTCTAGATAGATATAGTAGATTTCTCTTTCTGTAGAAATAAACGTGATGGAAAATGTGTTTGTCCAATCACAGAATAATTAAATCATAGATTTGCTCTTCAGGTAAGGTGAAGAAGTAAGGTGAAGTTAGGGATTTAATGATGGAATTTGTTCTAGGTGGTGGCTGCATGCAGGTTTATTTGTCCAGCGTTGGTCAGAAAAGCAACGTGGAACAGCATTAGCCACCAGGATCCTGCCCTCTGGTCCTGAAGCTCTGTGTGTTCATTGTGAGCTGAACTTTAGATTAGTGGTTCTGTATGGAACTACTTTCCACTAGATTTGGAAAAAGTTCTGATGAAGTTCGTGTTTTCCAAGTCTGTATTTTCTCAACTTTGTGTTTGCACAGAAGGTGTTGCACACATGCAAATCTTTGTCACTTATTCTGCCTGTGTAGTTTGTAGATTTAATGCTGATTTTAAGTGCTGTTCTTTGAAATCACAAACACAGAAGTTGTAATCTCAAAATACAGTGTGTTCTCTTGTCTCGTTTTCTAAATGAGCTGGGCTGGGCAGTCCCTGGCTCACGCCGCACGAGCTGGGGGAAGCCTGTCAGCTCGTTCCGGCTTTAGCTGCGGTGCTCACGTGCGCTCTTCTTGCTCTACTTGGCCAAGACTGAGCTAATGCTCCATGGTTACACCAGGCTGTAACTCACTGCTAAGGAAGAGAAACTGAATAAGGAAAAAAACATAGTATTTCATGGAAATGAGCAGCTTTCTAGTCAAGGTATTTGGACATTGGGTATTCTTTTTCAAACCGTTTGGTCTGTAATTGATCCAAAGCCAGTCCTTCTCCTGAGTGAATTCCTACTGTATGACATTTTGGCTCAGATTACCAATAGCATAGGCCTCCGTTTCTGTAATTTCTGTGTCAGTTCAAAGACCGACTCCAGGTGAGCTGTGTTTCCTCTACAGAGGACTTGCCAGTGGTTGCAACATGATGGCAGTTCCTGCAGAAACAGCAGACAGAGGGTCCGGTTGTTTTTGCATTCATTTGGGCTTCAGAAAAAACACTTTTGGTTCATTGGGCTGCCGGAGGCTTTCTGTTCAACCTTGAGCAGGTAACCTGAAGCTTTCTGTATCTGAATTCTGCACACACAAGTCTTGTTCTGCCTCTTTGGTTGTAAGGGCAACATCAAAGATCATGAAGTGTTTGGATACTTTGGAAATTTGTGTGATCATGTTACCATAGATAAACAGAAGGGTAAAGAGAGGCAAGCTACACAGGAAAGTGATTTTTCTTATGTTAATCTGATATAAGGGAATCTCATTTTACAGTTTCTTATCCAGAGCTTTCATGTGCCTTTACATCCTACACGGTATTGCTATTTAAATGCTGTCCTGCAAAAACAGTAGAACAGTATAAATGATTTTTCATTTAAGTACATTTTTAATGCCTGATACATGCAGTGGTGAAATATTCTTCTTACCAAACCACTTTTTATTTTGCAGTATATGATTTTCTTTCATAATAACATCTACTTTAAAAATCGTTAGGAAATTTTACCTTCCAAGAAAGTTTGGCATTTTTTTTGTTCTTTTACTCAACTATATGCTTTTTTAATTTTAATTTGGTAAGAGTTATAAATTTCTTAGAAGACTCATTGCATACACAATAACTTGATTTGAAATGTGTCTGGCATTAGTTCTGCAAAAACAATCTGGATGTTCTCTGATCTGGATCTACAGAGCCATAAAATATATATGGCACTGTATTAAGTTTTATAATGCTCATTACTTCAATATTGTACCTGTTGGGTAGAAAATCACTGAAGCAGATGAAGAGTATTGCTCTTCGAGCAGCAGAATTATTAGAAGTGCTTTTACATGGCCCCTTGTAGATGCGAGTTTCACTGCAGGGTTCAGCAAAGAAATAATTAGTATTTAAACTGTTTGCTAAGGAATATGACTATTCCTCCAGAGCAGAAGAATTACAAATCACTGAAGTGCAGCAGAATTTTTCTTTGGGCTAAACTAATTGCCATTTGAGGTCTTGAAGATATAATGAAGGCTACCTGTGGTTTAGTAAAGCGAGCTTAAAACTCCATATAGTAGGACCCTTCTTTAATTCCTGAATCTTTCACATGACTGTCATTGTAATTTTGGGCAATGCTCTCTGTTCCTGTTCTACTTGTTAGAGCTGTATTAGCAGCTTAATCTGTGTGTCTTTAAAATTAACTGTGCCTTTATATTTAGTTACATTCGGGGTCAATTCCTAAGCTACTTAGACAACAAATTTAATCTACCTACTTTGTAATCACTGTAATCAGTACTCGGGAAGGCCTGGGATCAACATGTGTGTTGGACAACATAGATGATGCGACTGCCGCAGTGAACTCTGAAAGGTTAAATATTAAGATAGTTTAGTGTTAGGTAACTTTCTGTTTATCATTATAGCCCTAATAAACATCAATATTTATCTTGATATCTTTCTATTGTTGAAAGGGATTTGTATTTATGATCGGTAGAAAATGCATTTATTTAACAGCATTGCATTAGCATTGCTAATAGTTGTAATGCCTTTCGTTTCAAAGGGTATCTGTTTTGAACTTCACTGCAGCATGGTGGAAGTGCCACCATTTACTTGGGATTGTCCAGGAGAAAGTCACGCACATGTTTTAAGTTTAGAATATTTCATCATACCACTCAATTTCCATCACCAAAGTACAGGACGCGAGGTATTTTCTCTGAAACAGTCCTGTAAATGTCATGGTACAAATCCATAAGAAAGCCTGGAAGTTTTTGGTGCTTAAATAATCCCCAGCTCTCTGTCGAGAGCTTCTTGTCCAGGTTTTGGATGTACGCAACTTCTGAGTGCAAAAAGCAGTATGCGTGCCCCATTTATGTGAGCAGTTCAGGTTCACCTGTCTGGTGTGTGGGTTTCGCTGCTTTGTGGTGTGCTGATTTTGCATTCTCCCAGGTTATAGCTCTCCTAAAACAAAGCCTCCAAACCCAGAGCTGTATTTGAGTTGGCTCATTCACTGTACGGGCATACCGTGCAGCCCCGCAGCCATCGCACTGGCACAACTGAAAGGGCAGCGGGCATTGACAAGGGGCTGAGAACAAGAGCCCAGAGCCACAGAGAAATGGGAACTTTGGGAAGTACATACACTGCTGAATCAGCCTGTTGGGTACTGGGCTCCTTAAAGTGGGGTTTGCTGCCTGTTTCTCTGGGTAGCGGGGCTGTCTTACGCAAACACAGAATATTTCCAAGCCTGTGCAAACCCTCTGAGCTGGTGTTAGTGTAGTTGTTTATGGAGTCGGGTGGGGAGCTGAACTGGAGAATTGATCGTGGTAAGAAGAACCTGCACAACTGGGCTAGACTATTTTCTTTAATGTCCGATTTAAATCTGCCTTGCTTCAGTTTACTTCTTTCCCTATCCACTATGGGTGTGGAGAAGAGTTTATTCCCTGTCTCTTTTCATCATGCTTTAATATATCTGAAAGCCTTTACTATGCTTCTCCTGTGTCTTGCATTCTTTAGATTTAATAGCCTCACCTTCTTCATCCTTTCCTTGTTGCTCACTGGGTGCTGCTTTTCCAGACCTCTCATCATTTTTATTGCATTCTTCCAGGCTCTCTCCAATTATTCCACATTAGTCCTGTGGTGCTGTGGCATGAGCACTCTTCCAGCTGAGGTCTTCAAGCTGGAGTGGAAGTTTACTTTGTGTCTCACCGTCTGCATGTGTCTTGCAGCCTCTCTGTGCATTACCTTATGATGCCATGCTGCTACGAAAAGGACAGACGTTATTGTCTCATGATTTGCCTGGTGACAGGACGAGGGGGAATGGGCTCAAGTTGCGTCAGGGGAGGTTTAGGTTGAATGTTAGGAAGAACTTCTTTACCGAAAGGGTAGTTAGGCATTGGAATGGGCTGCCCAGGGAAGTGGTTGAGTCACCATCCCTGGAGGTCTTTAAAAGACGTTTAGATGTTGAGCTTAGAGATATGGTTTAGAGATATGGTTTAGTGTGGGCCTTGTTAGAGTTAGGTCAGAGGTTGGACTAGGTGATCTTGGAGGTCTCTTCCAACCTGAACAATTCTGTGATTCTGTGATTCTGTGATTCTGTGATTCATTAACACTCAATGCTCTTTTGCTGAGTGTACTTTGCTCTCGCCTATTCTGATTATACGCACTTTAGTATTTAATGCTCACTGAGCGTCATCATTCTTGCTGAACGGCACCCAGTCATTTGTGATCATTTTGCCAATTTGTGAAGATCCCTTTGAATTCTAATCCTGTACCTCCAGTACATCTTTCAGCTTGGTGTCATACTCTGATTTAATAAGAGTAGCTGCTTCGTGCAGATGTCAAATAATACCAGGCTAAGGACGTGTTCACTTGTTTGCCTTTCTGGTATCCCTAAGGCCTGTTACTCTACTCTGTGAGGGAATTAAATCATTTTGGTAGTATTTGCTTTTGAGAATTTCAGATTGGAGTCCAGTCCTTGCTTGCACACAGTTTATTTGGTGATAGCCTCTAGAATTTTTCTGGGAGTTGAAGGTGCACTGACTAGTTGGTAATTCCAGGCTCCTCCTAACCCTTCTCCTCTTTTTATAAAAACAGGTTCAATACCTGTTCTTTTCTGGTCAACTGGTATGAACCCCATTTAACATTAACTCTTTAAGAAGTGAGTGAAACAATCTCAAAGCTTCTGACAGTTCAAAAATCTGAGGATGATGTTCATCTCCACCTTATCTATGCTTCTGTTGTGTTGTTCTTTGTGAGAATACCACCCAAGTTCTTCTTTCACCCTTCTCCATCTCCAGCCACATGTTACTTTTCAGTGCATTTCACTGAGCTTTGGCACCACCACTCTTCGTGCAACCTCGTGGTAAAACACATCAGTGAACTGATTTGGAGAAATGATCAAACATTTTTAGTGTCTTTAGCCTGCATGAGCTTCACAAAACATTTATGGATTATAGACATTTATAGGTAAATTCTTTATGAATAAAATGCAGAGCTGGTAAAAATAAGTTCTACTAAAGTCAGTGAAGGATCAGAAGCTCTGTGTGCCTGTATGTATACATATTTATGTCTCACTTGAAATACTCTGTAGGTTAACCTCTTGTTTCTCTTCTTCCACGAAGATCATTGAAATGTTTACAAATGATAACCGCTGTTGCCTTGGTGGTACCTTTAGTTTTCTCTGTCCCTTTGTCCATGTGGCTGATGTGAAATCTATGCTTTTGGAACAGTAGTTTATCTGTCGCTTGGTATGATTTACATTTTGATCTTGGAGTAGGGCACATAGGTGCTGTGGTAAAGCAGGTAATAATAGTCAAAAGATGATAATGCATTGAACATAGCAGAAGTTCAGAGGCAGGCTTCTCACTTTTATTATTATTACGACCCAGCTTTTAAGTGTCCCTTTGTCTTCCCAGACAGATATCTGGAGTTTATTGAGAGGAGCAGATTCCTTCTGGGTGTTTACAGGAAGACGTGACAAATGTGAGTTGATAACATTGACAGGTACACAGCCCCCTTCCTGCTGTGAATCCAAAACAGCTTTTGTGAGCAATGTGAATTAAGTTATGACCAAGCCCAGCCTCTGTGAGTTACAGTAAAACCGAGCTTTTGATTAAAGCCACGGAGCTGTGGAATTTCTTAACAAAGACATTCAGACAGTGGAGGAAAAAAATCAGAATGTTGATGAGCTTCGTGTCTAAAACAATTAAACCAATTTTTCAGTTATGCAGAAGTGCATAGCTTGCTGAACACAGCGAAGAAGAAGCATTGCTGGTGCTCATACCAAGCTGTCACTACAGCCAGCGTGAGTCTGCTCTGGTGGAATCCAAAGACTTCTCCAGGTGGCAAGGCCAATGGTCTTTAAGAAAGTGCTGAAGAGAAGCGTAGCGTGCCAGAAGAGAGGGTTTGGGTCTTCAGAAGAAATCCTGAAATACTTGGCATTAGGTATTTTCACTGGATATTAAAGAAGGCTCTGAATTTGACATTGTTACTGCTTGGATTATTTTTTAATATGGCCATTGAGTTTTTGGAGCTCATGCTGTTCTTGCTGTAGGAAGAAACAAAGGTGAAATTTGAAATTACGTAACAAAGGCTATGAAAATAATTTGGGAGACCTTTGGAAACAAAGAACAGAGGAGGTTGTGCCCATGAGAGTTGCTGTTGTGACTGTCAGTCTCCCACCTCTCTGAGAGCAAAGCAGCTGAGCTCTGAAATGAGGGTCCAGCATGAATCATGTTGGAAGTGTGAGTGTATTTAGAGAGGTGGGGAGTTTTGTGATGGGAAAAGTGATACTGTCTTATGTCCGTAAGGCTCATTTTTTTGCTTTGGCTTTATTAGAGCTAGATTTCATTTTTGAACAACTCATGCAATCAATCTCTTTCTTGACCTTCATAATCTACCTTTTATTTTCTTTTTGATCCTTTTTTGTCTATTTAGATAAAACCTCAGGGGAAAGGCTGTCTCTTACCATGTGCTTCTGTAGCACAAAGCACAGAGGAATCCCACATTTGAGCATAGTTTTGAAATTCTACAGCACAGAGAGAGGAGTTCACCAAAAGCAGACTTGATGCAAATTATTTTGTCTACTGAGCTGTAGCAGGCCTTTAGGAAAAGTTTACAGAGAGGCTGTTGGCTCCACTTTTCTAATAATCTGTGCTTCAGTAGTTTGTGATTCCACATACATTCTGCTTCAGGCTGGATAATTAATGTTGCTAGTGGTTATCACTTTCAGTGTAATAACTCCTATCTGTCCTGGACTAGAGGATGATAAGCTTTTGTTCCATCTACGGGTTGCTGTGCATCCTCATGCCCCTGTATATATACTGCTATTAATGAGTAATAATCACTTTCTGAACTTCCTTGCTCGGGCTGTTCTGTGGCAGCGAGCATTTTTCAGGGTTTGACAGAGGGAGCCAGTGGGTGATACACTTCACTGGGGAATGGGAACTGTTAAAAGGAGGTCATGTTACATCATGCTACAGTATTTCTTAACCTTTAGCTTGGGCAGACAGGGCTTCCTGTATTTAGGGAGCATATTTTAAACTTCTAGGTGGGAAAACATGCCCGTGCCTTTGCTTGCTGAGTTAGAGACATGTCAGGGGGATGCAGCACACAGAGCTTAACAGGACTACTTAGCCCTCGGTCCATGTCAGCACACAGGACATCAGCTTGGAGAGTTTGTGGTGCCTTGCACAAGACTTCTCTTGAGCTGGGGCACTCTGCACCTGGGTGACAGCGGTGGCCTGTAGTGGGCATGGTTATGACTCCATGCCCCCAGTTTTCTTGCGAGAAATATTTATTGTCACAGCATCCAGTTGTGACTAACTGAGTAGAGGGTACAAGTGGGGAGGAGGAGGCATTCGTCATAATTTTTAATTGTAAATACTCCTTCAGCTTGTCTTTACTTTATTCTGATTCTGAGTCACTAGGGAATAAGCAGTGACAAATAAGCAGAAGTTATGAGTAAGACGTACAGTGTAGCTGAGCTCAAAAATGTTTACAAGATCACACTTTGATTTTTAAACAATTGCTTAAACAAATAGATTGTTGATGGAAGGACATTTCTTGAGTTTGAGCATGATATATGATTTGTACAGGAATTGAAGTGGCAGTTGCTTCATCACACTTAAGTTTATTGATTCCATTTGTACATTGACCTCCTTTCTGCTGAAACACCAGCCTGAATGTCTCTGCTGTGTGGGATAAATGAAAAGGAAAAGATGCCATCTTCCTAACTATGCAGGCTCCAGTTTTCTGCAATAAATAAAGAAATGAAAGCAAACAAACTAGTGGAAAAAGAAAAATTCCAGGAGAGATGATGCTTTGAATATCTTTAGATTTGATAGATTTTTCAAAGACACTGTGAAAACAGGGAATGCCTTTTCTGCAGGTCAGTGATGGATGCTGAGATTGCTTGCTTAGTTAAAGTGGCTGGCATCCATATTCCAGCAGCTCAAGTAAGCAGAAATCCAGAAGAATATGAAAATTATCATATGAATGGGAGAACAAGGCCAGCTGGAAAGTGAGTTTGTATATTCTACATGTTAAATAATAGTTTCCACACTTTTATTTCTCCCCAGAAAGATGGCTCATGGTTGGGCAACGTTCAAAGCTACAAAATAAAAACGTGGAGTATTGGCACGTGAACTCAATGGGAGCTGGGAACTGCTGCCTCGCGGAAAGACAGAAACCTCTGCTCGTGCTCTGCTGGGGCAGCAGCTCCCTCCTCCTCTGGCCTCTTTAGAGCAAGCTGCCTTGTGCTGCAGGCTTGCTCAGCCGTATCTCCCCTTTGGAAGGAAAGAAGGACTTCTGCACCGAACAGTGCCCCTAAGAGCAGGGGCTGGGAGCGAGCGATCCTCCATCTCTGGCTGCCCTCCCGGCGCTCCTGGCATCGTTCAGCTTGCAGCTTCCCCATGGCGGTGGGGCATAAAAGCTGGTGGTCTGCCACGACACGGAGTGCTCTTCTAATCTGAGCGTGGCACTGAGGAATGCGTAGTTTGGCTTCTGCTGCCTATCCCTCAGATTTGATAGGTTTTCTGCTTCCTCCCCTTAATCACCGATGAAAGTCAGCCAGACTGAAAGGACGTGTTTTGCTCTTTGTAGCTGGGAAACAGAACAAAACAAAGTAAAGCTTTGGCCCTTGGGATAATTGAAGTGAGAATAACCTGTCTTTCTTTGTCTGGTAGAAGGATAGTTGGTATTTTTAGCGTTGATGGTATACGCTGGGCTAATGGATATAAAGTTTCAAAAGCACTTGTAGGTATTCTGACCATTTTACCATGAGATTCTGAGAGCGCTATTGGCATAAAGGACCTTGGTTACAACCAAGGCTCAATATAACTCTGTCAAGCTAACATTCAAGGTCTCTTAGCAGTACTCAGATACTGGTAGAAGAGGTGTTTAGTAAAGTCATCCTAGGAGCACCGTATTTTTAACAGCAAGATTTGTGCTTGGATTACCACTAAGTGAGTTTTGACACGAGTCCAAGAGCACCTTTTCATGGGATTTGGCCCAGGCATGCTGTGCTTTCACTGAAGTGAGCCTGGACCAGCTGAATGGGAGAAATAGAGATTGGGAACGGTCATGCTTTTTCCGAGAGGTTTTTCGAACAGATTTGTTTTCTTCCTATTGCAAGATGGAAACTTTTGGATGCAGACCCTGATTCAGAGACCAAAGGGATAGAATAGTCTTGCATTTATTAAATTGTGATGTGAGTTGGGCCATATGGCACAGAAGCAGAACAGGGATATTGTGAAGGTTTTTCTCCAGGGATCCAACTCTCTTTCTGTGACTTCATTGGAGCTCTTACCATTGTGCAGACATGCTCAGATGCTCTATTTAGAAGTGCAGTATAGTAATCTGAACTGAACAGAATTAATTGCAGTCTTCTATATGACAACAAATTCTCTGGCCATATTACAAGCTTGGCCTCATCATCTTTTTTGATTGTGTTGCTCTAAATTTGGACCATCTGCGTGGGGTTATATTAGTGTTGTTGCTTGGAAGTTTACAAGCTTTCTAACAGCCAAGTGGAAAGGGCATTTCTCATTATTGTACTGATGGCTGAGGCACTAAGTGCTTGCTGTTATGTTCACAAATGAGTGTACGGATTTTTGGCAAAACGAAGGAGTCAGATCCACTCATGCAGATTGAGGTCTTATTACATTATGTCCAAGGGGGCTGTATACACCCAGGTCGAACCACGGGGTCTTTCATGTGAAATGAGGGGTAGGTTTTAGATAAATGATAGAATTGGCCTAATAGTTTATCAGCACCATTCTGTTTTTTTTTTTTTTTCATTGACCCAATTAGAGAAGAAAACAGGATCTAATTTAATTTCCCTTCCTCCTCCCTGTAAAAATCTGTTTTACTGGCAAATTAGAGTGATGAGAATTTCTGAAAATTTTATCAAGCAAATACTTTCCATCTGACAAAGCTGAAACTCCAAAGTTGCCAGGAAACCAGAAAGCTAGTGTGATGTTAATTAGAGGAGATGCTCTGGCTCTTGCCATCTAACTCCATTTTGCTATCCTTGCATCATTTCACAGAGAAATTCCAATAACTATTCTGGGTTCAATAGCCAGCTGATTGTCTTGTCTTTTATATTTCATAACATGAATAAAAAAGAGTTTATTTGCACAAGCATCATGAAATGTTTGTCTGTGCTATCTATGAAAATACAATAGACTTTTAGACTTTATGAGGCTTGAGCTTAAAGGGGAAGAGTGGGGATGGGGACCAAAAAGGTAGCTGAGCACATAAAAGCTGCAAGAAATACCTTCCACCGGCTCGCTGTTATTGTTTTATTAAAATGATGATTAGGAACCAGTATGAATACTTTGAATACAGAAAAAGGTTATGCTTCCCACCCCCTGAGTTAAGGAGATGCATAGGGATTAAATTAAAGTAAATATGCCTGTATACTGTATTGGGTACATTCAGCGTACTTGCTCTTCGACAAGCATCCAGCTCCTTTCAGCGCCAGCTACTTCCTCATCGAGTGGCAGGAGGAGGCAGGATGCTGTAGGAGCACATCGGGGAGGTTGGGAGGCAGGTTCTGGTGCTTGCTGTACCTTCACTTTCCTTAAAGAATGGTTGGCTAACGTGTATAAATGGTGATTAAAATAGTGGATTTAGTGTCTTTAGTGGTGGTATTGATACGAGTCTCAAATGAAGTGGTCACTAACTCCCTGACTAAGGACTGTAGGACAAAATTTTTAGAAGTGGTTATTTTGAGTGCATCCGTGTTGGCTGTGCTGCTAGCCTGAATATTAATCACTGTGTTGGGCATTCAGCTGTCGTTGACGTGGACTCCTGTCTTGTGTGCTTATAAACAGCTGCTGTCAAATAAAGGAATTAGTCCAACATTAAGAAGCAAGTATGAATTTAAGCTCAAGCTTATATTTAGTCCTGGGATCACAGGCAGTGACTACATTCATTGATCCACAGTGTGTGGTATCCACTTGTTTTTGGAGTATAGATCTGGATAGGTGTATTAGGACTGCATCTTCTACACGGAGAATTAAACCAGATACTAGGGCTGAGTCTGACCATACTGCGGAACCACTGCAGAATCATTGAAGTTTAGACAGAGGCATAAATAGCGTGTATCCATTTTTTTTCTGATGAACCTACATAGAATTTCTTTAGAATTTAGGTAGAAGTTTGGCTTACGTGGAGTCCTTTCAGTCACAGCACGGTAATCCTTTGTGTTTGATGGTGGATGTCATGGTTTTAGATCAACAGAAGCCAAATGGAAGTGGCTGGTCTCTGGGATCTTGACCCTCTGCTCTGAACCTATAAAATGGAAATGGTGATTGCTCCTTACATTCATATTGTTATCCTGAGAATTAATTCATGAAAATTTGGTTGGTGGTGGCAGGAGGCCTACAAGTATGTGGTGGGAGTTCCTCTATCTAGTATGGCTGCTTACACGCTATATCCACTCTGATTGCATAGAATATGTTGTGATACTTCTGAGGATTTCTAAAGTTTGGTACTGTGGGCTACACTGAGATGTGGTCAGAAGTGGAATTTGAAGTTCTTATTTTTCTTCAAGCCTATCAGTTTGCGTGACTCTTCCTTTTGGAACCTGAGAGTTTGTCCTTTCCAGTCCTGGTCCAATTTAAAACAAAAGTGAAGTAATTTCTTTCATTGTCTCCCACTAGGCACTGAGCATGCATTGGATATGTGCCTATGCCTTGATTACATTTTAAAATGCATGTGATGGCAAAAGCTCTGGTTTGTGTTAGAGAGCTCAGTCCTGCGGTGTGCTGGACACTCTTGCCAGTTCTGAGTGCCCTTGCCATGGATCAGAGTGCTGAATGTGTCCCATAGGACCCTGCAACCATGCTGAAATATATTGCAGTGCTCAGTATTTATATTTCATTACATGTTCTTTTCTTTCCCTCTCTCTTCTCTTTTTTTTAACTGTTCTCTCCATGTGGCTTTGAGCTCAGGTCTGTAACTGATTCTCGCTTGTTAACGAAGTTTTCCACTACCTGTCTAGTATTCCCTCATGTGAACCCCTCTATGTAGCAGTAGAAACTTTCAATCTGTGAAGATCTGGTGGGCCAAGAAGACTTTTTGCAGCCAAATAATTTTTAATGCCACATTGATTCAGTTTCTTGCACCCTATATGTTTGTCCCATCCCTAATGCCTTTCCCTTTAGCATCCACTGTTTATGCATCTTTTTTTTTTTTTTTTTTTTTTGATTTAGGACCTCGAAATGCACTGCTGGTGCTTCATTAAGTTTCATTTACGAATTGGTGGATTTAGGAGGAGCGGCTCGTGCTGGTGGTCAGTTCGGCTGGCAGCTGAGGGAACCTGCCAAATCTCTGGTGTGCCATCAGGCGCTGGTGGTGCCGCTCTTCCGCCTGCTGGTTTGCTCCACAGCAGAGGCAGTTTGAAGGAAGGGCCGTACCCAACTTAACTTTTAAACTTAGTGTGGAATAACATAAACTGTTCTCGCACCTGGAACATGGGGGCAGGAGCTGGCGCTCCTGGGTTCTGTGTTTCAAGCAGATTGGCAGGATGCTGGGAGTACAGGCTTTGGGACTGGTGCTGGCTGTCCTGCCCATCTGCTGGTGTTGTCTCCTGTTGGTGTTGCCACAGCACCTCAGCATCCCAGTCAGGGAGCTGAACCTCATCGTTCTCGGTGCTCTGTACGCAACACAAAGCAGAGGTCGGGGAGCCCAATTAATTAATAAAATTAATTTTCTAAAATTTATCCTCAAGTATTTAAATGCACTTGGCTGCTTTTTCCCAGAAGTGCTGTGCTGCTTTTTCACCATTACTAAGACCAAGGGCATAGCTCTTGTGGAAATAAACTAAGATATCAAAGCAAAGAGTTTTAAAAGCTATTAATTATAATAACGTATTTATACCTATTGAATTATTTCTGATATTTAAGGTTTTTGAATACCTATTTTTTTTTTAAAGGATCATTTGGAAGGACCAAGAACACGGTACTTTCTGAAAATTAGGTCTAGTTAAGGTTGCCTAAAATGTAGATGAGTGCGAGTCAGCTCACTAGTCACTTTTGAAAATCTGTGTCTGTCTGATGTTGAGGAGCCTAATATGAGGTCCCCGTTTGGAAATACTGATGCGATTTTTTTTTTCTAGCTTCTTTTAATCTCTCTGTGCAGGGGACTGAGAGATGTACCTCATCATGTTGCTGTCAGAGTTAATATTTTGAAAGACTCTGAATACTTCACAAATTATACCCCTAAAGTATTAATTTATTTATTATTGTGGCCTCTGGTGGAGACATACTTTGCCTTTCTGTGTCTGTATCTCTCTAAAATGAGCAGAATATTATTATTTGGTATTAATCTAGATTTTTCCTTTTGGGGAATGGGAACCAGTTAATGGAGGTAGGAAATTCTGACAGTTCTACAACCCTCTGCAGGTTTTGTAGCTTCAGAGTTCCCTCTGCCATGTTGTTATCCCATTAATCTGAAGTTTGAAGCTGTTTCCATCTCTTGTTTGGATGCCTACTTTGTAAAATATTCCTGTTAACATCACATTTGTGTCCTGCATTGTATCTGGTGCTGCTGTGTAGCTGAGAGGTGCAGGCATTTCAACCCAGAGCGAATCTGTGGCTTGTATTCATATTCAAATTTTGGTATCATCTATCTATGAAATTATTCATCAGATTCATGTGTGAATGCTTTTAATGGTTTAATGTGTTCAGCTGATAACAAAGTGCATGCTCAAACGTAATGTTGCTCTTTTTAGACTTGATTAGACTCTATCCTTGATTGTGATTTAATGGCTGTTCACAAGCTTGTTCGCTCTTGCTGTTGCATATTAAGTACTGAAGTATCCAGCCAGGTCTGCCAAAGTCTTTCAAGGGACCATGGTTTCTCAAGGGAGATGAAAAGCCCTAAGTAGGCTAGCGTTTTGATTCAGGACTTGGATTGTATTTGATTGTTCTTGATCATCAAAGATTTTGTCCGTAAATCCCTCTGGAAATGTTTAAGTGCTCAAAGACCTGTCTCAGCGCTGGATTTTACTCTCCGAAAATGCTATTTAAACAGTCAAACAAAATCCTTTTTTAAAGCAATTAGCACAAGCAATAGCAGTCAAAACAGTTCCACATACAAGTTTTATTCACGTTTTCCTTTTCATTTCTCAAATGCCTATCTGAGCTACTGTGCCAGAAAAAGCAATGTATGATTAGAAGTCAGCTATTTTCCATATACTTTGTGTACCGTCTCTAACATTTCGTATTTGTGTATCGTGGCTACTTACATGGCCCCGGTTACCATAATCTCTGCTTGTTAGCATATGGTATTTTTCAGTGTGCCCTTCCTGATAACCCGACCTCACAAACAGGAAAGTGCGGGTGAGGTTAATGGGTCTGTCGGGGATTTTCGCAAGAAGTCGGCGGAGCAAGGGCTTGATCTGAAGTCCTAGGCTAATGCCATTACCAAAGAGTCACTTTTTCCATAAGTGTCCAGTCTTCTCTGTTTAAATTCTGAGCGGATTAATACATTTTGATAGAGATACACTAATTAGGAGACTGTTTAAGCCAGACGTGATGTTGTACCACTTGAACACCACGGTAATGGATGAAATGTCTTCAGTGGTTCCTGGACAGGGGCGCAGATGGGGGAGGATGCACGCTGGGCGGTGGGAATGTGGGACTACGGAAACGTGTTGATGTCTTCCAGTGGTGTGCTCCTCGCCTTTGGCTACTGCGTCTTTTAGGAGCCCCAGTGAACTCATGCTCTCTAAGAGAGTATCTAGAAGAGTAAACCAGCTGTTTAAGTGTAAGCTGGTTACACGTGATCCTCGGGCGACGTTGAGAATAGCCCGTCACGAATGGCATGGTAAAGTTTTGTATCAGAGCTGATTTCCACAGGTTGCCATAATTGTTGTTTTTCTAAAGAAGTAAATAGTCGAAAGATTTGCCAGTGCTTTTTCATACCAGTGAGTCTCCATTGCCTGTGGTGGAATTAATTCTGGTTTATTGCCGGTAACTGGGAGGAGGCTTTTTGCCAGTGCCTCCATCTTTTCCTTTCTCATGTCTGGCCGTGGCTAAGTTATGTGCCATAAAGTTGCTGCAAGTTTCATTTTAGCTGAAATATGAACATCAGCTGATGCTTTTGAGCTACATTTTATTCACCTATTGAGTAAAATACGTTGATTACTCAAAAATAAAAAAAGGCAAAAGAGACTTATCACCTGTGCTTGGGAAAGATACCAAACTCAGTAGGCTTTTATTAAGCACATTGAGAGGTTGAATGCAGAAAGCTGTAAATGAAGGAATGATTTTGCTGTGATAAGTAGCCTAGTAAATACCAGGTATCAGGGAAAGGCCATAAAAGAGACGCAATTTCGGCTCCTGGTGAGGAGCCTGGTGAGTAGTAGTAGGACTACTTTTGAAAGTAGTCCTAAAGCAGACTAGTTCTTGTACCCTGCTTTAAAGCACACCTCCAACGTGCCTGTGCCAGGCCAAGTGGCTCTTTTGTGCTTGTACTCAACCCCATGCCTTCATCACTGCCTGCTAAAAGTCCTTCATTTTTCCGTGGGGAAATAATCACCAGCTGAAGTGGATCAAGAAATACTTTTATGTGGATCATATTCGGCAACAAGTTTAATTACAACTGAAGTGGCAGATATTCCCCTTGTGACACATCCTCCCTCTATTGGCATCAGAAGAAGCATTTAGCAGTGGAGGAACTCTGAACTTCCAGGAGAATATTCTGCTTTTTTACTGCTCTGGCCAGGTGACTCTTACGTTAGCCCAGCTGCCCCTTTCATCTTCCTTTCAGAAGAGAAGGAATATATATCTTGTGATTTAGTGCATACCCAGCACAAGGGCTTTGCTTTTAAAATCAGCGAAATATTCCACAAGCTTAAATTGCATGATAATATTTTATTAAGGCAGTAATTCTGGATTTTGTTAAGAATTAATGTAGACATTTTTATTACTTATTAATCAAATCCCAGATACGTCAGGAACATGATTTAATTTCTACTTAATAATCCTCTAAATGCAAATATTGGAACTTTTTAAAACAAGCTAAATATTTTTTCACTTGAGCTTGATGAAGCTGATTAAAAATTACCTGCAATAAGGGGTTTTAGCTACAATGTAGACTATCTGTTTAATAAAATAAATTACCACCTCATGGGAATGTGAAGAGAAACACTGAACGTACCAAGAGTGAGATTTTTCAGAAGCACTTTTCAGTGCCTTAACTCTGCTCCTTGTTGTGATTTTTAGCCCTCACTTCAAATGGAGCAAGGTGAGGGAAACACCCAGTGTCCGTCTTGGATAAACAGCACATGGAGAACGCAGAAACATTTTTTTAGTATGTTCTCTACAAAACGTTTGTTCAGCATTGCTGTGAAATCCTCGTTGTCTTGCTAAAATCAAAAGTCTTCTGCCGAAGACAAGGACAGGTTAAACTAAGTGACCTGAAAAACAGCTGCTAGACTCACTGGCAGTACTTTATTGTCTGTGTCTTGTTAGCTTTTTGTTGGGTTTGGCTCTGTTCCTTGAGAAACAATCCCATCTCTTGAAGAAATAAACCTCATGTTACCACCTTAACATAATATGAAAAGTCCTCGATTCCTCTTACTGCATTCCTCCCATCTTCTTCTCTCCTTAAGCTGTGTTGTTTGGCCACTTTTCTGTCGGACCCTTTCTGTACTGAACCCAATACCTGCAATATTTCTCATTGCCTTATTCCTTAAAAATTCACGTGTATCGCAGCGCTTGCCAGAAGTCATTCAAGCAAAACGTTAGTAGTTTATGAAATATCTTTAATTAATATGCATCTACTTATAAGAAATGGGCAGCGTTAAAGATCGTTCAGCCAAACTAAGCATTGTGCTGTTGTTTTTATCCACAGATCTCCCCCCCTTTGTTTGCCCGAATCTCTGTTAAATCACAGAATGAAGCTATGAGATCTGTGTAGTTTGCCAGGGGCTGGGCCCCACCACCCTCCCTTCTGGAGCCTGGGAAGCGAGCGACCGTGCTGGTGGGGCAGCACGGATCCAGTGGGAAGTCAGAGACGCGAGGATGCTCTGTGGCGCGTCAGAAATCCAGGGCTTTTAACCCACTCTCTCATGTCTGGCTCTTGCCAACGTCCTTGAAAGCACAGTGATCAAATATGACATGCAACACGTCCTACATCAGCTAAGCGCCATGGTGCGGGGGCAGGCGCGATTCTAGCAGTAAATTTGAATTTTCCATGGTTTTGTGATAGTCAGAGTGTAACTCTGCATTGGTGTAGATACACAAGTGCGTATTACTCACACGGGGAGGGAAGGCTCCAGTGCTTCCTCCATGTCCCACGTGGCTCCAGCCTCCCGGAGGCCAGGGCAGGGCTGTGAGGCAGCAACACTTGCAAGCTTATGCCACAGTGGCTCCTCATGGTCACCTCGTCTGCCCAGAGCACAGATCACAGAGCTGGTATTAATTGTCCTTCTGAATGGTGATAAAATTGAGTGAGAAATATATTAGATAGTAATAGCAATAGTAGTAGTAGTAATAGTAATAATAGTACTAGTAATAGTAACAGTGGTTTCTTTTCTTTTGGGTGCTGGAGTTGAATGCATCTCCTAATGGAAGTTGCAACTTGTGGGAGCTTAGAGTGAGTGGTATCCTCTGGAAGTTTGTTGCTGGACAAACTGAATTAATTGTTTTTGGGAAGAAATTAGATTATTTTTAGAACCCTGTGTATTAAGCTCCCTTATGGAAGGAAAGAGAGCTTTCCATGCATGATACATTTCACGTAGATTGAAGACCTCTCCCCACAAGTGTCTTTCTTTTCTAACTCTCAGTTTTGTGCAAGAAGGTCACATATTTACCTGCTGAGAAGGCTTTGGTTAGGCAGAGGCACCGTGAGTGAGGTCATCTGGTTTCAGAATAACAGAATAACAGAATAACAGAATCGTTCAGGTTGGAAGAGACCTCCAAGATCACCTAGTCCAACCTCTGACCTAACTCTAACAAGGCCCACACTAAACCATATCTCTAAGCTCAACATCTAAACGTCTTTTAAAGACCTCCAGGGATGGTGACTCAACCACTTCCCTGGGCAGCCCATTCCAATGCCTAACTACCCTTTCGGTAAAGAAGTTTTTCCTAATATTCAACCTAAACCTCCCCTGACGCAACTTTAGCCCATTCCCCCTCGTCCTGTCACCAGGCACGTGGGAGAAGAGACCAATCCCTACCTCACTACAGCCTCCTTTAAGGTACCTGTAGAGAGCGATAAGGTCACCCCTGAGCCTCCTCTTCTCCAGGCTGAACAACCCCAGCTCCCTCAGCCGTACCTCGTAAGACTTGTTCTCCAGACCCCTCACCAGCTTCGTTGCCCTTCTCTGGACTCTCTCGAGCACCTCCATGTCCTTCTTGTAGTGAGGGGCCCAAAACTGAACACAGTACTCGAGGTGCGGCCTCACCAGAGCCGAGTACAGGGGGACAATCACCTCCCTAGTCCTGCTGGCCACACTGTTCCTGATACAAGCCAGGATGCCGTTGGCCTTCTTGGCCACCTGAGCACACTGCTGGCTCATATTCAGCCGACTGTCAACCAGCACACCCAGGTCCTTCTCTGCCAGGCAGCTTTCCAGCCACTCATCCCCCAGCCTGTAGCTCTGCCTGGGGTTGTTGTGCCCCAGGTGCAGGACCCGGCACTTGGCCTTGTTAAACTTCATACAGTTGGCCTCAGCCCATCGGTCCAGCCTATCCAGATCCTCCTGCAGAGCCTTCCTACCCTCGAGCAGATCGACACACGCACCTAACTTGGTGTCGTCTGCAAACTTACTGAGGGTGCACTCGATCCCCTCGTCCAGATCATCTATAAAGATATTAAAGAGGACCGGCCCCAGTACTGAGCCCTGGGGGACGCCACTAGTGACCGGCCTCCAACTGGACTTGACTCCATTCACCACGACTCTTTGGGCCCGGCCACCCAGCCAGTTTCTAACCCAACGAAGGGTACGCCAGTCCAAGCCACGAGCAGCCAGTTTCTTGAGGAGAATGCTGTGGGAAACGGTGTCAAAAGCCTTACTGAAATCGAGGTAGACCACATCCACAGCCTTTCCCTCGTCCACTAAGCGCGTCACTTGGTCATGGAAGGAGATCAGGTTCGTCAAGCAGGACCTGCCTTTCATAAACCCATGCTGACTGGGCCCGATCGCCTGGTTGTCCCGCAAGTGCCGCGTGATGACACTCAAGATAATCTGCTCCATGAGCTTCCCTGGCACTGAGGTCAAACTAACAGGCCTATAGTTCCCCGGGTCCTCCCTCCGGCCCTTCTTGTAGATGGGCGTCACATTTGCTAGCCGCCAGTCATCTGGAACCTCCCCTGAGAGCCAGGACTGCTGATAAATGATGGAAAGCGACTCGGCCAGTTCCTCAGCCAGTTCTCTCAGTACCCTCGGGTGGATCCCATCGGGCCCCATCGACTTGCGTACATCCAAGTGCTGTAGCAGGTTGCCAACCACTTCCTCGTGGATTATGTCCTTATGTTTCATGTCCTGTCCTTGACCCTGACTGTCTTCGCAGCCTTAAATAAGTTACTTAGGCCAACATTTCTGAATGCGGATGTCTGAAGTTAGACATCCAAATTTGTAGTTAAGCACGTAAGTAGGGCTGCTCTGATTTTTATAGGCACTGACTCCCACAGTGTCTTTATGTGCTATATTGTGTGGGGGTTTGCAGCATTACTGAAAACTAAATGTGGATTTAGGAGCATAACGTAAGGCATCCAAGTCTGAGAATGTCAGCTTTGACCTACACAAACGTAATTTTTTGCCCCTCTGTAAAGCCAACATGATGATGCTTGCCTGGCCGAAGAGGACACCAGCAGGACTGATGGGCTGTGAGTATCCTGCTTACGGAAGTGTTTTGATCAACCAATAGCTGATATTTTCCAATTTATATATAAAGACAGTTATTGTTGCAATATAAAGAAGGAGATTTCTTCAGACCCATTACCCAAACATGGTGCAGTTGTCATGTGCAAATGTAGCTGTCTAATATGTTTCTAAATGTCAAGGCTGGGCTGTTAAACAGCCTGGTTTGACCCACCCTCCACCAAAACAGATGAATATCAGATTCTTAACAAGAGGTTAGATAGCTTCTCTGAGACATATGCAATATCATACTGATGAGATAAGGGCTCCTTTGTGGTACTCTGGGTTCATAAATATGCTGGCTGCATGGGCTGGGTCAAACAGAGCATTTTATTAAAAAAAATAATCCACTGTTTTGGTAAAGTTTTGGGTCCCTATTCTGATCTCATTTCCATCACGTATCTCTGGCATAGAGAACAGAGGAGCTTATAAATACACTGGAAGGAAGCTGAACTTCCTTTTCATCACATGGGGACCAACATGTAGCAGTCTCCATTTAAAATTCCTCTTGTCCAGGTTTACAGTGGCAAGGGTACGTTATTACTGCCTCGTAACTTGCAGGAAGGGAGTTCTGTGGCATACCTTAAAGGGCTAGATTTGATGGTAGGAAGCGTGGTTGCAGCTTTCAGCTTGTTACAGAATTAAGCTCCAGAGCGCGCATGTTAAGAGAGGTTCCCAGAAGCGTCTCGACTCTGGTATCACTCTGCCTTCCGTTTGGTGACTGCGGTGACAACCCTGCCCCTTTTGGGGACAGACCAAAGTCTGCTGCAGCTTTTTATGGAGCATGTATCAAAGCCTACTTTTGTCTTGATGAATTCAATGGGAATTTTGTCTTTAAATGTAGTGGCAGCCCCACTGGATTCCTTCTATTGTAATTTATTCTTTAAGCAGTTTATGTCCCGAAGTACTGACTGCCTCTTGCTTCCAGTGACTTAAACGTGAGCTGACTGCTTATCACGCCTGGAAGATGGGGTTCCTCACTGCAGAAGATTCCAGGTTAAACAAACAGACATAATTGTTCAGAAACAATTTTTCCCTTGGCTCCTGATGAGCCTGTCTTAAGTCAGGTTTGGTTTCTTGTGCTTGATACAGAGGTGTGACAGTGCTTTTCACATAATTGGGTTAACACTGAAAGCATTGTCTATTTTGATTAACATGTTGCAGTCTTTCTTGAACAGGTAGAGAACCAGTACAGACACAGAATCACTTTGACTACCAGGAAAATGTTCTTCAAGCAAATGGGTCTACCACATACTTGATCAATCTTTCAAAACCCAGCTGTTGAACAGAATCAGCGTAATCAATTGTGCTTTCTGCCTTTTTAAATAATGTAGCAGAAAGGATCTTGGCTTTTAAGAAATGCACTGCCTGTGTTGTTTTTTCACTCCAAAGCCTTGAAGCTGCTTTGCTCCAGTTTGGATTCATGAGTCTTACGCAGCACAGGGCTGCGTGCGGTACACAACTGCTGGAATTGTTTCTTTTTTTAACTAGGAGATTGGCAGCCGCTTGGATGAGTCACCATCATGAGCCTAATTTTAGCTGGTATGTATATATTGGGAGAATTTACCAGAGAAAGTTGCATCTCAAAGGTTCAGAGAGGTGAAGCACATTTCTTTTTTGGGCTTCTTAGAAACTAGCTTTTGTGTCTGGATTCTGTTTCTTCTCTTGTGGTTTTGTACAATCTGACTAGAAACACAGTATTTATGACCTTTCTGTCAGAACTAACCGACCTTCACCTTCAGAGAGATTATCAGAAGGAGACAATCTAGATTGACAACATCAATACTTCGATTCATATTTGTTTGCTCTGTGTTTGGCTTGTGTTTGCCTGTGTTTTGAGCATAATGAAGCCCAGAGTTTAAGCTGTCTGTAGTGTCCCAGTTCATTTGCTAATTTATCCACATGCAGCCACTGCTAGTTTCCTCTAGCTGGCATGGGAAATAGTATGGCGTGGTAGGATGTAGTTTAAGAGGAGTTTAATTTATACAGTCAGGGCCCTCCAGTCATTCTGGCTGCATAATTTGGTTGCCAGCACTCATGCCACTGTTTTTTTTTTTTAAGTCAGTAAAGTATTCTGTCGAGTACTGCGTTGTGCTGTGTTGGTCCACCTGTATCAGAGTGACGCAACCTCTGGCAGGAGCTGGCTCCTGTTTCTGGCACCCTGTTGGGAAAGCAAATGTGGGACAGTGGTGCCAGGTTTTAAATGCTGTGTACACGAGAAAGAAAGGCGTGTGCTTTCCGTGGCACCTCGCTGTTCCCTAATGCATTATTCCTGGTTCCTGTGAGGCAAAGGTGTCAGGCTGGGTTGCTGAAGGAGATGGAGGGTGAGCTGTCGTTTAGTGCCTGTGTTCAGAAGCAGCTGTTAGTAGGACCCAAGTCTCTCCTCTGCTTTGCGTTGTGATGCTGCTGCTCAGCCGCTGCATGCACCTCGATAGTAAGCTACCATATGTTGTTTATAGAGGATGCAAAGGCAGTGTATCATTTTCCACTTAATCAGGATGTTCCTAATCGGGGAAATTGCCCAGAGAACTAATTAAAGCCAAATGTAGTCAATAACTACTGTTTAAGAGACACTTTAATTCGGCTTAGCAGGAACATCCTCAGGTGATTTACAGGTACCTGGGCCACGTCCCATTTTTAAGCTGAACGTGGCCTGGTTTCTCCCAGGAGAGCTCTTACTTTTGTCCGAGTTACGATGCAGGGAATGTCTGTACAAACGACTTTGTCACTGTCTGATCTGTATTGAAGCTGCATCCTTCTGAGATCAGGTCGGCAGGGAGCCCTCCCAGTCCTCGCTGAGGCTGGGTAGCGAGCTCTGCTCCCACTGCATCCAGAGCTGCTTTTCCCATTACTCCGAGGAGTCGCAGGCTGTGTGCTGGTGTTGGTGACAGTGCTGCTTAAGCTTAGCATAAACACCTTCTGGTCCTGGACACGTGTTCCTGATTTGTGCTGCTTCTGGTGCTGTCCTAGCAAACTATTTGTTCAGCTGTGCAGCAGCTGTATCAGGATACTGATCTGGCTGAAAAAATAACCCAGAGAAAGAGAAAGAAAAAGGAGAAAGAAGAGGGTTGTCTCATCCAAATGGTTTTTCTAGCCTGGTTCACTGTGTGGCTGTACAAACAGCTGCACAAGCACAGAGAAGGGAGTGGTGGGAATAAGTGGGTGAGGTCAGGGAGAAGGGAAGCTAAGGCAGCACTGCTGCCAAAATGTTACTTGCCAAATTACTTCCCAGCTTCTCTGTTTTCTTGAACATTTCCTCACATCTGCTCTGTCACACTAAACTCTTACGGATGGTACCACTTCTGCATAATAACGTAACATCTGTGCTGGTTCAGACAAAGACTTCATCTCACCCAATATCCTCTCTCCAGTGGTGGCCATAATGAGCAGACCCAGGGGGTGAGAATGGGACAAGCATGTATGATACTTCCATGACTGTTCTGGAAGCCTCAAACAATTTTTAATTCAGGGGATTTCTTGAACCTGATGTGGTTCGTTTATACAGTAACTCTCAGTGGGTCTCGTAAGTACTTCTTTAAGTCGAATACTCCCCCAAAGGCCATGTAAGGTCCTGGTGTTCACAGCATCTTTTGGCGAGGAGTCCCACAGTTTTCCTACTTGGGATAATGAAGAAGTCCACAGACAGGACATACCTATGCTACCAAGCTGAGCAGGCCTGGGACCACGTGGCACAGAGGGTGACAGCTGTGGGAGCATCCCACCCCTGTCACACCTCACCTCCAAACTCCACCTGCTCCTCCTGTTGGGAGTAGTCCCTGGCCCACTCTAGCTCTCAGGCCGTGTCTAGGGCTGGTTTGCAGCCTTGGCACAAGCCAAGTAAGAGTGGGGTCCCTGCAGCACAGGCAGGTGAGCTCCGTTGCTCGGGGCTGTTTCCTGGCACTGTTTATTTCTCGGAAGGAGATACAGCCATGATGCCTTCTGTGAAGCATGTTGGGACTGAGGTCATTGGGATATTCCTTGATCGGCATTTTTAACCTCTGAGGATTTCAGGAAGATGATAGTTTCCTAGAGGAGATGATAGTGCTTATTTAGTATGCTGAAACTGATCTTTCCATTGAGTCGAGTTTAATACCCAGTCCAGTCATCTGTGACCTATTGTCATTATTTTTATGAGTACATATTTTTACATAATGTTGACTTGCCTGTACAACAGATAAAAATATTGGGGAAAAGGCTTCCTTAAAGAACTGGAAGTATCATGAAGTTGGTAACACCTGCTAGCTACTGCTCAGCCAAGATGAAATGGTTTGTTGTCTCAGTCCAGTACAGGAAAGAAAGATGCCAAAGGACCATTTCCAGAAGCCACTGAGGGGCAATGAAGTTGGATACTCAGCTGAAAAGCCCAGGAAGGACCAGCTGGGACACGCATTATGTGTTCTTCTCAAAGGTAGACAGGTTGAGTTCATATCTGAAAGCACACCAGCCAGTGGAAAAGCTTGCAGCCTGTATCAGTTTTGTGGGCACATGAAGGTTTTTTACACCCTCGTGCTTGTCTAATTCCACAGGGATTTGTGCCAGATTGTAAACTGGACAGCTCTGGATAACATCACTTTCTGTGCACATTTGTGCTGTGTGACCAAGTCAGTGGGTTGCAGTGCTGTTCAAGAAACGTGAATCCTCTGAGATGAGGCCGTGTTAACAAACTAGGGCAGAATTTGAATGTTCGTTTAGTAGTGTGTTTGATGTAGATTATAATTGTTGCTAGAATGTACACACCTGCTTGCTGTGATGAGAAGGAAAACTCTGTCTCTTTTCACCTAATGTTCATCGTGTTTCTCCTGGTAATCTCTGTTTAGGCTTGAGAGGCAACCCTGCTCAGCGTGACGCCCAAGCTACTGGAGGTGCTGTGGCAATGAGGAACACACGTGTAGTCTCATGGCAGAGAATAAAATTACCTGGTATTTATTTGCACATTAAAAGCTTTTTATGAATAGGTTGTACACTCCTTTCTCCCACCCCCTTGGGATGTGATTCCCCCTTTGTAAGGTACTCACAATTTATGTAAATGATTGTGATTGCCAAAACTAATCAAACCAAGGACGAAAGCAATCACAGGCTCTCATCTAGCATCCAGCTTCCTGACTCCACTTCAGCCCCCACATTAGCTTCTACTTCATTAAAATATATATGATCCAATTCAAGAGCTAATTTGGGTGAAACCATTAGGCTTCTGTCCTCATCACCAGTAGAAGTTTGAAGTTCATTTTCACACACGAGTGAGCAGTTGCAGCTTTAAGATGCATGAAGGTTATTGCTGTGTGTGTGCGTATGAAAGGGAGAGGGAGAGGGAAGGTGGCAGACAGTGGTCTGTTAGGACGTGCTCTTATTTCTATAATAGCATCATTTTATAAGGTCTTATTTGTGCTCCACCTAGGCAATGCTAGGCAGGATATGAAAATGTGTGGATCAGTTAAACACATCAAGGGGAAAGGGAGCCTCTGAGAGCAGAGTGGGAGGATGCTCGTGTTGCCTCGTGGGTGGCTAATCCAACAGTTGGTGGTGGTCTCAGTGGAGTCCCTAGTGGAAGATGTCTGGTCGGATCTCCAAAGGTGCTTGGACCAAGCCCAGAGAACCTCCACACAGTCTGAAAAGTTTTTTTTTTTCCTATTGGATAGCTGTTTTAAATGCCTTAACTTCAAAAGAAGTTCTTAACAGGCAGAGTTTGCAAAAATAATCAGCAGGTCCACAGATTCAGGATCTCAAGATATGTTTTAATCCAGCAAATCCAGGTAATTTATCCCAGTAATTTCCCAGCGATGGGAAGGATGCTGTGACTAAATCGTGTCAATAATATCTACCGGCATGTGTGGCTGGCAGGGTTTTCTTCCCTGGAGCCGCTATCAGGGGTATCAAGTTACTCTCCGGCCTGATGGATGAGTCACCAGAATCTCTGTTTTGTTTGTGCGGTTTATCAGAGATCATCAGGCAGCCGTCAGCGTGATTGACTAACTCAGCGCGAAGTGTCAGGCGAAGGGAACTGAAGTGAAGTAACGCAAGTGACAGCTAAAGAATAAGCAACAATCTGTCTTTTCAAATGAGTTGTTCTGTTGGCAATTTGACAAATTGTAGTGTATCTGAAAGTTCTAGTTAATGTGTTACATTACTTTATTTCAAAATATTCTATTATGAATTGCTTACATTTAAATTCTGCGAGATAGAATGCTTAATGATAGCAGTACAAATACAATCAAATTGACATAAAAATGCTGAGACAGTGCAAGTCTTCTGAGATTTATTCCTAAATATACTTGCAAAGTCCTGTTTCAGCATTTTTAAAAATAATTTGATGTTTTTGTTTTGTACAAAATAGAATGCAATAGGGGAATTCTCAGTATAAATGGACAAGAAGGAGAAATGGTGGGATTGGAAACAATTTGTTTGCCTGTAGAAAATCACCCGTAAACTTCCACTCAGCAGATTTATTCGGGTGCCATACCAACTGATTGATCTAATTTATCTGTCTTACATTGGTAATTCAGATTTTTCCGATCCTAAGAAAACTTGACTTCTTTTTTCTGTGATCAAAATTACTCTGGTTCCATGATATTAGGGTGAGATTTTGATGGGAGATGTAAAGAAGGAGTATCTCCATAAGCTCTAGTTTTGCTGCACAAATGTATGCCAGGAATGTGGGAAGACCTTTCTTCCAAACTTTTGTTTTTCCTGGCTGGCTAATGTCTTTGGAGAGCTCACAGCTCTTGTGATCGTCAGTATTTCCCCATGTTTTTTATAGAATTTCTGTCAGTCTATAAGAAAATGAGAATCATGGTTTCTTGAGGAATGGCAGTACTAATTTACTGTGACTACATTTCAAGGTGTTATAATTTGTTTCTCACAGTCTGGGCAGCCAGTGGTTTGTACATAGCAAGCTAATGATACAGCCTGTAAAAAGCTGTACTAGAAAAATTAAAGTGTGATATTAAACAATTGCAATTTTACTAGTGTATGTCCCTGTGGGGATATCCTTATATTACAATAAGCACTTTTTTTTTCTTTTTTTCCTGGACTGACAAATCAAATTTGTCACTAGATTGAAATATTCTTCTCTGATTCCAGAGTAAGCGTACCCAGATGAAGAGCTATTTGCAAGCAATCAAGTGGCCACATTTTAAAAACTTGCTGTGAAGGTGAACTGTCCTTGTTTTATATTGCGTTGCAAAGGACTAGGAGTGTACGTTGTCAGCTACCAGGCTTGAGTGAGAGCGCTAAGTCAATCCCATGTGTTCATTAAAAATGTCCACTGTCCATGAAATTGCTAATACTGTATCTTTGGTTAAGATTGTTCAGATGATTGCAGCAGCTTACAGGATCTAGGTGCTTTAGGTTTCCTTTCATGCTTGTTAGTCTGATACAGTGTGAAGGAACACTGTTTATGTTGGCAGGTACAGATTGTAGATTAAGCACCACTTCCACAGCAGCACTTCCCTTGTTTGTCTTCATCACTGCTGCCTGCTTATGCCGTGGTGCAGATTTGTCCACGAGTCTCTGTGAGATCAAGAACAGACAGCAGGAACACGTCTGCATAATTATCACTTCTTTGGGGAGACCTTGCAAACAGCAAAGGTATTTTTTTCCATGTGACGTTCCTCAAATTTTAATCTTGTCCTCCTGATTATAACTGCATGGTTACTGGGAAGAAGCATAGGTTGCAATTATCGTCATCACGTTGAGGCTTGAGGCCAACACAGGAGACAGGGGAAAGCTGATGTGACTGGGTTTCTTTCTCTAACCGGGTTGGTGCTGCAGTTCGGGTGGGGGCTAGGTGATTACAGCCTAACGCAGATGGAAGGAGGAGAGACTATTTAAATAGAAGATTACCAGCAAGCCATGGCAGAGAACATAACCAGTGCTTGCCCTGAAGATATTTAGCTGTTCTTTGATAGCTGAATTTGCAATGACATCTTAGCGCCTGTGGCAAGTAGCACCGTAAGAACTGTTTCTTTCAGATACAGGCTTTGTGCCGAAACCTTTGAAAGGTACCTGCAGGAGGTAGCGTACGTGTGACAGAAGCAAGGAGACAGAGCGAAGCTGGGCAGACCCTGCTGCAGCTGCAGAGAGGCCAGTCGTGTAGGCCCAGCCTGCGCGCCCTCGCTGCATCCCCTCACCTGCACTGCCTGCTGTGCCGTGGGGGTGCAGTTTTGGAGGGGAAGGGAAGGGGGGGTCTGAACCCCTCCCTCTCCCCCACCCTCCAGTTAGCCCATTCCTGTGCAGGGTCCTCCATCGATGAGAACTTGGTGGTTTCTTGGAGGACACATGTAGGCTGCCATTCCAAGAAGCACTTGACGTGGCAGTGCTTTTGGGGTTAGGGTTGGAGAGCTGTGAATCGCTTAGCAAGAGTCTAGAAAGAGAAAAAAGGCAATTGCAATAACCTTGCTTCTCCTCCCCACAGAATCACAGAATGGTTGAGGTTGGAAGGAACCTCTGGAGGTCATCTGGTCCAACCCCCCTTTTAAAGCAACTTGGATGTTGGCATCTTTTCTTCCATTTTCAGACGGATGAACACTAATCCAGAGGTGTTGATGATAACAGTTGAAGAGTTTATTTTCGTTATGTAGTGAGCGATGTATTATCCTTTTATTCTGCGATTTATGGTTAAAAATAAAACTTCCAACAGTTCTGAGAATGCAGGAGAGGCATTTCAAACAGGCATATTGAAATAAAAAATTAATTAGATGGAAAAAATTTACATTCCTTATCAGTAAGTGTGTTTATTTCAGGCTAATTTTTCTAAGGCAGATACTAAAATCATGTTACCTAAATTCATACAATTAAGTTTAAAATATTTTATTACTTTGTTGGCTACTCCCTTTTTTACTATATGTCTCCAGACTTTTGAAAGACAGAGATCAGCTACTTAAGGAATCCCATCGTGGCCTTAGATTGCAAATTAGCTCCTTGAAATATCAGCTGTACATATTTTGCATTTAATAAATTAATTTATTAAGGAAGCAAGAAATTGATTATTCAATTACTGTGGATGAGGCACCAGACATCCTAGTATGTTAGATGAGGCATAAAGCTAATCAATAAAAATATATTTCATCAGCATTTCGTAGCAGTGAACTAGCAGCTTAGAAAGGAACAAAAGCGCACACATGCAAACCCCTCTCTGCTGTAAGTGTTTTCAGATGATGTGAAATGTCCTGTGCAATATATTTATGTATACTCAGGAAATTTTATTATGTATGAAATGCAATTTGCATTTCAATCCTGCAAAAAATTATATACATGTTTGTTTGTATTATATATGTTTGAATGAGATATATGGATCCCATGAGTCAGAAACACGTTATAAAATCTATATACAGAAAAATTTGTTGGGTTATAACATTAAAGTTGTGCTGAACACTGGCAACCATCTGGAATCAAAACTGTCATGCTTTGTGTGTCTCGCTGTTTCCTTCTTCTTAAAGATCCTTTAAGCCTTTGCTTGGGAGCAGGCTGTCCCAGACAGTTTATGGAGGGTGCTGCCAAACTCTTCTCATAGCGGACATCTTAGAGGGCAGGCAAAACAAAACAAGTGTTTTCGCTGGGAATTTTATGTGCAGAGGGATTGCTGAACAATTTGCCTACTTTTTTTCTTTTTCTCCAGGTCTCAAAAGTGTTCCTGTTGCAGCTGATGGAATGGATGATGACTTACTGTGTTTTGTATAAGAATAGCAGCATAGCTGTGTTCTGGGATGTGGGCAATACAATATAATGACCCTGGCACCTTAACATTAGATTTCTTAATGTTGCTACATTTGCCTGCATCAGGCTATTGCTTGCCATTCTAACTGTCTACAAAATAATGATTGTGCTGGGCAGTAGTGTAAGTATTGCACTTTTGTTTCTGTATTTGTTTAAGAATCTCAGATTCGGATTGTGCAGGCCAATCAGTTCTGCACTCTTTAGATAAGTCTGAAACCTTTGATCTTTGACAAATATTGAAAGTTGTTTACACACTCAATTGAGATTAAGGAGATGACAGTGCCTCTACTCTAGTGGCTTCAGTGGAGTTCTTTTCCATTTACACCTGCATAACTAAGATCAGAGTCAGGTCATTGTTTTCGGAGCCCTGTTTTTCTTTTTTCTTTACTAGAATCCCTTTAATGATATTCAGCTGCCCAAAAAATTTCAAGAGATCCAAAGTAAGCATTGCTGGCTGGTTTGGGAGTCTTTCCTGCCTTCAAACAGTTTTGTTTTGAAAATAAAATTGTGCAGTCTTATTTTAATGCATTTTGCAAAACTCTGCTTGTGGTCTATGGTTTGTGTTACTGGTACACTCTTTTTCAGCCTCAGAACTCCCTGTCAGTCCTGGGAGATGTAGCAGTAGAAGAATCTTTATCCCTCTGTCTATAAACCCATAAAAACTGCTACCACAAATCTACACAGGTGAAAGGAGCAGAACAAGTTAAACTCAAGGTAGATTTATGGCCGTCATCAGCCAAGCAAGCATTTCAGCATGCATTCAACTACAGGCATGGGTTTAATCCGTTTTTAGTCAACAAGTCACTTCAGCGTGTGACTAAGTCCCCCTGCATTACCATGAGAAGCGAGCGCTGGCTTACATGTGTTGCTGACTTGGAGTCTATTCCCCACAGAAGTGCAAGAGTCTCCTTGTGTCATGTGTGTGACGTTTGTGCCACAGCAGCTGAGTATAAAGCTGCGGGCTAATGGTGAATCATCGACATCACCACAGCAACAAATTTCTTCTTACTTCTCAAAACCTTTTTCTCTGGTGAGACAATCTTTCTTGTTATGCCACCTTGGTAGAGAGGTAAGAAGATTTTTAAATGTTGGAATGAACGAGCAGGGGGCTTGCACATGCTGAAGATCAACCAGCAGCCCTGCTTTGCATTGCACGGGAGATCTTCGTTTGGACTTTGAGTCCTGTAGTTGCCTCCTGGACGCTGCCCTGGTGCTCTCGGGCGCCTGTGAAGGCTGTGGCTGTCCCTGGGCAGATGCACGGGAGGAGATGGGCACCGAGTGCTCTGCTGCTTCCTGGCACCCGTCTGCAATCCAGAAAGGAGCAGACCTCATTAAACCCACAAACGTTTGTGTATCAGCGGCAGCTACATCTAACTGCGTCGTGTAGGGCCATCCATGAAATTAAATTATTTGATATACCAGATTCTCAGTTGGTGAAATTCAGTACCTGAATTAATTACAATGATGTAAACCAGCCAAGGGGAGGACCCATTGCCTTGTGTGTGTCTTCTGGGAGTTTGCTCGCTGAAGCAGATATCTGAAATACTTTTTTTTATGGTAACGTAAGATGATTATTTTGAGAGAATGCGAATGTTCATAATGAACCATTTTGTTAACCTATTTTGGGATTTGAATTACTCTTCCAGAGACAGGCTGGTATCTCTTCCAGTCACCAGCAGGCCAGGGAGCTTTCTAGGATGAATTTTGTGTTGTCCTCTTCTCTTCGTTAGCATGGTGTTTCTGTGAGGACCTTAAAATGAAAAGATACTTTCTGAGTCTTTGCAAAGTGTTTTCCAGTCAGATTGAGATTCCTTATGGGATATAGTTCATCAAACACTTGTCAGTCATTTAATGTTCTCTGCTTTGTTGAATTCTCAAAAAAGGCATAGGCGTCTGTTTTCAACTTGATTCTGTAAAATGATTTGATAACCACGATAAGTCAATTTTTTTTATGAAGCTTTTTGGCTTGTGTATGCTTTTCTTGATATGGATGAAGGCACTTGAAGCTGAACTCAGAGCAAGGGTCAGAAGAGAGGTTACGTTGAGATGACCATCATGGGAATCCTTTTCTCCTCCCTAGTATTTATTTTGATAATGGAGCTGTTGATGATGGCAGAGAAGAGATGCGGTGCTGCTTGTGGGCAGGAAGGCCTTGCAGGCACAGTGAGGTCGGGTGCCTGTATGGAACAGTTAGCCAATATTCTCGTAATTGTTAGGATAATTATGGTTTGAGGTTTCTCCTATTTCTGAAAAACAGCAGAAGAAAGATAAACTCAACATTATAAACTGCGCTAAGAAGATACTGCAATGACTGTACTTTAGTTGCTGGCTCTTACAACTGTATGCCCTGTGCTGTTTTTTGCCCTAAAAGGTTTGTTTTGAGGAATTAGAAACATTTCTAAATTAAAAAAAAATACTGAAAGAATTTGTTGTTGAACTGGAGCAGAGAGAAGACAAATGTCTGGCCAGATCATCTCTGACTTTGCTTAATGACACTCTGTCCTGGCAGTTATCTTGTGGATCTGACTGGGCGCATTTCCCAAAATTTATATCCATCTATAATCGGAAGTTAATGTGGTAGAGTAATTCCAGTTCTGAGTCCGTGCTCTCTCTCTTAATTAAATTACTTGAGACAGTTTAGGGTGAATAGAGGCAGTGCTATGCAGAAGTTGTAACCTTCTGTCCATCTTGCAGAAATAAGTGCTATTTCATGGGTTTTGCCATCAAGAATAAGCTTCCTTCCCAGATGAATATCATTCAGTTTAATGGTTTATGTTTACATCAATTTAAAACATACTGCTGTGTTAAACTTGCACTAAGACTATGTGCCAGAAGAATACCAGCTAATGCTGAGAAGCCTTTCCAAATGCTCTGCCCAACTTTTCCAGACACCATTTTTAATACAATACATGGGGGTTTACTGACTTAACAGGCTCAGCTGGCTTTGGTCTGTCAGTACTTCTGCAGTGTAAGTGTTAAGCACATGTCAACTCTGCATTTTAGTACCAAGAAAGAGATTATGTTCAACTTGCAAATTCTTAGTATTTGCTTACTGACTGTATTTATAGTTGATATTTTGAATGTTAAGTGCCCTCTGTGGCTAAATATGTGTAAAACTTGATGTCTATCATAGCTATTTTTTTAATCAGTTAAAAAAAAGAGCATTTTCATTCCTGAGGACATTATTCTGTGTTAATTGATGTGAAATAAAGACAGGGAAAATCTGTATGGCACGTATCTGTTAAAACACAGGGGAATTAGAGAACACATATGAGGACATTTTCCCCAGGTAATATGGCCTGTAGCTTGCTACTCTACAAAGCAGATGATGTGTTAACCATTCAGCTCAAGAAAAACACTTCAATTATAGTTTTTTATCATTTGAACCAGTCAAGACCTTTGTGACTGCTGGATCTTGGAGAAATATATGACTTTTTTGTCTTGAATTAGCCATTACATTTGTAGTTCAGCAATATTTAAATACTGCATAAACTCTCTCTTTACTTCCACTTTTGATGTACACATTATAGTCATTTTTTGAAACAGAGTAGACCTTTCCAGTCACAATATAAGGGTTGCCGAATAGTTCACATTTAATTCCTGAAATGTATATGTGTAAGTATATTCCTGGAGATGAGGCAAATGTAATGTAACAGTATGATTTTCTTTTCAGTCCGCATGATTAATTTTTTCTCATGATATGGATACAGCCCAAGATTTATCAGTTTCAATTTATCAGGTCAATAATGGCCTTCTCTCCAGATATAATATATTGAGCTCAACAGACAGCAGCCTTTTAACATTTCTGTCTTCTAAATTGCTATTTACGTGGAGAAGATGAGTCAGTGGAATCAGCTGGCTTCACATTTTCTGAGCTCTTCAGAATGGAAGACACTAGAGTAAAATAAACTTCTAAGTGCCTTCTGGGTCTAACCAGCTGAGGTGGGTTATTCTCTGTCTACTCTAATACATCATAAGATATTCTTTGCTGTCCAGAAGCTAATAAATTGTACTGTGTGCTATCAAGGGAGTATAAAATATGACCTCAAGAATTTGATATCCTTTTATATTGAGGGCCAGATAAGACATGGGTTCTTTATTTACTGTGAGGATTCAGAAGTAGTTTCATATTTAATGGCAGCCATTGATTTACTAGTTTTTTTTATTACATACTGGGGGGTTGGAAAGAGGAGTGCTTCTGCTCATGCATAAAGTAAGAGCAAACAAAATTTTCTAATCCAGGGTACGTCTGAAGGTACATCAGCATAATCAAATTGGTAGTCTTGGGCTATTTCTACTGCCTTCCTTCTGCTTTCCATGAGAGGAATCAGAGGAGATGGGGATTAGCTCCTCCTGTACATGGAAAGGCACTCGGATGTGTCACTCCCACATCAGCCTGGGCTGTGAGAAGAGCGCCAAAACTGGGATGCGTAGTCCCTCTTACATCTGAGATTTTGTCACTCCCTCTTAAATTACTCAGTGACCTGATTTATATCGGTGATAAGCACCTGCAGCCTCTCATGACTTTCATAAGTTTCATGGTGTTCATCATTTGGAAACAAGATACTTAGATAAATGTGGATTTAGTTTTCCAGCTTTAGGATGAAGCATTCAGAATTTTAGCCTTTATTTCAGTGACCTGATCATAGACATCACTGCAGTTTTCTGGAATAGTCTTACAGATGTATAATCTCTTCAGCCGCTCTTACCTTCCCTCCCTCCTTCTCCTTTCCAGCTCATCTGCAATGCCCTGAGCAGCTACAGCTGCTCTTCTTGCACTCTTCCGAGTTACCTTAGTGAATATTGCAGAATGAAGAGCTAACTATGATTCCCCCTAACCGTGATGTTTGTTATCCAGTGCCGCCTCCAAGAGCAGGGGTGAACATCAGCGCGTGGGTGCAGTTGGCAGCATGCATCACTGCCTTCTAGACTTGCGGCAGCTCCACGCTATTGGGCACCTGCCCCTGTTTAGAGGCACTGCCCTTTACATTTGAGTAAAGGTAGTTCTTAAGCTCAGAATACAGTGATCTCTTGGCTGTATGCTTTTGCTCCTTACCACGTGTGTGGCTTGCATTAATAACAGTACTTCTGGTACTGTGGGGAGTTCTGTTTGTGAGGACATCTCTTTCCATAGACAACCTAGATGGATTGGTCTTTTAAGGACCAAAACTTAACCTTTTAATCACAAGATTTTTATATGTAAATCTCCTAATGCATTGTTTTTGTTGTACAAGTAATAGTGCAGGACTGTCCTGATGCATTGAAGTAACAGATTTCATGTGTTCTTTGTATGTGCTAATGCTAAATGGGGCCTACTTCCATACCTATTCAGATGTGGATTTGCCAAGTGACAAGGTAAGTGGAAAAAAAGTGATTTGATATAAAATGTTAATTGTTTGAGCAAATAATTTAGAGGATTGACTCTTTCATGATCATTACCAAAAAAGGAATACTGAAAATATATGTGTCAAATTTTGTAGGAACTTCACAAAACAAACAGTTGAATTTCTTTCTCTGAACCTTGATGGTTTTCTCCAGCCTCGCTTAACTCATTGAAGGGATCTGCTTTGAACTCTGCAAGCCTCACTAGGAATTTGGTCCATTGATGGGAGACACTTAATTTATTAGGCAGCCTGGTGTGTTCTTAGGAAGAAAACTTAACTTCAGTATGTCTATGAAGGATTTGATATGTATTGAATTAATAAGTGACTTGTGTACTGCAGAAAGATAGGAACTGATTTATCTTGTGATCTTTTGCCTATACAAAAAGTTGCAGTATGTTAACAAGACTGGGAAATTGTTGCTAGCACATATTGGAGGAAAGCCAAGCTCTGTTCCTATTTGGCTTCAATTCTGGTAAGTCATTTCTGATTATTTCAATTAAATTATTCGGTTTCTGTAATTCCATAATGCCTTGATAGTGCAGAGGCTTGTGCTGCACACTTGCGATATCACATTCACATGATAGCTGCTATTAGGGAGGAACATAATAAAAAATAATAGAATAAAAAAATAGTAGAATAGAAACTTGCCTGTTTCATCTGATGGTTACACCAAGAGTTTTACAGTGTGCTTGTTCTCTAATACATTCCTGTCTTAGGCATTTGAAATGCCACCACCCTCAAATAAACATATTAACATTTTGGATGAATAAATTACCAATTTCTACCAAAATAGCTCCCTGGGATATCTCATATTGCTTGATCTCATACTGAGAGGGCTGGCTGCACTTGGGGCAAGCCTGCAGCTGTTCTCTGCACCATTTCAGGTCTGTGGTTTGTGGCATTCAGGATCTGGTACCATCCAAATGCAAAGGCATGCGGCCCAGGATGAAGCAACGGTTAAGATACCAATTTCAGAGCGTAAGCCATTGTTATCTCTTTTCTTTTTCTTTAGTAACGTTGAGGTCTTTCAGTGCTGCCTGTTCTTTGAAAATAACCCTTTTCTTCTTCAAGGAATAGAATTATGCAATTGCCATAATGCTCCTGCTGGGTTTGCTAACAGGGCACTGCTGTATCTGTAATTATGGGTTGCAGTTGGAAATGCTTCTTCTCTGTCTTAGGCAGAGAAGGAAGAAATTATTCTTTTTGGTAGAGATAGCGCGTAGCAGGTCAGAACTTTTTTTTTTTTTTAAGGGGGGAGTTTTCTATTGAGACATAGATTTTAATGTGGACACTGATTTTTTTTCTATCTCACTCTACTAATTATCTGATAGGGAACTAACCAGCCAGAGGGCTAGGCTGTTGCTTTCTAAGCTTAAGATACTTTCATTGTTGAAGTCTAGATATAAAGCTGCAATCCACAGGATGATCAGTTTTCTGGAAGTGAAGGGAGCATAGTGTACATAATAATCACTTTGTGTATATTGTAGCTCGTTGAAGTCATTAGAAAAATGACGGCATCAGCCTTTTCATTACAGCAGTTGGGTTAGGGCTTCGGCTTGCAATATTATCTCAGAGCCAGCAGATAAAGCAGCTGTTAGGGAAGCTTTGCGTGTTCCCATTTACAAGGAGCTCGCAGCTGTACTTGTTTGTTTTTCAGTGGGTGGGGAAGAGGCTGAGAGAGCAAAGCCACGAAGTGGCCAGAAACGGTACCAATCCAGTACAGTTTTCATGGTTCATATTTTTTTACCGTGCTATAAATAGTTACTCTGAGCCACCCATGGAAACACACATAAAACACGTGCCTCCTGTGCTGTAGTGGATGATACTGTTTGTCTTCGCCTTTCCCGAGTGATATCTTGGTCCTGAGCCCGTAGCCTTCTCTCACACCGAACAGGACTTCCTCGCGTGCAGTCCTGCCTCGACAGGAGCCATTCTGGACATACGGCTTTGTGTGAGGACGAACCTGCAGAACCGAGTTGTGATTTCTGTCTTTACTTCCAAGGTGCAAGGATTTCTGCTGCTTATTGATCAAAGGCAGTAGAAATTAAATATACGCGTGCCAGGATTAAAACATACAGACACCACGCAACTCTTCCTTTCTTTGGGCGTATATGATTTGAAGGGTAGATTTTCAAGTTTGTTTGGNTTTTTTTTTTTTAAACTTACCTTCCTAAATCCTCTCTGGGCCTTGGACGATAGGGAGTTTCATTTTCAAAGGCATTGAACAGTGATCTCCGTCTGACATCAGATGCTTAGTACTTTCAAAGATTTATAGACAAAGATTTAGAAATCCAATTTCCAACATGGTATGAAACTCAAGATGTTTATTAAGCTTTATTAAAAAAAAGTAAGAATAACAGTATGTATTCCCATCAAGATCTTTATTTCTTTGCATTTACAGGCATATGACTGAAAAGTTGCTTTTCCCACTTGTGGTGATGATTTTTATTGAAGCTTCACCTAGAAAAAGTTTTCCCCAAAATGTAGATTGTGTTTGGAGTTAAACAGAAGGCTTCGGCAAATTTCTTTTGACAAGGATTTTCATATTTGGCATCCAACCATTAAAAATACACAGTCCTTGTTGCTTCTCTCAAAGCTGCATTGTTCCTCGAGAGGAGAGCTATCTTGCAGGATCATGGAAAATGAGGGGATTGCAGAGGCAGCTTGGTTAAAGGCTTTGTGAATATAAGATAAGGCTTTGAAATATTTTTGAAATTAAAAAGAAGCACTCATGCTGACGAGATGTGTTTGTGCAGACTCCTGCTTGCTGTGCATGTCTTCATAGTCGTATACCTCATGCTAGAGGTAGACAGATAGGGCTGTATCAGACCAGTACAGGAACAATAGTCCACTGTCAAATTTGCTTCAACAAAAATATCCTGTTTCTGGCATTATTAATTGAAACTAGGAGGTTTCTCTTAATAGTTATGATACTTTGAGGAGGAATGGTAATAGCTTGGACCTAACCCATATAAAGACTTATGTAGCTCAGCATCAACATCTTGAACTGTGTTAGGGTTAACAGGTCTCTGAGAAATTATTAGGATGTGTTCCTTATGGATAGCTGTTTTCTCTCCTTGCTTGCAGCTCTTAACAGTGTTCCACAGCTGCTCCATGTAAAAGTCAATACAGTAATCCAGTCTGGAGGTCCTAAGGTGTAGCAACAGTGGCAATTATGCTTTGACAACAGACTTCTAAAGTGTGTGCTATGGCTTCATTACAGTGAATAATTTAAAATATGCTGCCAGTTTTCTGAGGCTCATCCGATCTGGGCTGAGCTGGAGCGGAGATCTTAAATCAAGGCAGCGGCTCCCTCTGAGCAGTCCAAGGAACTGGGTCTTAATGTGGTAATGAAAATGTTACACCTATTGCTTGAGGAGGGCTCAATACCACAAAAGGTTGCTTTCAGACGGGCTAGCGGATTAGGATTAGTTTAAGGGGGACAGAGCAGATGGTTGAGGCAAATTAGCCGCGCTGTATTTCAGGGAACAGCAAAGGTTTCAGATTAATTCGTGCTGCCTTTGTTGCTTTTATCGTGCACATTTACAAAATTACTTTGGATGTGTGGATACCAATAAGGAAAATTGTAGTTTATACAAACAAGGCATCTAGCTTGCACATATATCTGAGATGTGGAAGATATTTAAGCCATTAAAGAGATGAAAACATAATGGTAGAAATAAACCCATATAGATATGGCGTTATTGTATTTGGTCTTCTGCCAGACATAGCCCTCGGAGTTACAGTATTATTTTGCTGCCTTTATTACTGAGATGTGGCCAGCCAGACAGTTGGTCAGAGTTGGAAGTTATTTAAATCAGAATGCAGTATTGCCTGCTGAGACTTGCAGTCTTAGGGGACTTTAGCTTCATCGAGCAGACGAAGATGGATGGCTGTGAAACTGGATCTCCAGCCTTGCTGAGCCACACGTGAGTGTGAGGGGTCTGGGCAGAGGAATTGGGCTCTGGTTTGGCCGTCCCGCTTCAGCTGCGGCCCCAGGGCTGCTACCGCCATCCCGGCGGTCTGTCTTTTGGCCAAAGCCTTGCTACCTTGCCCTTAAAGGATTTAAGATAAAGAAATGCGTGTTCTAGTCTGAAGACATAAAATGTTTCTAGTTGTCAGTATTATGTGTGTAGCAGGCCTTTTCTGCTATAAGTTAACTTTGGATTCATGTGGCAATTTAAAAAGGTCAATCTCTTGCAAAGTAACCGACAACAAGACGGTAAGTTGCTCAGACAACCCTCTTTCTCTGAAGTGTAATCTATCAATCATTTCTCAGCTTCTCTCTTTGCTGTCATGAGATGATAGCAAATTAATTGTAGGTCTGTACATCAAACATTTAAGTGCGTGTGTGTACTTCTCTGCAAAAATAGGTTTCAAATGGCTTGGAAATAACAATTCTAGTGAGCACTCTCCTTCACCCATAACACTTTGTGTCTTTATAAAGTCATGAATAAGAATTAAACTTGGTTTTAAAAACTAACAATTATTAGCAGAGAAGGTTGGCTACAAAAGTGCAGAACCCCGCAGAACCCCAAACTTTCCATGCTGACCTCTTTGTTGCCTAGAAGAGCCTAGCAGGCTCTTCCTGTTGATGGGAAGAAAGTCCCTCTGGAACTGATTCACTCAATGATGAAGCAGGGTGTCCAGAGCAAGTCAAAATGCTGTATTGCCATTTCTGAAAAGCCAACAGGCTTCTGTGATTCTGTGTATCTTGTTGTTGCTCACGGTGCAGCAAATGGGGATCTTGGCTGCCTGCTGCAGGTGCTGTAGGATTGACCTGCAGAGCCCCATAAAAGAGCAGGGTTGTAGCTTCACAGCAAAGAGAGCCTTAAAATCCCATTCTTTATTGCTTAAACTGATTAGAAGACCAGCACCTTTTGTAGAGCATTTTGTAAATCCGGTTCTGTAAAGAAAAGTATCTAGGTCAGAAGCTAGAGTTGGTCACCTGTTTTTTTTTTTTTTAAGCTGTAGTATGTTTGCAAAGTCTTTGATAAAGTTGGATTGCCATAAGGTATCCAGTTGATTTGTGAAGTACTCCCTGAATTTAACCTGTCAAACTCGACTGCAGGTTAGCTGAGGCTTGGCAGCTGGTGGCTTGCTCTTGATTTTAGACAGACATGAATATTTTGAGAAATAAGCAAAAAAAAAAATCTGTGTTCTTTTTATCCTATTCACATGCCTTTTGAGCTCTTCTCATTTACTTTACTTCCTTCATTACACTGCAAACCGGAGCTTAACTGTCTGCCATTTAGTAGTGCAGGGCACCTGGCCGTGTGGCCTCTTCCTGCTGCTAACGAGGCTATCGACTGCGGTGCTGACGGGGCCACGGCTGCTGGGGCACTGCCTGCCTTCTGTGTCGCGTGTGTGTCCTGCGGAGCAGGAGCCGCTGGTAGCAAGGGAGGGAGCGTACGGGGCACGGTCAGGAGTGGGGGTACCTTCATGGAGCAGCGTGGCTTCGCCTGGGGCTTGCAGAAACAAGACTCAAAGTGCACCCTGGTTAGGACAGAAAACCTGCCCCCCTAAGAGGAATGCCTGAGTGGAAGGACTCTGGGAGTATACATACTTCATTGGTGACGATACCCTTTTTTTTTTTTTTTTTTTTGGCTGGTATGAGTCATACTTGTTGCTCTGGAAGTCAGTTTAATAAATCAGCTGTCCATATGACTCCTCAGAAGACGCATCCTGCTGATACTGAAACACATGAGTTCTAGTTCTCATTTAAACGTTTTTTTCTCTGACTTCAAAAAAAGAAAGCTTTTTTCAAAAAAAGAAAGCTTTTAAAGGGTGTGTAAGCAATTAAAAATTCAGGTAGAGACCTTGTGAAACTTTAAAGAAGAACCTGTTCTTAGCCTGCAGTTACTACAAGTACCTAAATGCCTTTAAAATCTGCCCTGTGGCTCCTCTGCTCTAGATTTTCCTTCAGTAAAATGAAAAGATAACCAGGATTAATTCCCTAATGGAAATCGTGTGGCAATTGGACAACGTCCTGAAGACAAAAAGTGTTTTCTATTCTGAATCCAAGAAACATGAAATTCTCATAATGCCTTCCTAAGACCGATATGAACTATATCGGTCTGATATGGTGGAGGTGGCAACGAGCAAGTGGTTGTTCCACAGAGCCTCTAAAGAAACAACGTCCCCTGAACTGGCAGAACCCGGGGGTCGTTCTCTGCAGAAAGCAGACTGACAGCATTTGTAGGTTAAATGAAATGAATTAGCAAACAAGTAATTATATTTGCATGTAACCTTGTTAAGATAATATCCTGTCCATCTTAAACCTGTCATATTAGACATATTTAATCTTTGTGACGCATGGAACAGTATATTATGTTTGACAGCTTCTAAAGGAAGAAGAACGAGAGGCTGTAATTGGAATGCTGGTGTTGGATAATAATGATGAGCACTTCTCATCTTCAAAGCGTTTTCAGCCTCACTAGCTAATCCACACGTCCACTGAGTGGGGAAGGTAAGTTTTATCCCTGTTTCACTGATGGGGTAACTGAGATGGAAGAAGAATCTCTGGATTAGAACTTGAAGTGCCTAGATGCCAGTATTGCAGTGTAAAAACAAAATTATTTTAAGTTGCTCATTCTAAACAAAGTAACTGTATGGTTTAGAGTCAGATTACATACATCACATCAATCATCCTGGTATTTGACCCTTCAAATATAAAGTCAGTCTCATGTATTACCGATGTAACAAGCGTTCTCTAGTAATCGTCTTACTGTTGTGTTCAATAATCTTTGCAAGTAAAATGTGAAGAGTTTCTGAGCGTTTGCACTCAGAAGTGAAGATCTGATCCTGAAAGCCTTCAGGGTATAGACTGTGTTTTGCAATTAGTGGGACTTCAGCTTCAGACAGCTGGGAGAGTATCAGCCGTTGCACTGGCAAAACTCTCATTGGAGCGTGCAGCTTCTTGGACAGTTTTACTTGCTGGGTTGGTATGCTAAGGCAATTTGAGTTTATTGGTAATTAAAATAATAAAACTAAATCAGTTGCTGAAACGAACATCATCCCTCTCCCTTTCTTAACCCCCCATTTTATTAGAAGTGATTTGTTTGGCTGTTAGACAGGCTAAGGATGGTTTAAAAATAACATTTTCATTTGATGTTAAGTCTGTAACTTACATTATTAAGTTGGAAAATGTTTAAAAAAAACCAGTCTACTCACTTCTTATTGTACTTTTTCCTGGAATTTCTTTTATACTAACAGCAAAAGGTGGATCAACTATTACACAATACTTGTCCCTCTGTGTGATTCTGCTGTCCCGAGGCTAGTGAGTTGCAAATATACGCTAGAGATTTTTACAAAAAGTATGTTTTTCATGAATAAATAAATACTAAATTATTTTCTCTTCATCTTAAATTTAGGAAAGCTTCCCCAGTGTCACCAAATTTTAATGTACAGGCAAGCCATAAACTGAACTATACTATAGTCCCCCACTGGAATCCAGTGGATGAACATCATGCAGCTGGTGAACAGACAGGAAAATACACTGACTGGGGACATTTTTAATTACTCTCTGGAGAATGCTTCATATATGCAAAAAATGCAACATTTAAAACCTTATTAATAAAAAAAAAGAACTATTCCCTTTTCCTTTTCACCGATTGTGTTCTCCCTTCACTTATTTTTACGTTTCAGACTGCCCAGTAATTTTGAGAGTATAGACACCCCTTTTTGTTTTCTTTCCCTTTTTTGGGGGGGTGGAAATTCCTACATGCATTTGTTAGTTCCCCAATAAAAGAAAACATTTTCAGTTTGTCTTTACCTGACTTCTATAGGCTGAAATGACAATGCCATTAAAAATCAATGTGCAGAAAGCCAGGTCATTACTGAGGTTCTCCGTTGAACAGTTCATATAGACAGCATGCTCAGCAAAACAGCCTGAGTAAACTGAATCGTGATTGATTTCAGGTACATCTGATAGAGCATAATTGTCTACCCATTCATTTCTTTCCATTCTCCTCTCTATATGTATCCCCTTTTGGGATCAAATAATCAGTAGCAATAATCACAAGCAGCAAGAATAAAAAAAGAAAATACATATAAATGATCCCCCCTGAGTTTTGGTTTCAAAACCAAATGGCAGTAACTTTATATTTTGTATTTATGAATTCTGATATCCTACTATAATTTCAGCAAAATCTTTGGGAAAGCCCTGACTGCACTTGATACTAACTTAATAAAAAATTATATATCCTTTGGTTTATATTGATGTTTTTGCTGTTAGTGGTATTGAAACTGGATTTTCATGTGTCTCAACATCATCACCAATATCTTCTTCCACTTAATGTCTTTTAAAATGTGGAATAGAATCAATGCTGTGAGACATTAAGATTCAAATGCTTCTTTTTCTTTTTTTTTTTTTTGCTAGTTTTTTAATTGACATTTATGGCACACAAAATGGAGACCCTCTGCAGATCAGAAACTACAACTCTAAATGGCCTTTTGGGAGACAGAGCATTAATTGTGGAATGAGGTCTGATATCTTAGTTGATATAAATCCAGACTACTTAATTGATATTAATAAACTTCATTGAATAGGGATGCCAATTAAAAGAAATCCAGATTTTGCTCATATTCCCTACCTTATAAATTTACATCAGCACAAACTCCACTGCAAACTCTTAACTATAAGAGAAGAAATTGTTCTTCTGTGATTATCCGCCACAGGCCATAAATCTGTTTTATAAAGTCATTCACTGCTTAAAATATTATTCTAAAAACTGCTTAATAAATTAATATTTTGGGTCTCAGGCACAATCTTATATCTTAACACTACCTAAGCAAATGTTTTTGGAATGTTTATAAAAAATGAATATAATAACACTGTCATCTTACCTATATATAGCTGTGACATGCCCGTGAATTGATCTTATAGCACTGAAAGTAACTGTTCTCATGAAGGAGGACATTTTTTTTGTTTATTATGTGCGCTATGCTCTAACTACTTTTATACCGTTGGTAATGTTATCAGAGCACTGTAATTGCGGGTGAATGTTGGCTCTAACATGATGGGTTACTTCTGGGTTTTGTTTAGTTATAAATTCATATCTCAAAGTATTTGTCAACACATCCTGGCATTTCATACCTGTAAGTTCTCAATGTTTTAAGTATCAAAAGTACTAGCAAAAACCTCTCTCTTTTTTTTCTGCAACCCCATAAACTCAATCTGAAGTGTGAGAATTAAGCTATAATTCCTCCTTTTTCTTTTTAATGTGTGTGAATAAATTTATCTCCAGGAAGAGATAAGGTTCTTCAGGCATAAGGTTTATTGATGGTCATCAGAAAAAAAAAAAAAAAAACAGTCTTTCAGAGTATGCCTTTAGTGACTTCACCCACTGAAAGTAATGGCACTGTGCAGTGAGAACAAGGAATGTTCTCACTATGAGGAATGAGAGCAGTAAAATTTCATTTTCTTCAGATATGTCTCTGCAAGCAGCAGATGCAATGGAAAGAAGGTGTCAATTTATGTTGAAGCTCTTCAGAAGAGAACAATACTTTTGCATATCTAAAAAGTCATGTCTGCTGTCATTTATATAGGAAGATCATTATACTCTTTTTAGCTATTCAAACTGTTTCTCCCTTTGCTTTCAATTTTAGGCTTACTAAATTCTTCTTTCCTTTCTACTTTTCACATAGTTGATCATCAACTATGTTCATGTTCCCTTTTCTTTCCTTCAGCTCAACCCTCATAGATTTACCTTTCTTTTTTTTTTATTTCATTGTAGGTAGGTCACTCCAGCCCTGGTCATTTTTTGTTACCCCCTGTGAACACTCTCAAGTTTATCTACACCTTTCAAATAATGATAGGCATTGAAGTGTTGGTTTGCCAACTAGATCTGTGCTAATATGGCCAAGAAAAGTGATTCAAATGTTTTCACTTGTGTTAATATGTTAATACAGGTGAATTTGATTAACAGTATATTGGCAAATACATTTCTGTATTACACAGACTTTTGAATATTCTTTTCCTATTTCAGCTTTGTTTTCAAGGGAGTGCTATTTACTTCTGCCATTCTAGATGAATTCTTACATCTGTTTCAAAAAGCATAGGATTGTTTATGGTTGAGAAGGCCCTATCTCACATATTCTAAATCACTGGAAATCTTGCCATTGTCTTGAATGGAATAAGACATGATTTCTGTGTCAGGTACTACATAGAAATACATGTTGCTCAATCATTTTTTAACAAACAGCAAAGTGGATATAAGATGAATGGGCAATCTCTTCTTAAGAAGTGTTGTTAACAAAAATACTATGAATTTTTTTTTAAAAAAAGTAGTATCATTTTAAAAGGGGAGTTACCTGAGACATGATTCTTCTTCCTTTTTTTTTTTTCTGTTAGCTTTACTGAAACAACTGATTTGAATGAGGTGAGTGGGAGAGTCAGATACTGATGTACAGTCTCAACATCGAGACCTTTGCAGATAGTGAGGTTTTATGGGAAACAACAATGAATTAGTTTCTGATGAGAATTATAATTACATTAATTAATTAATTAATTGTATTATTTTTGTAATACAAATAGATACTGTGATCTTTTAATTGTCTTAAAACATGTTTTCATTAATTAAGCAAGATAGCATGAGGCATAACTCATCCTTGATTTAAAATACAGGAAAACATTTTAGTCTGATGTGTGGACCTGAGAGTAATGTCTATATACTCCTTGTATTCCCTCTGTTCTTGTATATCAGGGAAGTTCAGATGTTTGGTATAGTCCATGAAACTGTGAAGCAAGGAAAAACTGTGGAATTTGACTCTGAATCCAAGGTAAAATTCCAGATGCAATTCTATCCCTATACTTAAATTCACACTTCTGCTTGCAGCCTATTTTTTCTTATATTTTATTGTTACTAAAATGTTTCTACAAGTAAGTCTCTTTTTTTTTTTTTAAGCTGTCAGTATGTCAGAAGTAAGCCTTCTGGCATTAGAGAACAGGAGGCTTTGAGGTTTGGTGTGGTTCTCAAGATTTTAAGCCATGATAAATCCCTTTTAGTTACATATCCATAATCAAATATCCAGTTAAATTCCCGGGAGAAAGACTCTTACAATAAATGTAACAGCTGATGCTGCATTGTATGCGACTAACTCACAGGACTGTTCCAATTGCGCATTAAAGCACAGGAGGACACATTTGTGATTTCATCTGCTTCCAAGCACAAAATTACATGTTGTTCCTCATTAATAATGTTCTTTTAAAGATAGTACAGGGATGAAGAGAAAGCCTGGCCAACCTCACATAATGATACCCTGGAGCATGAGAGATACTACAAGCTTCTGATCTTGGTGTGAAAACAGTGAGCAAATGGAAAGTGTCTATGTACCAAAAAGGCAGTGAGGTCTTCCTGAATGCTCTCACGCACACTCCCTCTTTGTTTTAGTAGATTTGGGGCTATCCCACTGTGTTTTAATGGCTCCCCATCATACATTAGTTTCTAATTACACTACTCTTCAAACCAGTGTAGATCTCCAGGCTGTTTTTAGAGGTGATAGCTTAATGTATCAACAGAAAATATCAATCACAGTAGTTGTTTGTTGCTGAAAATACAGAATCTGTGCTGTTCATAGAAATTCCTTCTACCTTATGCCTAAGAAGCTTGAGGGACTGAGACTCAACTTTTTTTCTCTTCCACAGATTTTCTGTGCAAACGTAGGCAAGTCCTTTAGGATCATAAGAGGACTTGGGTCCTAGTACTTGCTTCTTGTGTTGTTTATTTTCCTCTCCCCTCTCCTTTTTTTTTTTTTTTTTTTTTTTTTTTGTAAAATATCTAAGTAGTCCCTTACATTTGCACTTAAAGTGTTGGAGACTATATCTATTCCAGTGTTACTAATGGCCTGGTGGTTAGAGGACCTTCTGCCAAAGCAAGAGATGCAGGTTTGACTACAGGACCAGTATTTACAGGATAAATGTTTTCTCCTTTGTATTACTACACAGAATCATGAATAATTAAGAGTAATGAATGACAGTTAAAATGTTGAGAATAATGAATGTAAGTAAATGCATAACTGAATGCAGAATTAACAACTCCGCCAGGAAGCTTTGCATTTTCTTTGTTGCTTTCAGATATTTGAATTTACCAAATGAAACTTGCTCTGTACAACTACTAGTGAAAAGAGGAAGAGAAACTGGTTTGAATCTGAGCCTTTTGTCATTGAGATGGAGTGTTCTCCTTAGAGTCCTTGGGAAAATTCTTTTGGGAAATCTGCCTGTGGATAGAACCAAAAAGAAACCATAGAGGGGTCATAATGACAGCAGTAATGTTAGAAGCAAACAGAAAGACTTTATTGGAAGGTAATGCAGGAAGGCTGAAGTGTAAGATGCTCAGGCAGCCTGTCAGAAGAATTGTTCTGTTGCTGCTGCGATAGTTGTACATACTAGACAAAGAGATGAAAGGTTAAAAGTGGTGGACCTGTGATGAAGACACAAAGGTGTACATCCAGCAGAGACATCACAGTTGATATTTCTAAATTTAGATATGAAGGCAATGTTGGAGCAGTATAAGGTGGGAGGAGGCTCAGTATATATAGCAGTTGGACACTACGCTGCTTTGTAGTGACAGAGCAGAGATGTCTCTGGGTAGAAAGGAAATGTTGCTGTTAACCCTCTACCAGGTTGTACCTAGAGCCAGTCTTTGTCAAGAGACGCAGGGTCCTCAGATTTTAGGTTAATTCCCAGCTGCAGTTGAGGTGCAGCTGGGAGCAGCTTTCCCAGTTAGCAGGTGTGTGTGTGCACCTGAGCCTCTTGGGATTGTCAGCTCCCAATAGCGCGGAGCTGCCAGAGAGGCTGGCAGGGCTGGGGACTAGTAGTACGACAGATCTTTGTAGAGGAAATCTATGTGCTTTTTGTGCTTGGGGAACTACTGCTATGAAAACTGCCTTCGAAAAAGAAGCATCCCTACTACAAAGCTACACTTGTCACCAGTTTTAAAAGCTCCGCTCCTAACTCCCAAATTTCCTCTTCAGTTGCCATTTAGGTGCTTTGACATTTTCCCCTTCAGCGCCAAGGTTGTTTCGTTGCTGTACATTGCTTGTAGGCAATTTAGTCTCAATAAAGGACCTGTAGCAGAAAAAGGTCTAATAATGTGAGATGCTCTGTTCTTGTTACTGCAGTTGACATCTGTGGGAAGGGAATTCTGCATGGGTGGCTGTAAGGTGTGAATTGAAAAAAATGGGGAGGTGATGAAGAAATCGAAGATGCTGTGAATGTGAACGGAGAAACTGGGTTGTTGAACATTTCTTGTCCTGCAGCATAAAATAATTATTGGTGAAAGTTTTACTCTGCAGAAATTCTGTTTTGAACTTGGTGCACATGAGCTTTTCCATTCAGCATGCACATTTAAACGATGAGGAGAAATGCAGTCTCTTTTAGAAAGCAGACATTGATGGTAATGGCATTAACCTGGAATTTTTCTATTTCATGTGAGTTTGGCAGGACAGGCTAGGAAAGCATTGAACATCCTTTGCAATTCTCATGATGAAGAGGACTCATCTTCTGCACTGTGCTTTGGATTCCTCAGACTCTACACAATAGATTATCTGTTGCTTTTTCGGGAAGAAGTTACAATAATTGTATTGATTGTCTTTCATTTGACTCTTGACTGAGAGGAATAAAAAGCTTCAGGATTATTGATTTAGTTCTGCAGTCAAGTATTTTACTTTTGTTTTTACTTCCCTTAGGACCTAATCCCAAGGCCATTTAGGCAGTTCTGTAAGGCCTTAGTGCAGTAGAGATAATGCAGTTCTGCTCTTCAGAAGCCTGAATCAGCAGAGAGCCCGTGTGTCTATCTCTCTGCTGAGGTATTTATAACTCTGTCATCTGAGAATAATCCTGAAATGAATTAAAAGAAGTTTAAACAAATGGATGTTTATTCTGCCTTCTTAGAAAGTAAGCATCAGAGATAGTGTGCCCAGCAGGACTAGGGAAGTGATTGTCCCCTTGTATGTGGCACTGGTGAAACCGCACCTCGAATATTGTGTTCAGTTTTGGGCCCGTCACTATAAGAACAATATTGAGTTGCTTGAGCATGTCCAGAGAAGAGCAATGAAACTGGTGAAGGGACTAGAAAACAAGACTTATGAGGAGTGACTGAAGGAATTGGGATTTAGTCTGGAAGAAAGGAGGCTGAGGGGAGACCTCATTGCTCTCTACAATTACCTGAAATGAGGCTGCAGCGAGGATGGTGTTGGTCTCTTTTCTCAGGTGACAGGTGATAGGACACAAGGAAACAGTGTGAAGTTGCATGGGGGAGGTTTAGATTGGACATTAGGAAGAATTTCTTCATGGAGAGGGTGGTCAAGCATTGGAACAGGTTGCCCAGGGACGTGGTGGAGTCCCCATCCCTGGAGGTATTTAAGACGTGTGGCTGTGGCACTAAGGGACATGGTTTAGTGATGGAACTTGGTAGGTCAACTTAATGATCTTGGTCTTTACCAGCCTAAATGATTCTATGATTTTATGATTCTGTTCTTGTGTCTTATGCACCCAAATGACTTCTAGGTAGATCTTGCTCTATCTATCCCTGTCAGTGACCAGGACCTTGGGGGAAGTGACAGAGGCTATTCTCAGCTTAGACTTGAGCCAAAGGGATAGAAATTTAGGGCTAAAGATTTTCTGAAGTGCCAAGCATATCCCGATCTTCTTGCCACTGAAATGTATCTGTCGTAGTAGAAATGGTGAGTGCATTGTGCTTTGGAACACCCACGAATAGGAGTTAGGTGATATTGTGTTCATAGTCAGCACTTAAATTGTAGCATTTAAATTTGATTGTCTTCTCGTTACATCCTGTTCTTCTTTCCCAAATAAACTGGAGTTTTGATAATACAGATCCAAGCAGTTCCATAGGAAGAGTGTTGAACTACCATGCTAACTGCAGAGGTGATGCCTAGCTCAGTGAATGGAATTGAGAAGCCTTTTTTCAGCCTCTCTGTGCTTCAGACAATGTGAAAAATAGTCTTCTTTAAATGTGTTGTATTTTATGTTTAATAATGACTTCTCCAGTTCCTTTACTTGAAAAATAAATAAATAAATAAACAAACTTCAAATATAAACAAAGGTCAGGTAGGCAGAAATATTTAGGCACAAAACACAGTAAAGCAAACATATACTACAAGATAGACAGAAATATGTGATTAAATACAAATTAAACTTATTTTATGGATTAGGGTCTGTTGGCTGCAAAGACCTTGTGGTTCAAAGACCCCAAATGGAATCAACAAAACTTATCTCTCCAGCAGCACAGTGCCTGTATATGTAGTGTTAGCATGTGTAGGAGGAAAGGAGCAGGACACATGAATTGATCATTTTTATAACACAATTACGAATCCCAGTTTCTTTGTTTTCTGTACCATTGTGAAAATCACATGATCCTGCAATAATGTAAGTTCATCTTAGAGTTCACGGCCACATTTCTTCCCTCACTTTCAAACATTTTCTCAGGAGTTACATTGGTGCTATATCCCTCTGTCACCTCATTTTCTTGATGTTGCTGGTAAGGCATATTAAAATCTAAGGAAATTCTTTGGAATGAAAAGACGTGCATTTAAAATTATTGTACGATATTAAATTCAGCTTCCACTCCACTCTGAAATAGTGACTTGTGCACAGCAGGGTAAGAAGAATTTTAGGAAGGCAATTAAATGCACCAAAGTCCAGGTCAGGTTTGTTCTCTTAGACAAAGTTGTTTCTGTTAGGGTGGTTAATTATAGAATCATAGAATATCCTGGGTTGGAAGGGACCCACAAGGATCATTGAGTCCAACTCCTGGCTCTGCACAGGACCACCCAAAAATCAGACCATGTGTCTGAGAGTGTTGTCCAAACACTTCTCAAACTCTGACAGGCTTGGTGCTGTGATGGCTTCCCTGGGGAGCCTGTTCCATGCTGTTCCAGCTCCATGCCATTCCCTCGGGTTCTGTCGCTGTCACCAGAGAGCAGAGATCAGCGCCTGCCCCTCCGCTCCCCTCACGAGGAAGCTGCAGGCCGCCATGAGGCCTCCCCTCAGCCTCCTCTTCTCTGGGCTGAACAAACCAAGGGACCTCAGTTGCTCCTCATACATCTTGCCCTCTAGGCCCTTCACCATATTTGTAGCCCTCCTTTGGACACTCTCTAATAGTTTTACGTCCTTCTTATGCTGTGGTGCCCAAAACTGTACACAGAACTTGAGGTGAGGCCGCACCAGCGCAGAGCAGAGCAGGACAGTCACTTCCCTCGACCGACTAGCAGTGCTGTGCCTGATGCACCCCAGGGTACAGCTGGCCCTTCTGGCTGCCAGGGCACACTGCTGGCTCATATTCAACTTGCTGTCAACCAAAACCCCCAGATCTCTTTCTGCAGGGCTGCTCTCCAGCCTCTCATGCCCCAGTCTGTACATGTAGCCAGGGTTGCCCTGTCCCTGGTACCGAATCTGGCACTTGCTCCTGTTAAACTTCATGCAGTTGGTAGCTAATATACATCTGGTCATCTAGTGATAGTTCTGACTTACTGGATGACCTTGGCAAATCTTTTCTGTGGCTTGTTGTCCTCATTTGTAAGATAAAGATAAAGAGGCAGAGATTCGTTGCACAATACTGTGACAGTGCTTGATGAAAAATGCTGTGCCATTTCCACGTATTTGTTATCATCCAAGAAGTGCAGTCATTAGTATACTGTTTCCTTCAGACATTAAGTCCTTCTCCAACCTCTTCTCCTTTCTTTTCTCCAAAAAATTTATGTATTTACCTTACATCCAGGAACCTACTAGCACTTCATAAAGATCAGGGGATAACATTATCTCTATTTTACAGATGTAGCAACTGAGAATCTGTACTGAGTAAGATCCTTCTTGAAGGTTATACATCTTGCTCAGTGGTCAGGTTCCTGTCTCCCTGCAGCTTTCATCACTAGACAACTTTGCTACCCTTTGTAAGAGAGAGGCTGATGAAAAAGCCATCTGCTGCTGTGGTTGCCAGGGAGTCACATGCTGCCCTCAGGTTAGGCTGATCCACTTTCTCTCCCATTTATATTTGTTTGTAACACTGCTTTACTAATGTTGGCTTAGCTTTTTATTTTTTTTCCTCTCCCTCCCAGCACTATGGCGACTGGACAATTTGAGGTGGACTGCATGGATTGCAGTGTGTAACTTCTTCATAGATACATGCAGAAAGGGGGAGTAAGTGTAGGATTTGAAAAGCATTACTCTACTACTTGTTTGTTCTCTGAAGTTTGCAACAAGGATGAGGAAGAAAACTGCTTTTAGTGGAGAATGCGCATACCCAAGACATGGGCAGAATACTGAGGTTTCTATAAATCTGTTCATTATGGCTCTGTGGGGAGTTTCCAAATGTATTAGCATTTTTAGGTCCTCTTATCATCACTTCAAAGATAAAGTGGTGCAAGATGAACACTTCTCCCTTAGCGGGCCAGGTTTTACATGCACTGTGCACCCAAAATAGGTAGGAAAGTCTAAAAGGGGATTTACAAGCAGTTTAAAAATATGGTGAATGATTTTTCCTATGGTTTTTAATTATGATTTGTCAGATGGCTTCTCATAGGAACATAATCGCAAACCAGATAATCAGTAGATGTTTTCTTTAAAGAGAGAAGAAAAGAAGAGAAGGCAGGCTGGGTAGTATTTTTGCAAGGTGCTGCTTGTGGGGGCTCTGTGTCTCCATCGCATTTATCTCTCTGCTCACTGTCGTCATGGAAGCTCAGAGCCAACTGGGAGACCCTGCTCTGCACGGGACTGGATTACTGACCCTAATGCATGGAAAATTGAATGTATTAAGCAGCAGCTGCATTTTCAACCCTAAGGACTTCACAAGGAATTTGAAACAAAAGGCAGAGCCCTCTGAGGAGATTTTCATCGCAGGGGGGAGTCTCATTTTTAAAAAAACAAATTAGCATCACCATAGAGAAGCAACTTCCAATGACCAAAAATTAGATTACAAAATGAAGGATTTTTCATTTTTCTTGGTGCTGCTTTGTGCTTTGCATCTTTTTTTTTTCTTTTTTTTTTCGCCAGTCAGAGGAGTGCTCTTGTCTTAGATATAGCTGAGGTGAGCTAAGCTCTGACCTCAATGCAGTCGGTTGCACTCACATTGGAAGTGGGAAAACTAGAGACATCTGAATGGCATGCCAGTCTGTGGGTAAAAGATAAAAGAGTCTCATTCTTTTATAGAGGGTTAACAACAGCGGTCTCTTGATTTATATGTATATAAATTCTGTAAAGGAGAAATCTACAGGCGTTAATCTAGCAGGGGCAGATAAGTTTTTTTTTTTTTTTTTCTTCCTGATGTCAAATAAAGTATTTCTTTCTTTTAAAGACTTCTAATAAAAGATAGCCAAAATTCCAAAAAGATCTGTGAAAGAAACCTTACGAGCTATAAAAACCTGGCTTGCACGTACATGCATGTGGAGAATGTGCATGCCATGTCCCCCAGATGACACCCAGGAGCTGCAGGGAGAAGGGCTAAAAGGTTTGTGTTTAGAGACGTGATGGATGGAATTACAAGAGGTGAGAGCATGGACCACCTCCATGTCTCTGCTGAACTCTGGTTTGCTGCCTCATCCCACAGATGTGTCACAGCAGCTAGGTGTTGATGAGTTACAGGGTGAGGTTAATAACAGATTTGTGCCTGGGTAGGAGAGAGGGAAGGCACAGGGCGAGCTCGGTAGGCTTGGTGTGCCACTAGAGCCGCGTGCTAACCGTGCCCCCAAGGCAATGGTAGAATAGCTGTGTGCTGCAGCTCGTGTCAGGGAAGTCTGTGGGGACTGTATGCTGAATTAATGCAAAATGAGTTTCACCTACCTTTCCCTACAGTAGGTGCTGTCCTCTGAGTTCAGCATATGTCTTTGAACTCCTTGTTTTAGCCTTGTAGCAAACAGTTTTATAAGCTAACAAGCTTATATTGATGAGTGTTTTCTCCCTAAGCCTGGCTATCCAAATGCAATAATACTCTGCAGATTTTTCCCTGAAGGGTGCCTGTGTAGCCTGTCACTTTGGAGGATATGCACTAAGACTGAAACAACACTTCATTATAAAGAATAAGCAGATTTTAAAGATAGCTGTTGTCGTATGAGATTTTGCAAGTGAAGCATGCATTTTTGGTGCAACCAAAACAACAGCAGACCCAGCAGTACTGTCATTGCTTTTTGACTTTCTATGTAGAAAGATATGTATTTTTGTATGCAAAACATCTTATAATTATTAAACAATTAATCCTCACAAAATACATACTCAAAGCCAAACCTGTCCCAAGGTCTCTCCTCACCTATCAGATTATTTTAGTTTCTGTCATCCCATAGTAGTTCATGCAGTACTCCACGTTAATTTGTTTTTGATGGTAAAGTACCTGAAGAATTTGTAGTATAGGAATGAAATAGGTAACTACTTAATGTATTTTAAAAGATTATATGTTACAGCATCCTTCCAGGTATTTGTGTATATGTGGGCATGTGTCTCTGTATAGTTAAGAATACTGACACAGCAGTTTCACCACATAAAGCTCTATGGTTTTGGACGCTCTGTAGAACATAGTAGGAATCTTTCATTGTAAAGGTGATGGCAAAATAACCTTTTTCTGCTGTGCACTGAGCACTTAAAGGTCACACTTGTCGGTAACAGCAACTTTATTTTTGCAGCACAAGTGAGGTGTTTTGTCCTGGTTTGTGCATTTTACTGCAAGGTGTGAGCTGTGGTGCTTGTAATGTGACTTCACACCACTTCAAATGGGTCAACATTGTGTGACATACACTACAGGAAACAGGGGTTCAGGCAGAGAGGCACAAAACATCCTGGCATGATTTTTGTTAAACAAAGATGCTGAATCACTGTCTGCCCTGAAGAGATCTCCTCCAGCAACACAGTAAAATTAAAAGACATTAACTTCTCAGCTGTTCTTTTTTTTTTTTTTTTTTTTTAAGTGTCTCCTAACATAAGCATAGAGTTATGGTGAAAATGGGGATAGCTGAAATACTGCATAGAGTAAGATAACTGGTAAATCATGACAGGAGGGAGAATGAAACAGAGATCTTTTCTCCAGTGCCAAAGCTGTAAGGGAACATGGGAAAAAACAACAACAAAAAACCACCCCACATCCCCAGGCAATGAAGGAAACAGTGTGATTAACGTGGCAAAGAAGCAGAGATGCTGGCATTCCTGTATGTGAATCAGGAGAAGAGAGCGATGACAAATGGACATACGACAGCCCACCAGCCATTTGCAGCTGATTAGAAGCACCACAGACAAGCAGCTGTCACGCCACTGAAATATTATGGAATCGAAATGAACTTACAGCTGGTTGGGGTGCCACCCCTCGTACTTCACTTTTATCACTGCTACTCCAGGCTCCCGCTCTTTACCTCATCAATGAGTCTCTATCTCCCTGCATGCATCCCATTTAATTAGCTTCACTTCAAATCAAAATGGGGCTCTGTTTCTGCAAGCCTGTGTTTTATAAGGTAGTGAGGTATGGAGCAGACTCAAACTGTTCTTCCCGAGCACAGCTGACAATGGGTAGGTTATCAATGGTACAAATGAGGTCCTAAACAGCTGCAAAAGCTAGAAGATCACAACCTTTTGAAAAATTCTCATCTCTCTCTCTTTTCTGCTCTTCACTTGTCTCACCCTTCTTTTCTGTGCTCTTTTTCCTCTAGTCCTTTATAGAAAGCTTGTTAGTATTTTGTTCAGCTACCAGCTAGCACAATAAGGTTGCAAGTAAGGGAAATACTTCTCCTGAAGTAGTAGTATACTTAAATTATATACCTGTATGCTTAAAATGCTGCATCTTAGTATAACACATGTAAAATATATTTGCAGATCGTTTGGCTCAAGCCATGGTGTGAAAGGTAATTCTAGTTGACTGCTGGGAAATAGGAAGTGTAGCCTCTCATTTTCTGCTTTCAATGCTGAGCTATTCATGGAATCTGCAACTTTTTTTTTTCTTTTCTTTTTTTTTTTTTTTAGGTCTCTATTATTTTCCATTATTCTCTAGATTCAGCTGCTTCTAAATCCACAGCAATAGCCTGGATTTAAAATATTGCCTCCAGGAGCAGAAAGTCTGTTTTCCTGTAGGATGGATGTTTTGCTCTTGAGTCTATTAATTATGGCCTTTTCTTTCAACGGGAATAATTGTGTTATTAATAGTCTTTTCATGAACAGAAGAAAGGCCTCTTTGGAAGGAGAATGCTCTTGCTTCACAAAAGGTTTCTGATAGCCTTAAGGTGGATTTATCTGGTGGAGCCTTGGCTAACCTTCATATTAAACAGACAGAAACAGTTTAGGGAATTTGGGGATGTGAAGCAAATTAGAAAATAAATTAAAAGCATTATAGCTCAATAGTATAAATTAATGCAGCTGCCGTTAGCTTCATCCTGAGAGAGTTGTCAATATCTGCAAAGCTCCTGTTATGGGGAAGAAAATTAATGTGTACTTTAACGTTTGTGTTTTGCCCCACAAGAAGCAGTTTGAAAGAGTCCCCTGTAGCTTTGATGGCTTTCCTTATCTTAACTCCTTCCACACCACTGCCCTCGATGTTCTCTGGGGACTGCAGAGCACAGGAGCTAAAACCCATCCCAGGCAAAGCACATGGCAAGCAAAAGCTGTGTGAAGCAGATGCTGATGACAACAGTGATGTCCAGACTTCCCTCTGCAGCTGCTTCTCGGTGCTGCTGGCTGTGCACGTTATGGCAGGCTTTGTCCAGCAATTTCCCCGTCTTGCAGATGGGGATGGTTTGGATCGGATAGAGGCATCAGCTGAGTCTGTGTCTGCAGAACAAACGTCTCTCCTGTTCTGTTAGGGTTTTGTTAGCGGTGGTGGGAGGAGAGCACTAACCTCCCTCCGCCTCCAGTACCCCAGCCCTGCCGTGATGCCATTCCCTCTGCTGCAGCTATTTGTCTGCTCTTGTCAACTAAGATTTTAGCATTGTCTCTTCCCTCCCTGACACCGAGAGATTAGAGAGGGCAGTGGTGTGTCCCTTTTTGCTTGTGGAACAAGGAGAGGAGTGGTGCTCATCCTAAACAGACACATAAGACAAACCTCCCAGAGCCATTATTGGTATACTGGAGCGAGGCAAGTAGTGAAAGTATAGGTTGTGCAAATGCTTGATGCAGGGGACAAGGCATGTATCCTTGAATGAGAACTGATAGAGAGACCTCATCGGTAAGAATGGTGTGTCAGTGCATTATCATGGTCCTCGTGGAGATGAGCTGGGTGTTAACAAAAATGGCAAGTATGCACACTGGGTAGTACCATGAGGAAGAGGATGCAATATGTAGCAGAAGATAGCAGCAGAAGATCTGGAGAAAATTTAAGTTTAACTGGTTTGCTGACATCTATGAGGAAATATTCTAGAGATGTCATTCCATGGTTCTAGATGAGCTGGGAGATAGTTTTCTAAATTCTATCTTGCTGGCTGGTTTTAAAGGTTTTTATATCTCTTAATTTTTTATAAAAAAAAAAACTACTTGCTTTCTTTAATACTGCTTTTTAAACATGAATTCTAATCCTAACACCGTGAAATAGATTATAGCATGCTTCTCACAGAACATGACTTGCCTCCAGAACAAACAAGGAAACTTATAATCTTGAAAATCTGACCTTTGCTTAATTTATTCTTGTTCTCAGTATGTGTTCCTCCCATAGACTTCTCTTTATTTAAATCACGAGAGAGCAGGAATGTTATCTTCATCTTTCTGCCTTCTTTAGGGTATTCAGTGTACTTTGGGTGCCTTACAATTTTCTGTAAAGGGGAAGGGGATGGGCAAGAAAGATGGGGAATTCATGTATGCAGAGAAAGATGGAACAGAGCAGCTGGAAGAAAGTTGGAGTGAGAAATTCTGATCAAATGAAAGCTTGCTTAGGCATAACTCTGCATCTGGTAGGTAACCTAAACTTCTTGCAGCCTCTGCTAGAAGACTAGAAACATATTGTCTGGGCAATTTGTCTGAGCTCCAAACATTACAAATGGAGTAAGGAGGCCTAACATGTGACAGTGGGTGCTAATATCTCTATTCTGCTGCACCTGAGACCCTGACATTTCCCTTCTAGTGCTGCTGAAAAAGCAGGTCAATTAATAGGAGCAGAGTTCTCATTTTTGATCCTGTATTTAATTCCCCGAAGCTATTATCGCCTTGAGGGAGTGGGGGAAAAGTGAAGAAGATAATTAGACTTGACCTTGTGCTATGGACTTGTGCAAACTGTTGGATTAGCAATGAACACTGTCAAAGCTTGGTTAGAAAGCAGGGTGGGGGGCAGGGAGCATTGTAAAGCATGTTGCTGAATATGCAAAAGAATAAAAATTGAAATGGGAAGGACAAGGGAAGCTGAAAACAAATTCTGAAGCCAACTCTGTGAGTGTGATGCTGTCAGGAGTTAATGCCTTTTTCTTTTTTTGTTGTCAGAACATCAGTGATAATCAGGCAAAATGGTACTTACTGCAGAGAAACAATTAAGTAGGGCCTTCACAGCCTAAATGATTAAAAAAGGGAAAAAAATGGAATTACGCTAAGGGTACATGCTCTAAAGGAACTTGTGATGGCTAAACAGCAGCCGTACATCAAATAGATGGAGCAGAGCAACAGATTCTGATCAGCTTTGTTTTTCTTCCCCATTTCTCTCACTGAATGATATCTCACACTATCCTACTATTAGCATTACAGGCTTCCATTTTGGTGTGGATTACAATGGCTTGAATAAGTCTTTTTTGGAAACCATCTGGCCTTAGACATCAAAGAACAGCTGTAGATAGAGCTGGCTTTTAATGTAGCTAAAGTTCACGTCTCTGTGTAAAATAAAATGGAGCAGTGCACACATTGATGCTGACATGGTGACACTGAGCCTTGGGGAATTCAATTTCTCATTTTCAGTTTCTTTGCCTTCGGTCTCTGCCCCCATTGGGGATTCTGGGCCAAATCCTGTTCACCTGACTCATGTGGAAATAGTTTTTAATGTCAGTTCTTCTCTAGCACCTTTAGACCACGCAGCCTGCGTCCTACATATAGCCATTGTTCAGCAAGTAGGAGTGAAAGGAAGAGAAGGCAATATGAAACCCAAGATAATTAGAAATTTTGTCACAATTTAAATTTTGGTATAAGCCATTTTTGTTTGTCTGAGTCCTTTGGGCACTGGAAATCCAAAATCAAAAGCACTTCAGCAAAAGGAAACACAAAAGAAAACTTCAAAGGGTGAGACCATAGGGTTGGATTCTGCTCTCATTTCCATCGGTGTAAATCTAGAATGATGTGGACAGCTTCCAGATGTATGTAGCTGTCACAAACAACTGTACTGAACCTAGAAAATGAAACTCTTCATTGTTTTCATGACCAGGCTGTGTGTGGGAGGGACAACTTCAAAACCTGACATGACTTATGAAAATGTATTAATTTTCTGAATTCCTAGGACTTAGCGGTAGCATTACAGCTCAGCTGGAGCTGTAACATAGAGTTAGAAAATTTCAAAGGCAGCATTAACAGACAGACTGATTCCAAAAAGGTGCATGGGGTTGTTGCATTCCCTGTGCGTGGATCTGCAGAAAGGAGAGCAATGCAACAACCCCCTCTCCTTGCCTCTCTTCACCTTCTTCTGACTTTTGAGGATCCCAATAGAAGCTGGGATAACCTGGCTCACTGATCATCCTTTTCTGCTTCAATTACTGTAAGTAAAAGTACCTGTGGCTGCTGAAGCAAAGAGGAGTGTGTGTGTTAGTAACGTGCGGCCCTGTCAAAACACAGCAAATAGGGAGTGAGCAATGAGAGGGGAAACTAATCCCCTGTTTATACCAAATGATCTTGCATAGCTCTCTCTGAGAGGAACAAAGAGAAAAGCAAAGGCAAGGGAAGAGGCTGCTGCAAAAACATGTTTCAATTACTTTATGAAGAAGTAACTGTAAATGTACCTCTTTAAAATTTGCTAAGCTTCATTGATTTAACATTGCACTCAACATGGGAATTTTCCTCCTGAGCTGCTAGGTTGCATTACACCTGACCTCTTCCCTGCTCTTTCTTTTATTTTTCAAGAGTGACTTTTTAATAATGGTTGGCAAAACAAAATTAGATTTGCTTTTATAAGCACTCTCGCTACTTTCCTGTACTTTTTGGCCATTGGAAGTAATTGCTTGGAGGAGACAAATATACTAATGTTGTGAAAAAAGTCTATAAATACAGTGTATCCAAATGCATGTCCTTATTCTGAGCAGATTTATTTTTAAGATGAAGTGCCCTTGCATACAGTGTCATCTTTAACAAAATCCCATGACCCGTAAATATTTCAGTGAACATTAAATGGAATAGGTATTGGGCTGGATGAGTTCTAGTATTTTGTACATTGTCCATAGAGTCTCTGAAAGTTAATCCAAAACCTGCTTCCTTTGGGCTGTCAAGGAGATGGGGAGTGAAAAAAAAAAAAAAAGAAGAAGAAGAAAAAAATTCCCCAGCAAACTGCAGGGTAACAGATTATTACGGGAGGGAATGGAGTACCAAACAGAGAGGTTAAAATCACTGAGCAGCTGTACTGCACGTTTATACTGGGATTATCTAATGAAAGTTCAAGGAGAGGAGTATATATGAAGTATGTACATCCTTCTGGTCAAAACGTCCAGCATACAGCTAGATAAAAACATAATACTACGGGTGAGCAATTGGCTGACGGGTCAGCTCAAATGGTTACAGAAAGTGGCGGCCAATCACTAGCAGGGTTCCACAGGGCTCCATTTTAGAGCCAGTTCTCTTCAATGTTTTCATAAATTACTTGGTTGTAGAACTAGAAGGTGTTTTGAGTAACAGATGATATTTTTTGCAGATGATATTAAACAGGGAGGAGCTGTTGACTCCTTTGAGGGTAGAGAGGCCTTGCAGAGAGATCTTGACAAATTAGAGGGCTGGACAATCACCAACAACATGAAGTTTAACAAGAGCAAGTGCTGGATTCTACACCTGGGGCAGGGCAACCCTGGCTACATGTACAGACTGGGGGACAAGAGGATGGAGAGCAGCCCTGCAGAAAGAGATCTGGGGGTTTTGGTTGACAGCAAGTTGAATATGAGCCAGCAGTGTGCCCTGGCAGCCAGAAGGGCCAGCCATACCCTGGGGTGCATCAGGCACAGCACTGCTAGCTGGTCGAGGGAAGTGACTGTCCCGCTCTGCTCTGCGCTGGTGCGGCCTCACCTTGAGTACTGCGTGTGGTTTTGAGCACCACAGTATAAGAAGGACGTAAAAGTATTACAGGGTATCCAAAGGAGGGCTACAAAGATGGTGAAGGGCCTAGAGGGCAAGATGTATGAGGAGCGACTGAGGTCCCTTGGTTTGTTCAGCCCAGAGGAGAGGAGACTGAGGGGAGGCCTCATGGCGGCCTGCAGCTTCCTCATGAGGGGAGCGGAGGGGCAGGCGCTGATCTCTGCTCTCTGGTGACAGCGACAGGACCTGAGGGAACGGTGTGGAGCTGTGACAGGTGAGGGTCAGACTGGGTGTTAAGAAAAGGTTCTTCACTGCGAGGGTGGTCGGGCACTGGCACAGGCTCCCCGGGGATGTGGTCATGGCACTGAGCCTGTCAGAAACATTTGGGCAACGCTCTCAGACATAGGGTCTGATTTTTGGGTGGTCCTGTGTGGAGCCAGGAGTTGGACTCAGTGATTCTTGTGGGTCTTTTCCAACTCGGGATATTCTATGATTCTATATGTCTGATGCAAATGTAAATTATATGATGATATATCATCCTCTAAGGAGATAACAGTGCTTTAGATACATTAAACATTATATACAAGACATGTTTTGGTATCATAAGCAACGCATAGGTGAATTATCTGAATCACAGGAAGGTTAAATGACATGCCGTGGCTACCGGACCAGTTGCCCAGCTGGAACAGCTTTCAGTAAGCTCAGAGCAAGGGACTGCGGTGTCCGGCTGTGCTGAGCAGCGGAGCTGGGAATGCAGGGTCCATACACACAGCATTTGTCTGGATAAAATTACAGATCGCATACAATGTTCTGGTCAATTAAGGTTGAAAATAACCTTCTGATTGCTGAATATCTTTTTCAGTCTTTTCTGTTTGAATTGTTCTGGCATGTATTTGAAGTGGGGGTTGCCTGAAGGGGTAGCTTTCTCTGGGCTCTTGCCTGTGAGTGACACTGGTACTGTGACAGCTCTCTGCACTTTGCTGTCTGTGGCCCTGTGTTTAGATAGCAGTCATCAAATGGTATTAAAGGGGTATTCATGAGCTAACTCAATGCTGAGGGGCCAGATTTTATAGTTGTCCACCTCTTTCAAGAAGAAATAGGCTCAGATTCTGAATTACCTTCTGGAGGCTTCATTTCCCTCCTTCTGGAGACTTCACCTTCCATGGATTTGTGTGGCATTGATGTGTCTCCCTGGGCTGTGATGTGCTTTGTGAATGTCTCCCCAGGAGCCTTGCTTCTGAAGGTGAGGGAAGGATGGATACCTGCTCTGGCTATTCAAGGCTTTTCTGCTGATATTGAACTGACACCTTTCCAGATTTGGGCTTTCTGGGAAGTGAGTCTTATTTTTCCTCGCACTGTAGTCCTTCAGTGTACTTAGCACTCAAACTCACCATAGGTATTGTTGCTTCACCAGTTCCTGTAAATCAGCCATGCCATGGTAGCTTTCTATGGGTGCTTGATCATGAGCCTTAGCCCTTAAGCATGCCCTAATTGCTTCACAGAGATCTTGAGTCCGATCTCCATGATTTAACTGACTGCACAAGCTTGCTGTCTGCTCTCTTTGTTTTTCAATGATGCATTAGTACTCCAAAGCCAAAGATATGTTTGAAGTTTTAAATCAGTTGCTAGTCCTGGAGAAAGCTTATTTTTTGTTCATATTAAGATTCAGTTTACTGGCTTTTTTTTTTTTTTTTCTGAATCAGAATGTATATTACTCGACAATTTGATCAGCACTGCAGCAACAAAGGCCAGCCAGTGCCTCATTGCCTGTTGTACCCTCTGGTTTGAATAGTAACAGCACATTTTCATGCTGAGTTTAGATGAATTGGCTCCTGCCTGTGTGTGCCGGGTAATGTCCTTTCATATTCTTGGCATTGGGAATGAATAGGATTTTGAACACAGCTTGCAGATGTTAAGGCTTATTGTAGGAAAAACCCTCACAAAAACTTTAAGCTTCTAATATGTGCCTAAAAGCCAAAGAGGGTATCGGAATTACGGCACTAATTCAGTTGCTATTGGGTGCTGGCTGAAGCTCTAATTGCCTGTGCATGCACTTAAATGTGTTTGGTGATAGGTGACTTAAATTTATAGTTCCCAGATTTTTTCCCCCTGTCCTTTTGTAATGCCGTAAGACAAATTTGGCAACCTAATTGCTCTTAGACCTACATTCAGCTTTGAAATCCCAAATGCCTTCTTTGATTTTTGTGGTGATCTTAATTAAGATAAAAGTTTGACCTGTTTTTTTTCCCCAAAGTAACAAAATAGCTCCGTTATTGATATCATAGTTTGCTATCGGTAGTCCTTAAAAAAAAAAAAAAAAGACAAAAAAGTCCAAGACTCGACTAAAATGTCTGTTGTCTGAAGAAAGTCAGTGTATTTGCCACCTTGTGATTTATTGTTTGCTTGCAAAACCAGAAACTGAAAAAACCTTTGCAGTGTCAAAACTGTCAACTTCTTACTTTGACAGGGTGTTTTTCTGAATAGTAGCACAAATCATAAACAACTAACAAATAACAAATCTCCTTTTTTTAAGGAATTACTGTGATTTGCAGATCCTATTTGATTTTACAGCAGTGGGTAATGCTATTGAAAAGCCGGATTTAACACAGATAGTTAAGAGGGATTGTGTGTTTTTTTTTTTCTTTTTTTCTTTTTTTTTTTTTAAGAGAGATGTTTATTTCAGCTGTGGATTTAATCCTTCCTTCAAAGAGAACTGTAAGATAAAGCGAATGCCAGAGCAGCACTGCGGGATTCTACTGTACTTCACTTTTTGTTGCTGCAGTGCTGAACAAGTTTCTGTTAATGTGGTTGTGCAGGTGAAAATGCTGGGACTTCATTAACAGTCCTGGTGATGATGTGTGAACCGGAATAAAATCCCGTTCCTCCTCTGTTAGCTGAGTTAGGTTTGCAAGACTAGCAGAAGTGGAAAGTAGCATGCCCTGCTTGTGTTATTCCACTGAACAGATTTCACTCTGACTCTACATGGGCAGTAGAGTGAAAAGAAAAATAGCAGTAAAAATGTGAAATCTTTATGTAGTCACATTTCTGAGTAAAACCAAACATCTGAGACCTTCAAAGCGAGGCTTCGCAGGCAAATTACAATGGGTCATCTGTGCTATAGCCAAAACCTACTGAGAAAAAATAGCCCTAGAACGACACATTAACAAGGAAAAAGTAAGGAAACGAACACATCGTTTTACCTCGCAGCCTGTGTAATTCAGCACAGTGTCAGAGGCTGGAGTCAGACTCCTCCATGGTTGCGTGTGGTTGTACCGGTGCCTGGATTACCACCTCCTTAGCTCCAGCATGCAAAAGATGGATGTTTGTGTGGCCCAAGACCTAGTCTTGGTCTTACAAGTAAATCTGAATGAATAATAACGATTTTTCCAATTTCCTGGCTAAAATGAATTTAAAAAATCAGTGGCCAAATAAAATGTTTTAAACCAGGTTAAAGCCATTTGTTTTTTTCTGCCCCTTGGTCCCTACTCTCATGTGAGAGTAAATTCAGTGATGCTTGGGTACTGTCACAAAGGAATTGTGTGAACAGATGAGATAGTCCCATTTGGTTAAAAAGTAGCCAGCTCACTGAATAATTACATTAGTGCTAAAGAAGAAGCTGTTTTTGTTCTGCCTTTCATAAACTCTGCTAGAACTCTTTTCTAACCCGTGTTTTGCATAAAATAATTTAACTCAGACTGAAAAGAGTGCTTCAACATGTGTTTTAAGAGAGATGAACAAATAAACAACACAAAGAAAATAAAGAAATAGGAGAAAATAACACTCAGGTGAAGGTGGTAACAACAGAAGAGTTCTTTAAAAGCCAGCATTTCTCATCTCTTGGTAAAGCAATCAATATATTCTCTAAAAGCTTTAAGGCAGTATGAGTTTCTTTAGATAGTGGTGCAGTTTTGAAATTCCCTTTCATACCTGGGTAGAGCAACCTTAATAACAAGAGGCAGCATCATCAAACCCGCTTTGACTGATGAAAGGAAAGGGGTGGTTGTCTGAGCACAATCTTTCTTTTCTCCAAAAGGTCTTGCTAGATGCAAATCATTCTAGACAGGTTTTGCACTCGTATTACCTTCCTAGAGAAATCTTTGCAGACACTGACCTGTGCTTTCCCTAGGAGTCACCAAAGTCATCAGTTTTTTCCTCAATTTATATACTGGCTGTTTTGCTTATTTCCCAGGGCACTTCACAGACATGAAGCATAAAACATAGCTCATGAGCACTTGTGGTAATTAAAGATCCATGGTATGTATGTTCTAGGTTGTTAACTTGGGTATCTTGGCAAAATTCCAGCTTGGGTAATTATGTGCTGTCTACCTGAATTCTGTCAGCAGCTTCAGCTGGATAAGGTATTGCATTCGAGTCTTATCCTACATTAGTACGTAATTTTAGTTGCTCAGTCTCCTGGGCCTGTGACTCTGGGAGCTGTTCACTGATTTATCTTTTGAAAAATCACTCATGATTTTGGATGTCTATCTTGTTGCCCCATAAAAAGGTGCAGTTCTGAGAGAGCAGATCCTCAACACTTTGTGAAAATCAAGTCCTTTCAATATTTCTTGTTACATTAGGCATGTGAAATCACCAGTTATTTCGGAAAATTTAAGCTTTCAGCAGAAATTCGTCATTTCTGGGGTGGGTATTGTTCACTGGTAAATGCCTGGTGTAAGAATAATTCTCCACTGGAGCTGTAATGCATTTACAAATAAAAATGACTCCCTTTCAGACAGAACAAAACAACCCCCTCCCACATACACCCCTAATAATCCTGAATTTGCCTGAGAATATGTATATCTTTCTGTCGGAGAAGAACCAAGGCAGAACAGATAACTAAGAGAACTGCAGTTCATGCTAAATCTTTATTGAAAAGGAACTGGTTAACAGGAGAGAATTCTTGACGCTAATATCTTAATTTATTCATATATTTATAAATATTGACACTGTTCCACTGTGTTGTCTGAGAGTTAGTCAAAAGCTTTTGAATATCTAAATCATTAATACTGTAGCAGATTCTAGATTGAAGAAAATAATGCTGTACCTTTTATACCATCAGATGCTTTGTGAGAACTGTTGTTGGCCATATGCATGCTCTGTTGTGTGGTGCTGCTAAGGACCAAATTCCTGAAGACATCGGAGGTGTAGTTCTAAGAGTGCCTTAAGCTGCTCAATTAGAACAGCAGACTAAATTTAGCTCTGGTCATTTTTATTTAAAAAATGGAGATTTATAGTAAGAAGACACTCCAGTAAAGTATCCCAAGGGACTACCGTGATGAAGTTAATATAGCAGAGATTTTATGTCTTACAACACCACCTGCAGCAAACTGTGGAGTCACAAAAACTATACTGCCATTGTGGAAATAACCTCCTCAGGCACAATGTCTGCGGTGTCCTGAATAACAGGAGTGGTACCTCAGAATGGAAATTACCAAACCCATAAATGTACATAGGATAGATACTAATGAGATTAGATGTACATATCGTGCCTCTGAGAAGAGGATACTTAGCGGCTGCTTCACCATCTGTAAGTCTGATGCTGGTGTTGTTGACTGCTAACACAGACTTTCTGCTGTTGGGGAGAATCACAGCAATTAATGTCATGGATTCTGAAGTGCCAAACAAGCAGTTTTCTCTCTCTTTTCCAGCTGTGTTTTTTTTTCCTGTCAAAGAGGAAAAAAAAGAGCAGAGAATACGGAATGTCAATAGACCTGATCAGGAGACCTCTGTGCTGTCTGGGTGGGAATAGCACGGCTTCAGGGACATTCTTAATCCTTTGCTGCTAACAAGAACATAAGAATGCTGTACAAGGTCATGTCAGTGGTTTGTCTTGTCCAGTGATTTGCCTCAGACAATGGCCACAGGAGACACTATTGAGCACTACCACTTCCTTCGCTGTTGCTCATGTACTCCAACATCCACGGTGATTAAATGAAGGGTGCTAGAGGATCCATCCCTGTCTATTCCTGTTAATACTTGATTATGGACCCGTTGTTGCCAAATTTGTCTAATCCCTTTTTGAACTTCCTGATTTTATCTGTCTGCACAACCCTACTGCTGCATAAAGAAATACTTCCTGCTATGTGTTTTAAACCCATCTCCTGCTCGTTTCCTTGGGCGTGCCTCTCAGAAGTAGCCAGCGTTGATGAACAGCATTCACTTTTTTACACTTTTTCACAGCATGAACTTTTGCATTGAGAATCGCATCCCCTTTCAGCCTTCTCCTCTCCAAAAGGAAGAGTCCCGGATTTTTAGCCTTTCCTAGTAAGACAGGAATGATCTCTTCCAACAACATTTGAAAGGTGTGCTAGGCCCGCTTCTTGGACTTTATCTAGACACAAATTGCAGTGAGGGCAAATCCCATTAGATATTAGGAAAAACTTTTTCACCATGAAAACCATTGGCGGTTAAGCATTAGAACAGGTTCCCAGATGAGTTGTGGAATCCCCACCCTTGGAGATATTCAACATTTGACTGGGTATAACCCTCAGCAGCGAGCTTTACCTTGGAAGTTGACCGTGCTTTGAGCAAGGCATTGGACCAGATGACCTCCAGAGATCTTTTCCGTTTTATTCCATGATTCTAAATATGCATCCAGATATTTGGAGATCAATTTATCACTTTTGTTATTCCACTAGATCTGTCCTCTTGCTATTACAGCAGGTGGAGATGTTCATTTTGACTTCAGTTGGAATTAGGACAACTTCTTCGTCTCTGTAGTCCTGTTCCAGTGCCCATTAAATCTGACGTTTTATGACTGTAATTTATTTCTCTAATTTCTCTAATCCATTTATAAATGTGACATCTATAACAGTGTGTGGGAGTCAGTTCTACAGCATCACTGTATGAAAAAAACACTCTTCTGCAGCCTAAAAGTTTATCTACTTTTTTATTTGCATTCCTTTCCAATGCCTTCCCTCTGTGGCTTGGTATAAGTTTGTCAGACCATTTATATGAAGCAGATTACTGGGGGGAAACAGTAAAAAAAATCTTGAATAAAAGAGCTTAGTACGTAACACTGTATTGGGAACTGTCAACCATGACAGAAGATGAAAGTGTTGAAATTTAAATAAGCACACTGGGCAGTGTATTTCTACCACATCCTCAACATTAATGTGCCTCGGTTGTGATAGCAAGACATTCTGCATGCAGAAGTTGAAGCCTGTTCTGAGAGTAGGGCTGGTGCGAGATGGATTATTTCTCGAAAACTGCTGACGAGCAGCAAGTCCTCAGCTGGTTTAAGAATACCCTTTTACCCCAGCTGAGGATCCTGCCTGATGGTGTCATTGCTCCTGAGAGGAGGCAGATTTGAGCCGGTGACCCAAAGGTGAAAAGCTCTGTAGCCCATTAGCTAGTCTCGGGGGATATTTGGTCTTTCCAATTTTAACTGTTTAAGGATTCATGCATTTTCTGGGGTGGCTGCATTTGGCAGAAGTGAACCGTTGATAAGAAATGTGATCAGGCCATTCCCCTGAGGTTTCCTCTGTCACCCTCTCCATTTGTAACTTGACAGTTTGGGTAGCAAAGAAATCAGTTATTTACTAACATTTTACAGTAGCTGAGCAGAAAAATGTCACAACATCCCTGTAATACAGTCTTTAGCTCCAAATCATGCAAGACTGCTTTGAAATGGGTAGAAATATGCATGACTGCAGCAAGCAGAAGAATTGTAGCCAATAACTTTGCAACTAAATCAAGATGACACAGATGCACTATGTATGAATATCTCCTCATATTTGCACCTCTTCTATTTGAGAACAGTATCTGTGCTACTCGTAGGCCAAATTCTTCTTGTAGGTTTTATTAGTGTGAGGAGGAAAATTTGGCCACTTGTGCCTATCCTTTGAAGTTCTCACAGAGTTTTACAATCTCTAGTTCCAGAACCCTTTTTATCACCAGAAGTTGCTGCTGAGTTTGTTAGTACAGAATTTGGAGGGACTAACTTCTGAACTGGCTGCAACAGCCAGCAAGCTGATAAGAAGTGCAGTGATTCTCCTTAGTATTTTCTCATCTGAGAGAGTGGTTGGTCATGCTTTCAGTGCATTGCTAAAGGCTTCCCAGAAGCTGCCTTTAAAACCAAAGTTGTAGGCAGTACCAACAGCAAGCTGGCATGTGGAAGCCTGGGTCTCATCTGAGTGCGTCTCTGTGAGCTGCCGGGCTGGGGAGCCTGCTCTAAGTCTCCTGCAAGGCAATTTGCAGGTGGGAATGGAGTGCATCTGCTTTGTCAGCCGCTTTGCGTACAGCTCTTCAGAGCAGTGGGGATCTAGGCGATGACATGAACTCCCTAGGGGATGGGAGAGTGTGGCGTCTCGTGAGCCTATGCAAAAGACTATTTGTTTCAATGAAAATAATGTCGGCAGTAATAAGCAAATAGTGGACTTCCCCATGAGGCTGTTTCTTTTTCCCCAGAGGCAGTATAGTGGAGGAAATTACTTCTATTCTAGTCATTTCTGCCTTGAAAGATGACTGAGAATGGGCGATTCTTCTCAAAGGAGCGTAAGATAAAAAGTGATCAGTGATATTGATAATTTTTTTTATTTTTAACAAACCAGCTGAATTAATTCCCTTCAGGTGGCCATATTCAGCAGTCTGTTACAAGGAAACCGAGCAAGATATCTCTTACTATGTATGAAAAATCGATTTGAACCGATAGGCTGGAATGTGGGAGTCTGTCACTACAGCCGTGATGCCACCAGTGGAGCCTGATGGCATTCCTTGCGGAGCCTGACGGGATGCCTCTGTGCACTATAGCTTTGCCAGCTGTCTCTCTTCCATGGAGTGTAGCACAGTCCATTTAGATTCAATTTTGTTTTTATTCTTTGATGAGTGTTTAATAACCATTTCCAAATCTCTGCACAGTTGGAAAGTGACATTGTCAAGAACAGGTGCAGCCAGCTGAAATTATATGGTAATGCTTGTAACAGCACTGGGAAGAAGTAAAGCGGAAAAGTTTTATTTCCTTGAGGGCAGAGTTGGCTAAATGGAATTGAGATATCCTGGGATAAAATAATTACCCTCTTGTTTTTGGTTCACTTTCCATTGTGAGAGAAACAATATGGCATTTGGGGCTGGGAGTAAAAAGCCATATATATTCTAATCCCAGCCTTGATACCAACTTGCTGCATGACATTTGAAACATCACGTGGAGAAAATTTTGAGTTTACTTGTTCTACGACTTGATGCTTATATAAGCCACCTAGTTTCTTAAGGTAACCCCACAACTCTGTTATTCATGCTGGACACCCAGCATTCCCAGCATCTGCTGTTTGGGTAATTAGCTGTTTATTGATACAGGCACTTGGGACTGAACATTTCAGCTTTATTTTTGCTGTAGGAACTCTCTAGGTTGCAAGGCAAATTAGTGGAACCTAGAGGCGCACAGCATCTTCTGAAGTCATTTCTTCTATTTCTTAGTTTCTTCCTTGCTAAATTGGAGGCAATAATTCATACCTCGTCAAGTTGTTTTGAGGTTTTTAATCAATTGGAGTTCGGTACTGCAAGATATTGAACATCCTGAGCTCTGATGGATATTAATAGATGAGCATGCAGAACATGTGGTAGAAGCAGGGATATTAATGTTTGTGCTTGCTTTGAGATCTTTGCTTTGAGATGCTGTTAAAGTGCTAAGGCTTATTAAGCTCCATCTTAATGAGAGCAACCCACTGCACTGTCAGTGGGGACCTGCTGTTTGTGGCAATGCTTTTTTATTCATGATGTTTTACCGTTTTTTCTCTGGTATTTTCTACTGATGGCTTCATATAAATGTTTTGATGAACTCTATGAATGCTCAAAAGCATTTTCTCACAATTTTCCACTACCCCTTCCTGTTTTGTTTTTCTGATATTTCACCTTTTCCCTTTGATTTTTCAGTGTGGCAAAACAGCAGACACAGCAATCTCTGTCCTTCAGAGCAAAAGGATTACAGGGGTTAGATGGTGTGAAAGTATACATCGAATGAATAATTCCCATTAGAAATTCTGCTTGTTGACTAAGGGAAAACAGCTGGGGAGGAAGGGAAGAGAAGAAAAAGGCTTACTGAAAATGGTTCTCATGGTTCCCTGTTGAATCCTTGTTAGTGTGAACAGCTGATATCTATGGAGACTCTCTAACCTCCTTTCCTTAACCATTAACCTCCTCTTCATTGTTTTAGCTCCTTTTTTTTGCTAATAGAGGGGTTAACTCAGTAGATGGCAGTCTCTTTCCTCTGAGTCAATGCAGAGGCAGAGAGCCGGAGCTGCGAGGCGGTTCTGCAGATGCCCTGTTTTGGAGAAGGTACAAAGCCCATGCCCTGATCAGCTGGCATCCGTCGGGATTGCTGCACAAATTTCATGACAGTGGATGTGTTCCACCTGAGTAGGCTGTAACTCTCATAATTACAACTCATCTTTCCTAGTTAACAGTTTCTATTTTTATTATACCATAAAGTTTGCAGGAAAATACACATACGAGGTCCAAGGCTTGTCGCACTGAAGCTGTCCTGTACAGGACTGTTGAGCTGTGGTGCAGCTCTTCGGTCATGCGTGGAAGGGTAATCAATCCTGACATCTTATGTTTAGCATGGGATTTGTTCAGAAATAGGAGAAAAGTGCCATGAAGATAAGTAATATGGGTGAAACCTTAATGATGAATAGAACGAGTAGGTGTGCTGCTCCCAAGTGCAACTTCTCACTCGGAGACTGAGTTCCTCACGGAATAGAAGTACATTTTTTATTTCAGTTGCATAGTGATTGTTGCAGCAAAAACCTGCAATGCTTACTGTAATAGCAAAAATAATTTTCTTTGTATTTTGTTACTAATATTTAATTTATTGTTTAATATTTTATTAAAATTTTAGAAATAGATGAAATTTATGTGCTACTAGATTTCCTGTTACAATACTGAAAAATTTCAGTCTTAAATCCATGAATCAGACTTAAAAATCAAGCATGAGACTTGAAGAGGACCCAAAATGTATATCAAAGTTGGTTTATTTCTTTTTTTTTTTTTTTTTTCTGTGTGAGGTTCTGCATGGTTTGACTTACACCAAGAGAAACTGGCAGTGCTTATTAACACTGCTTTGGGTTGTCTGCATGTTAATTTGAGGAGGTAAGTGAACTTCCAGCCCCAGACACCATCACATGGTGGCAGAAACTCAATAGTGCAGTTCCCTCTTGAGGGTACAAATAGTGGGGTAATTCGAAGATCAGAACTTTGCTTTTTTTTTTATCTTTTTCTTTTCTTTTTTTTTTTTTTTTTGACTGTATTCACATCAGCCAGTACATTCACATCAACCAGGGCATTGATGGTGACCATGCATTTACTACTAACAGGACAGCTGCCTGTTACTCCAGCTGGAGTATGTTTAGATCTCCAGCTTTCAGTCCCATGCGCTGTGCATTGCAGTAGTCGGGCTTGGAGGTCATATGTGTGGATGACCCTTGTCTCTCTCCCATTAGTATGGAAGAACATACAGGCCTGGATGGATTAATTATAGAATTCACTCTGAAATGCCCTTACATGTTATCATTTTTGCCCCCTCCAAGCTTAAAACAAAAAGGATTCAGTTATTAACACCTCAAAGGCTGGAGACTCTGAATGCATTTTTAAAAATTTTGCACCCTGGCTTTTGATGTACTGTGCACCGCTGTAGTATTACTACAACACCTGCTTCGAATTCTTCTCTCTCCTACCTGTCAGTGCATCATTTCATGCTCCACTAAGTGGTGCGAATAGCAAAACCATCTGTTCATTACTCATGTAGCCATTGTGTGAAATATGAATGAAACATCTCATGTCTGAAAGAGTCATTGTCAACTGAATCCAGCTGGTGTGGCTGTAGTGTGCCCAGAATCCAGAGTCCAGTTGCTTCCTTCAGTTGTCATGCTTAGTCTCAGTGCAGTACTTGTTCAAGCAAATGTTCAATATGTGATTCAAAATCTTCTGTTTACACACGTGTTCTCCCCCTTTAAGCATACTTTAGGGTTGAGATCCTTGCTAGGACATTAACTGTGGCATGAGGTCATTCTTTCACTTTATCTTTGTAGGCACAGATAAGTGAATAATGTATGCATGTATACCTACAAATGAGGGAAAGAGATTAATCTGTTATGCATGACAGGAAGGTAATGAATGTTTTAAAGAACTCATTTTTTTTCCCCACACTACCTTTACTGAAATAACTCCCATCAAAAGTTTTCTCCAGCAGGTCTAGAGTTCCACCTCCATCAAAGCTATTTGTACAATTCTTTCTCTTGGCAGAAAGAATTGTTCCTTTGGAAGCCATCATTGTCAGCATTGCACAGATCAGATGGCAATGGCTTCTAAAATAGCAGGTTAATATCCCTGTCTGACAGGATTAAATGCTTAACAGTGATTCTTGCTTTTACAGCTATCAGGGTAAGTGATGCCATATGCAATGATAAAGATGTGACATTGTTCAGCATGCCTTTTGGAGAATGATTAAATGACATGCTTAAATCCTTTGTGGCCTCACAAATTTGATGGTACTGAATGATGCAGTGGAGCAGAACAACTGTACCGTAAGTGAGGAACAATGGCTGAGTTACATTTCTGAAATTTAGTTTATACCTACAAGTTGCAGGCAGAAGGAATAGCATGTACTTTGTTCATTTGTAACTAACAAATTAATGTATTGTAAAATCTGTCTGTGGTGTAAGTTTTCCCACATTCCCCATGAAGGAGGAATTCCTTATCCCTGTGGGGTGCACAAGACAGGATGACAAAAACATTCAGTAAAACCTGCATCTCCATCATCTCTTTAGAATTTGGGGTAAGATTCTGTTTATGAATTTAAATATCTAAGTAGAGCTGTCTACATGTGAAGCAGGAGTTTAAGCTTCTATTATAAAGTCGACGAAGATCTCATTATAGGAGTGTAAAGCCATTCAGCTTCTGAAGCAAGGCAGTCTAGAGCTGTTCAGCTAACCAAATCTAAATGCCTACTTTAGGATGAGCCGAGCAGCTGACTTGGACTCTGTTGAGCGCTCAGGTGAGTTATTCACATGTGAACATCTGTGTGTGGCACCTATATTTAGGTATCCATCTGTGAGCTGAATCCAAGCCTCCCTTCTTGCGGTTTACAGCAAGATGAATATGCCATTTTATAATGCATAGAATGAACTGGACCATTGCAGCACAACAGATGAGAAGGGTCTGGCTTCTTATGATGGACCTGTGAGCATCTTACCAGCCCAGGGTCGAAGCTGCGTTGTTTTCTGCGTACAGATTGTGCAGGCTTTAACATCTGTACACCTGAGGGACTGAGGGAGCAGCTGTGCTGTAGGATTTTGAGGCTGTCATAGGACCTCGACAATAAAGGTAGGTACTGAAACAGAGGTTGGTGTCTAAATATAGAGAATTTGGGCCTTGGCATTGTGCATTGGTTGCTGACATATTTAAAAACAGCAGTTGGAGATGTAATTTGGTCCATTTCTATGGTTTTTATTGCCAGCATATGATTAAATAGTTGTGTTGTACAGTATTAACCATCCATACTAGGATACTGCAGAAGACAGTGCTCGGACAGATCTCAAGTGCCGAAATGGGCGTCCTGTCTTCAAAGTCAGGATCAGGTGTAGCAGTCTGTTTGGAGAAGGCCTTGCAAGGGTGGAGCTTGACTGGTAGGTGCTTGGGGCCTCGCTCACCGGTCGTGCTGACAGTCCCATCGATCGGAGTCCTGTTACAGGTGTTTTAGGAGCTTCTATTCAAGCACAAGTTTTTCTCCAGTATGGAGGTAGGAAAAGAGTGCTTCCTTTGGTGTTTCCAGTCTTTTGGCTGATAATCTGTAGTCTCTATTTTTTTTTTTTTCTGTTGAATATCATGTAGTATTTTAGATATGGAAATGATATCATTAAGCAACATAAGAATACTTTGACTAGATGTTAATATAAGATTATATATTTCTTTTAAAATGAGAAGTTCTAGCTGTCTGGCATAAACCTTTTGCCATCAGGAGCAAAAAAAGTGCTTCCTTAGTCTGTGCTATGTAGCTTTAAGAGATGCCTGTAATGGAAAATTAACCCTTCTACAATCAGGTGCTTAACACTTTACAGTAGGATAAAATATAACCTGTAGCTTGTATTATGTGCAGTTTCCAGGCTTGTAGGATGTAAGCAGGTTTGGGTCAGCCCTAATGCTACAAAATGACTCAAAGTTCAAAAATCTGGAAAGCTGCCGGTGTTTGCTTTGCTTAATAAAGCAAACTGTAAGTCAAACATTTAATCACAACATTCTGGTAACAGGGGGCCTGTTTTAATACAGCTCTTTTATTGGCCTCTTTGTAGTTCAGAAATAATAAAGGCGATCCTGGTGGATAAGGTGTTTTCAATGCAAGCCTCCTGTGGAACCTTTATTTTCAGACACAGGCCTTGTATAACAATATGAATCACCGACGCGAGAGCTGTTCTGATCTATGGTGGTTTTTCCAGTAGGGAAATAACCTGCTGAGTTTATTAATGTTGGTCTAATTTACATCATTAGGGTCATTTTTTAAATCGCCTTGTCTGTTTGCTTTATTGCTGGAGTGCGTGTTGGGAGGAGGGATGCCAGGGCAGGAGTGCTCTTAATTTCTTAGCGGGCTGGAAAGCCGAGCCGTGCGTCCTCGGAGGCACTCCCTGAGCAGGAGAGAAAAGCTCTGAGGTTCAAGCTCTCAAGGCCTGTGCTTGCGTACATCTGCAGGTGTACTTATTGTTTTTTGGTTTTGTGGCTCTCCAGAAGAGCTTTGTGACAGCAGGAGAAGAGCGGGGTGGGAGGTGGAAGAGCGGTGCTCGTATGTTCAGCAGGGAGATAGCATAATGCCTGTTTTGAGATTTTAAAGGGGAATCTGTTCCAATCCCTGTTCTTACGGGTCTTGTACGTATCATTTGCTGAAGGGGATTTTTGCAGCTTGTTGTCTGTGTGTTGACCATTTGGTCAGAATTCGGTGGGATCATCTTTACGTTGTTTATCATTGAGAGGAAGCATAGCAGTGGCAATGGGGACTGCTACAGGGCGTTGTCACAAAATGATTCTTGGGGTGTGCTTCTGAAAGACTTGTCTCTCTCCTCTGAAGCACCCCCTCCTCCAAGGGTTTCAAGATTTTTTTTTTTTAGATCAGACTGAAATTCCTTTTTTCTGTTCTCAAAGGGAAATAAATGAAAGAATGAGGTAATATGACAATTTATATCCAGCAGACCAAGTTTTGACCTTCGTCGTCCAGTGAAAATCTGGAATATCTCTTTGGTTTGCTATTTATTCTGGGTTAAGTATGGTGAGGTCAGAATCTGATCGAGCTGCTATAATTTTTGTGAACTGTATTTAATTGATATGTTTCTATCTATCTACACATATATAGGTGATATGGGGACAGATGCCTGCAAATTACTTGGGCTAAAATTATACTTCATTGTTGTAGTGGCAGAACTAATTTGGTTCCATGTTTTCCACAATTAAGTCCTTTTTACCTGAGTGAGAAGACTTTAAGGAAGTTAAGTCTGAGCCATTGTGCCTATTGAGTTTTCCAGCAAGAAGAATTTAGGTTTTTGAGGTGATTTGGGTTTTGGATAAAAAGCTGCTCTGAAAGAGCTCTTTGCTGTGGTACACTGACTGTGGTTCTGTATTAAACTGTAAGGAAGTAGTTACAGGCAACATATTTTTTCTTTTTCCTGGGTAGGAAATTTTTTTTATGCTCTTTGTGTGGACAGCTGCTCAGCTTCAGGTAAAAAAATGTTATAGTTTATGGGACTGCCAGCTGGAGCCAATTAAAATCTAATGGACCAGAGTTGGCACTAAAATATCATTTTCTGCCCTAGCAAAGTTGAGTTTTTGTTCTGCTGCTTATACATGATTTAAGAGGTTTACAGTGTTGTTAAGAAACAAATTTACTTACCATTTTGCAAACCAAGGCATGTTTGAATTTAAAATCTTACACAGAAAGATTACAATTTGGGTCCTTTAATCAAGTTATTGTTCAACTGAACATGAAGAGTTGTGATGCAGGGACGTTATCTGCCTGATGATGCTCTTCCCTAAGTAAATGAGACAGGAGCAGAGAGCTAAATGACTTGCTTTGGTCACACCAAGGATCTACTATATCCCTAGGAAAAAAATGCAAGTCCTAAGACAGGTGATCTGTCTTTTTGTTCTGCCTGCCTCAAGCAAAAGAAACCTAGGACAAGGAGCCTGAGTTACAGCATTTGTAGAGTGAAAATCGTTATTATTGAGAGTAACATGGGCAAAGGGCGACTTGGCTGAGGTGTGCTAGATGGATAGAACAGAGAGCAAAAGCTCAGCAAAAAGAATTGATTTTTGGAAAAAGAATTCAGTTCATTTAAACTGAAATGAGTTGTTTGTTCTTGAGAGAGGGAAATCAGACTAGTCTTTTGTATAAGCTTAAAGGCTTAAAAGGCATTTTTGGCATTTCCGAAATGAAGTGTTTTCAAAGATTGAGTTGAGACTTTTTGACTTAGGTGGGGAGTTGACTTAGAAAGTGGGGAGAAATTTTTTTTCCCGTTGCAGACTTCACCAACTCTATATGACACATGGTTGGTGTAGGTAATCTTTTATCTAGGAAACCTTTCTATTTCTTTATTTTGCAGTACTTTAAGTGCATTTTGCCTCATGTTTTCAATGAGAACGCTTGATTAGTTAGTGACTAAGGTTTGTCTGATAAACAGGAACTCAATTGCTTGTGTTTGTTTCTGCACATCCTTAAAGATTGCTCAGGGCATAAAAGATACCCTGATAACAAATACAAAAGTAATCCTATAGATGCATGAAAAAGGACAGAGATGATTCTTAAGGCATAAACTTGAAGCATATCGTCCTGTGATTTCCACAAACAAGCAGGCTGTGCACTTGAAAGAGTGAGAAATGGGTAGGCTATGAATAGTGGGTGTTTCAAAGCATGATAAATTTATGCTCAATTTCTCTATTTTGCTATTCTTGGGGCAGATCTAATCTGCTTTTAAGCATTCTGTCATTTGTTCAAAAATTCACGTGTTCAAAGATTGGACAACATAACTGATTTTAATCCTGAACTGACCAGTTTTAACCCAGAGATGGGTTATCCCATGTTTGTAACCTCTGGAGGTGGTCAAGTCGCTCTAGAAAGTAGGAAGAAAAGAGGATTGGAAGGAAAATAAAAGAGCATAAGAAATAAAAAATAATAAAAGAGCATAAGAAACAAAAGAGCAAAAGAAATAAACTCATAAATGAGTTTTAGAGGTATATGTATGGAGAAGATCATACTGAGCCTGAAAAACTTGTATATTTTGATGAGGTGCTTCATAATTTCAAAGGAGGGTCACAAAACCCAGGGTGCAATGGTTACTGCAGTTAACATTTATCCTGTTTTGACTTGTCACCGTGTTTCTCTGGTTCCTGGATGACCAGCCATGTGGATGAAGTACTTCCCACTGCTGTTGGGATGTCCGCATTCACATGCTGTTTGGACCGACCGCCAGCCCCAGATCTGCTTGTGTTGAGGAGCATTTCTATTAGACCACTCTGAGGTGAAGATGCAGAACTCAGATTAACTGTCCTCAGAGGAATGAGAATGGGGCCTGGCCTGCTAAAACTGATTCTGCCCTAATATTATTTTTCTTCATAGTTTTCCTTTTCTAAAGCCTTTGGGAACCATTTGTACCTGGTTTTGTGACATGAAGTTAATGAAATTACCAGTAGTTTCAGAGCTTTACACAGTTGAAACTATGTAGTTCTCCTTATGTATATTCAGCTCCCCTCAACACCGAAACCAAAGATTGGAACAGAAGTGGAGATCGTACAGCCTCAGGGTGGTCCTCAGGCACAGGACTGAGCTGTGCTCTCAGGGAACCCTTGGAAATACTGAATAGGTGTTGCTATGCCTGTATCTCAGCCAGAGGACTTCCTTCTCTGAACTTGTCAATGTGTCACTTATAATAGGCATTAAATTTAATATTTGGAGAGACCCACAGCTTCATAATATTGATAACAGCTTCATAATGTTACAGAGGAAGATATAACCTAATTGGAGAATGAATGTAGACTTTTTTGGCTACTGTTCAGGCAGGAGATTTATTAGAAGCCCTGTAGTGCTCTAATTCCTAATCCATCTCCTCTCCCCCAGTTTACAATACAGTTACTCCATTTGCCTTTCTCTATAAACAGTACTCCTGAAGTGGCTTTTTTTTTTTTTTTTAAGTACCTGTTTTTCAGAGAGCATCATGGAGGAAAAGGAAAAAGAAACCAGTCCAAAACAGAATAGCGATGATTCATACTGAGAACTGTTGAGGTTGTAAAAAACACTGGTAGGGATTCTGACGAGTTGGCATATCTCCTTCCACATCTATAAATTTGTCACTGGTGAAAGTATTTATTCCTCCATAGTTTTATGATTTATATTGGACCATTTGTATTGCATATGTGGGCCTCTAGCTCATCCTCAAATAGTAGAAGATGAATTCTAATAGATTTCAGTGACTATCCTGCAATTTATGCAGGATTAGTATTTTAAAAGGTTAGTGTGCATGATTTAAGTAAGATTCGAGTATATAGCCATGGTTTGTCCTTTGCTGTCAGCAAAGCCATCCTAAGTTCATTTCTTTAAAGAAGCTCCAGGCCAAATGTCAGGAAAAATTAAATCAAGCAGTGATGTAGTCCCGTAGGGAAAATGTATTTCAGTTGTGAGGTATTCATGGATATAATATGTCATCCTGTAGTCTGTGACTGTTGGGTGCACTTACAGGCAACGGGGCTTACTAATTGCTACTTGTTAAGAAATTTGGCTATGATAAAAAATGACCTGCCAGGGAGAGAGACAGTTTTGTTAATTTTATTTATGAGACTTTCATCAAAATTGGAAGGATGTGTATACGTGGCAGCCAATCCTCCGTGACACAGCATCTTTAGCAGAAGAACATTGTTTTTGTCTTCCAGCAAGGAGATACCATAATCTTTTAGAGCTTTGGCTTCTGGAGTCTGAGGAACAAGTAGGACACAAGACCCTTAGTTTTGCTCAGCCACCAATATTTTGCCACCAAATTCTGCCTTCCTGACACCAAATGTAAGCAAATTTTGTGTCTTTCAAACAGATGTGGGACAAAGCTAGGCTTGTCAGATTTTCCTGCATCCGAACCTGGAAAGAATTAACTCCACCTTCTGTAGGTCTTTTTTCATGAAGAGTTTCTTTTTCTGGCATAGACTAAATAGATCGGTCCAGACCCTTACAGGTCAGATTATTCCTTAGTCTGGATACCTGACCCAGGTGCGAGACTGTGTAGGTCCTAATTAGAGGCCTGACAAGCCTAGATGGAGCCACAAGCTGCCTTTCCATGAGATACCTCCCTGTGCATTTTGTTACTATTTGTTTTTATTCTCTAAGCTTTTCTGGGGCCATAGGGTCTTGCAGTGTTTTTGTTTGTTTGTTTATTAGTAGTAGTTTTTAATTACAGATGTGTTAACAGTGTGATATCCGTAACCATAAGCATCAGTAGCATTCAAATGTCCGTGTCATTCTCAGCCCCGTTACTTGATTATTGTGAAACATTACACGTGGAGCACACATTTAATTTAGAAAGGGTATCCCTTCAAATCCAAATAGATGTTTAAATCCTCATAAGAAGCTGATGCACATTTGATAGCAACGTCCTTCCAGAATGAAAAGATTTATCGCCTATTGAATCATTACGGAACAATAGACCTGCTCCCTCAGCTGGTCAAAATCATTGTAGTGCTTTGGACTTCAGTGACCCTATGACATTAATGATCTAACCCACTATTGTTCCTGCATCTGAGGAGGAGAGTAATGAAGCCACATTTCATGGATTTATTTGAAGGATATAGGAAATAGAAGGGGCCAGATTCTGCTTCAGCTTGTGCCACTCTGAGTCCAGAAGAGATGAATTAAAAACCCTGAGTAATTTTGGTGGAGTTGATGATCCTTTTTGGTTTGACTCGATGATCCGTGCGGGTCCCCACCAGCTCCGAATACTCTATGATTCTACGATTCTGTGTTTTTTAAGCAGAGCATTTATGTTATCTCACAGTAACACTTCCCTAGTCAAAGCTTAAAACCAAGGACAGAAAACAATTAAATCATAAAAAGTTCTGAGTAGTGTCATTGTCTGCTAGCAATGAGTGCATGAGATGTTCTGTGTAAGGAAATAGGTTGCGCAGAGTTCTGAACGGGCACAACCCTCATGTGGTTTACCCTTCACAGTCTGCAGGCACAGGGAAGTGGTAGAGCAACCCCAGGCAAGAAAATTAAGGATGAGCTGTCACCAGGCAGGTTCATCTTGCAGGTCTGACAAGCCAGTCATTCTGGGGAAGGTTTTATTGTTACTGGTCTATCTGCAACATAGTTTTTTTTTGTTTTTTGTTTTTTTTTTTCCACATCAGATTCAGCTTTGTTTGTCACTCTTTGTGTGTGGATGTGTTGAAATAAAAGACCACTTTTAAGGAAGACAAATTTTTTGTTGTGTCCTTTAGTGTTCATTCTTCTTGCATGCCTTAGAAGAATCATGAATTACTTGGGGTGTGTTGGGACTAGCATACTTCGGGAGACAGTTACCCAATGCCGCTTCACTGGAGTGGAGGTTGGGTGGCAGATCAAAGCGCGTCTTTCCCATAATACTGAACACAAGGTTTCGCTGAGCTGCCCAAGTGACCATAAAGACATGATCTCTTTTCCTGAGGAGTCAAGGTTGATTTTGAATTCATTTACTCTTTCCAAAGCGCATTTCATTACTGTGGCTTTGGTATATTCCTGCAATGCTTCGTTTTTCTTGCTTTTTGTAGTTTCCCCCAGTTTGTTCTGGAGTCCAAAATAAATGTGTCATTCACAGACACCTGTTTTAACTGTTTGGATTTCTAATGAGGATGTTACATAAAATCAAAGTTATAAGAGCACGGAAGCATCTTTCTTGATTAATTTCTTATATAAATACTATTAGCTTTTCTAAGCATGGGTGCAGTTTTGATCAATTAATACCTATTGTTCTCAGCTCCTGGGTAAGTAAATACGCATTCATTCACCATGACTTACCATGGGTTTTATTAGTTATTCTCCTCCTACAAAGACACTTCATTCCCTTGAATGCCTCATCCCTTGTATCTGCAAAGAACAGGAGTGTCCCAATTTCTTTGTCCTTTTCCAGTGGTGAGAAAAGAAGGCAAGATGTTGCAAACTGTTGGCATCACTGGAAAGTGGTGATTGCCAAAAGCATTTTCCCCAGAACAACCTCCTCCTTGCTCCTAGGATAGCCCAGAAAGGCGTAAACAGACATGGGGTAGCTTATGTGTTTGTTTCACTTGCCTCCTTTCTTCCCCAGGCTGTCCTTTATCTTGTTTCCTACCAGTTTTCCCATCTTCTTTGATCTTACTGCCTGCAGTATTTTTCTCCTTCAGTTTGTGTCCTTTCCGGTTATTTCTTCCTTCCTTCACTGGAACCAGTAATTACTGAGTTTTTAATTTCCTCTGCTTTTTTCTAGTCATTATTTTTCACACTCTCTCTCATGCTTTCTTATGCTCTCTCTCCTCTTTTTGCTTACTGTGAGGTTCTTTCCTCCATCTCGGTTATATCTTATGCAGGTAGTTCAACAGTTTTCCCGTGTTTACCTTGATTATAGTGGACATGAGATGCTGCTTGTCTTAGCTGTTACCTCCTGTATGGTTGTTCAGGAGTTATACCTGTAGTTATCTCCTTCCTTTCTAGGGACCCATTCATAGCCTGCTGGCCCTGGCCGAGGCTCTGAGAGACCAGAGGTCTCACTGAAGCTATTAAAAGAGGTTTGTTAAGCAAAGGAAAGAGTTTTCCACAAACAGTAAAGGAAGCAATCTTTGCTAAAGATCGAAGACAGTGAGGTTGTTGGCAGTTGTGATTCCTGTCCCCTCTTCTTTGGCAAAGCAATTTAGGTAGATATGATCAATAGCATTCTCGGTGCACTAGCCTTTGTGGAGTCACGGAGCTCTCCCATGCAAGCAGTGTCTCCTCCTGGCCGGGGTCTGCTCGTGGGAGGCGATGAGAGCCCAGCCCAGAGCCGCGGGGCTGCAGCGTGAGGCAAGCCGTGCTGCTGCAGGTGGCAGCGGGACCTGAACCAGCTTCTGCCGGGTCGAGGAGATCTGTCCGGCCTCAACTGCAACTTCATATTTCTTTGTGTTTATCCTTTGAAAGGTGCAATTTAAATTTTCAGACTTGTTAATGTAGTTTGGTGCATAATGATAAATTAGAAGGAAACATATTTTTCTACAGAAGCCATTTGAAGCGCAATGGTAATGTTGCACTTTTATTTCTAAAGACCTCAGGGATTCTTTCCAGGCCATATGACTCACAACTTTGAAGTCACTGAGCAAAGGGTCAAGCCCTTCTTCACTCAATAGATGCTTTCAGCTCCAAGTGCTACTAGTACATTCAGGGCTGGAATCTTGTCTATTGAAACAGCTGTAGCTTCAAAATGTCGTGAAGCTGCATTAACGCTTCATTTCCTGCAGTGAATCATTTTGCTTATGAAAGTATAAGAGCAAAGGACATTTGGAAGAAAAAGAGAGAGAGAAATAGAAAGAAATAAACCCTCTGTCCTCTGGAATGGGTCTTTTTTTTCCATTCTTTTTTTTTTTTTTTTTTCTTTTTTTTTTTTTTTTTTTTTTTTTTTTTTTTCTGTAGGATAACTTTTTCCCATCACAGCAGTAAAAGGCAATGATATGGAATAATTATGTGTTCCTAAGCCTTTCCACTTGATACACTGTTGTGAAAATATATTCAGTAAATTCACCTGAGTGACTTTGGAGATCAAAACACAAGGACATTATGAATAAAAGAAATGGGTATTCGACAGATATGATGAAACGTTGTGACCACATTGACATCATTGTCAACCTCTATTCTAGATTAGAGTGGGTTTGTTGTCAGAAAAATGGGTGTGTGGTTAGGAAGGTGACTGCAAAAATGACTTGTGGGAGCTTCATATTTATTCCCTCCCTCTGCTTTCAGGTCTTAAAATGTAATTCTGGATTGGAAAATCAAGCTTTGTTACTGTTAGCAGCAAGGTTAACATTTGGTTTCTGAGAGGAACCAAATGGCAGTTTTGCTGGGTGAGTAAACAGGAAAAATAAAGCTGTCTTGATTGGCTTTCTGGTACTACCCATATTAAAAATATAATTTAGCTTTAAATGTATTCAGATTTAAGGGAGCAGATACTTGGAAAAAGAAGGTGCCATTATTAATGATTTGCTTCTATCACTCGCTGCATTTTGAAAAAGCACTGTCTTCCCCGGGCTGTATTAGTACTGTGAATGATGAAAACAGAAAAATGCAATGTCATAGATAAAAAGTATACCCATTATTATTCCCCTGTTTTCCTGCAAGTATTCATCTTCTGCGTTTGTCAGCCATACTTTAAAATATGAGGTAAAAATTGTTTAAATGTTTGTCAAATGGGGACATTTGGAGTTAGGAAATCCTGTAATGTGAAGTTATTTCAATACCTGAGATAATATATATTCTATGTAATACACACAGTTTAATATTATGAAGACATCATTACAGAATTAACAGATTTCAAAAAGCCACTATGTAACAGCCAACTAATATGACATATTGCAAATAAGGTCATCTTGTTGTACAGCTAGAAGTAATAAATTTATACTGCTCGTGATTGTTGTTCTATATACATTTATCCTTCTGTTGAAGGCATTTGAATTTTTTTTCTTTGTGTCTTGCAACAACAAAAGAACTTACTGTAAGGGCTCAGAAAAAATAAAAATAGAAGGGAAAATCTAAGAAAAGACAGGAGAGGCAAAGAGCATTGCAGAGGATGGGTAGCAGATGAGAATGCGCCTCCAAAAATGTATTTTTAATTTCAAGAATATAATTTTAAAGGGGGACTATAACCTACCAAAATACAAAGTTGCCTAAACCTTAGAATAATTAGAAAAAGGAATTTTTTTGTGCTTTCAGGTTTTGCACTATTTTGTATTGAAATTTTCAAACGTCAAGTTTTAAATTTTGTGGGTTTATAATTGAAAGTGTTTGAACTTTAAATGCTATTTCCATCTAGTTGCTTCCCTCTTTTACATTTCACTACTAAAGAATGAGAGGATGTGGGAAGATTTTGGAAAAGAAGGAAAAAGAAACAGTGGAAAAAAGAGAACTATACATTTTGTCAAAGCAGTTAAACAAAATCTTCAGACCTCTTTTCTGAAACTTTTTTTTTTTTAATATTTTTAATGATGGAGAAGTCCATTTTTGTCTACAAACTTCTACTTTGAAATAAATAGACTACTTCTACGTGTTAAATTATTATGGTAGAATTGAGAACATCTAGCACGTTCCTGACTGGTGTGACAACTATAATTACCCACACAGGGAATAATTTTTGAGAGTAGAGGGTTCTTCAGTCCAGGTGTCAGAGGCATAGCAAGATCAAGTGGCTGGAAACTGAAGCCAGACAAATTCAAAGAGAAAGCAAAAGCACACATTTTTAACTGGGGTGAAGGGGGCTGTTATTTGTAGGAACGTCTCTGTAGGGAATGCTGCTGTATCTCCATCACTTGATGTCTCACATTGGTATGATGGCTTTCTAAAAGATGTACTGGAAGGGATTGAAAGATTTCTGCGACTTATACGCTTCATTCTGTCAGAGGAGAAGTCAGATGAGATATCACAGCAGTCCTTCTGGTCTTAGAGTCAGAATCTAAAACATTTTTGGGAAGCTTTGTGAGTCTCTCATCTATGGCTGTGGGATTCATCCTACATGCTGAGCCTGAGGAACCAGCAAGAGAAAGGCTTATCTGGCCACTTCAAGGGAGTGGTGCAGAAGACCTGCATAATCCAGTACAGCGCGTGGTGCAGTCAGGGCTGCCGCAGCATCTTCTGACAGCTGTGTGTGTTGGCTTGTACACGTGTACAACTGGGGCAGCCTCATCGCTTCCCTGCATGCGCTTCTCTCTTCTGTTCTAATTCCCACCTGATCCCCAACCAGCCAGCACATGCACAGCAGTGTGTTGATATCCCACTGTCACCTGAAGGACATATTGCTGCAGCCCGCTTCTTGAAGAAACCTTCATTTTGGAAAAGGAATTTTTGATCCCAACAGTATCCCCAAACTCTCTTTTGTCGCTTTTAGCAAGGATGCTAGTTGCAAAGCCAGGGAGAGGAGGAGGAGGGTCGCGTTTGCAGGTGGGCAGCTCTTTGCTGCTGAGTAAAAGGTGTCCTGCTGAGAGCCGAGGTCGGGCGCAGGAGGAGGGACATTTTTCACCTGGTTTTAATGTTGCATGGAGTTAGATGTGGTGTTGCTAGCACTTCTGTCCCTGCTGAACTGTACTATGCAGGTCACATCGTGTAATTTCAGACAGAGGATAGGTGGAACATTCACACTGAAAGCTGCCCCCATTAGTTAGTTGTTAGCATCAGGAAAATACAGATAGTGAGCAGAGGGTAAACATCATCTGAGGGAAAGAGGCTATCGCACGTGAGCAGAAGGGTTTTACTTTATTCATACAATGACGACTGAAGAGTTGAAATGGTTGTTTAAAGCTCTGCAGGGCTAGTATTCAAAGTAGCTGAAGGAGTGCAACCAGGAGAAGATGTTTTCTCACTTTATTTTTTAATCCCTTTGAATGCAGTGACAAAAGCAGGATTCATTAAGGAAGATGAGTTCATACTTGTCCAGTGGATGATGAGAACTAATATTAAGTTCACACTGTAAAGGGTAGAAATAGAGAACTGAAATTTATCTGAGTTTTTCTCAGGACATAATGTGACCGAGAGAGGAGCCTGTCTTCTCCCAGGGCCAACTACAGGTTGCTGTGGCTCCTGGTTTGCCTGGACATGTGCCTGAGTGATGGAGCAGCCAGAAGACATGCAGTCTGTCAGGGTCCAGGTCTTCCCAAGGGCATGCGAAGGGGAGGTCTGAGGTGGTGACTTGGTGGCTGCTCAGGGCTTCCTCGTGAGACTGGAGACCTTTTAGTGGCTGAATTTTTGCTGTCCCAGTGGACAGAGAGAAAGGAGCATCAGGTTAAATTCCATGCTCTGAAATAATTCCTTAGTTAAATCTTGACATATCAGAGAGTTTGTGTGGGATTAGTCAGCATTAATACAGGGCCAGTAGGAGTTAAATTATTTTCCCAGAGTCTTCAGAAAGAGATTTGGAGCCAGAATTTGAAGCCAGGTCCTGTGGTTGGACAATGAGGCTAGGCTCTCTTTTCATGGGGTGCAGAGCAGCTGGAGAGAAATGTCTATTATTTGCAATATACATATTCAGGATATCTGCAATTAAATTGTAGCATTGATCCTTCAGCAGTTGCATTTGAAACCTCTGTTGACTGGGGGATTCACACCTTAGTAGATTTAATGTTTCCTAAATCGATTTTGTAATTATGTTTTCAATATTTCCATTTTTTTTCTCCTGAAATACAGGCACTCAATATACCTTCTCCATCTGTCTCTGTCCAAATTCGAACGGTTTGCGAGGTAAATTTAGTCCCTCCATTGCATCATTAGATTCAACAGCTTGTCAGTATTTCCATTCTGAGCTGTGCGATGGAGGTCTTTGTAACTCATCTGTATACTACTGAAATCTGGGCTTAAATGACTGAGAAGTGAGTGTTTCCCCCCCTGTTGCTTATGGGTAATTAAAATAAATTGGTATGGAATGCATTTTTAAGTTTGAGGAAGACCTAATGTTTAGACAGGGAATAGTTTAGGAGGTTGTTTGTTGCCGCTTACACTTAGAGAAAGCCTGCATCATTAGTACAGTTTGCAGTTATTGTTAATTAGTCCATGCAAACAAAGCAGGCAAATTGTTTGCCTAATTCTCTTCTAAATCTCACTTTTTTAAAGTGGTGCTCTTCCCGCATTGCTAATAGAATTACTGGAGATTTACACTTAATGACTACCATGGCGTTCTGAATAATGTTCCCCAACACAAATGTGTTCCTGGCTTGGTAAAATCTGAGCTCTGCTGTCTTCAGGTGCATTGAATCGCGTCTGCAGTCAAAAAGGGGGAGAGCTTATTCCCTGGGAGTACATTGGGCACCTCTGTTCTGTTCCAGGTATTTACTGCTGAAACCACCGCATGCCCAGGGGGTGCAGATTTACACAGCTGTGTCCTCTTACATGCAGCTCATTTAAAATATTAGCTGCATCAACACACAGTGAGGCAAAGTCTTGACCCAGGGCTTGTGGCAGCAACAGGTCTGAACTTTGCACTTGCACCTAACTCAAGACACCCTCATTTGGAATAATTTCCAGATTTTGGTATGATTGACCATATTTGTGCCATCTCATTCCTCTTTTCAAATCTTCAAATGCACAGTGTGTATGTTAAGGAAATGAAATCAGCGCTGCAGGTCACAATTTACAGACCCTGCCTTATGTGTGTAGGTCCGTGTATGTCCAAAGAACAAGCTACATGGTTAATCAGCATGAGATTAATTCCCCGTGAATGAGTAGGACCAGGTAAAGGTTCTGAAGACAGACAAGTGAAAGTAGTCATTTAACATGTTTTAAAATAAATTGCTTCATGCACTAAACACATCCCAGAGAGATCTGTGATGTATGAGATGGGCCTTGGGACATGGATGCAGATTGCACAATGTCTTTTACCGAGACTGACATCCAAGTGACAATGCATGACCATTTGAAATTAAAAGTAAAACTTTGTATATGCTTCGATTCAAAATGCAGAAAGTGGAGAACTAAAGGGAAGTCTACTTCTATTTCCCAGAGGGATTTTAAATGAGAATAGCGTTAATGAGTGTTAAAAAAACAAACTCTTGCAGTATAGGAAGTGAGAGGCAGCCTGTAATATTTGTGCCGTTCTGCAGAAGCTCTGAGCGCTGCCTGTGCATCATGCAGCGGGTTATACCAGTGTAGCTGCTGGAAGGAGAGAGCTGCAAAATCTTCTTAAACTCTTGATGACAGTTTTACCTCTGCTAGCTGATGAAGGCCAACTTCGAATCCCTTTTTGCTGGCTCTAGGTGTTACTGTTTATAGCAATGTGTACTCTTACTAGTGCTTCCGCCACTCTGCTGGGCCATGTCACTGACAAGTGGCCCGTGTTACACCAGTGGTGTGTGTAGAAAAGTCTGGGGTCCCTTTAGGTATTAGGTGCTGGAAGATGAAGGCTAATAAAGGACCTCAGGAGGCCGATTTTCAGTAATCGCATTATGAAAGTGAAATTCATTACCTGCTTTGTGCTGTTCCTTCCTTATGTTTGCTTTCAGAATAAATCTTGCATATTCAGTGTCAAGTAGAAGAAAAGTTTACTCATCTGAAATGATGAGAGCCAGCATTTCACTCCAGATCTTTCTGGTACTCATGCCTTCCTCTGCTCTGGAGAGGATTAGTGGCAGTAACTAGCCTCTGCACAGGAGCTCAAGATGAGTTCTCCCTTTCCACTCCAATTCCATGGTATGTTTAATCAAGAATAGCTCTAATCTTGTCTTAAATGTTTACTGCATACTGTTTTTGTCTTACTGAAGCATAAATAATACTTTGTTTTCAGTTGTCAGGGTCAGTTGCGTGCACATAGAGCAATCCAGTACTCAGAGAAGTAGGAAACCTCTCCAAAGAGCTTCTGGCTTTTCAAGAATTACGAGCTTTGAAAATTAACTTAAGTTTTGGCGGAAGTCTAGTACGAAGGGTCTTAGTAGAATATAACAGTTGCTGCATAGCTGCTATCATTGTTTCTGTGTTTGTTCGTTGTTAATTTGGCAGTAAGTAATGTGCTGGGATTTTTTTTTAATGTTTATTTTATTACATTGTGGTACGCAGAACAATTGCAAAAGTACACTTGTTTGTTTTAAATTTCAGTGGAGAGATTCTTGCTTTATTGGTAAGATGGGATATGTGTCAAAATAAGAAACTAAAAATGTGAATAGGCTGGGACCATGAGCCCAACCCTCATCTTGCTTACAGCGCTCCAAGTGCTGCCTCATGCCACTCGTGCACATCTACTGCATCAGTGGCGTTCCACTGGTGTACAAATCTGGCGCGGTGTTGTAGAAAATGGTCTGCTGACTCCAGTGGTGGTCTTCCAGATTTGCAGAGGTCTGGGTAGTCACCAAATCAGTAAGTCTGCAGTGTATGTTTGCCTTATACTGTGCATTTTTTCATTCAAACAAGTGGCATCTTCACATAAAACTTAACAGGTCAGCTGTGTGCAAGAAGAAAGTATGAAGCAGAGAGACAAAAATTGTACTGGTGCTATTGTCTCAGTTCAGCTACAGATTGCGAAATGTCATTGCATGACTTGCTGATGAGAGTGGTTATCATTAAGATAAAATAAATTCAATAGGCCTCAAATCAAGATAGAGCTTATATGCAGAAGTCACACAGCGAGTATCTGGTGCTGTAAGTACTGACTACTAAATACCTTCATATTTTAGATGACAACAAATCTAACAACTTTGACAGAAAGCTTCCAGAAGTAATTATGCAAACTGGATATGACATATTAAAAGTGACCAGTTTTATTTAAGTAACTAGAATAAGGCTTGCATGCATGTGAAACAGACTGGTGCCAAAGAAAAACCAAACCTGTGCAAGCCTTGTCTTAGTTTCCAACTTGAGTTGTTTTCCTTTTTTTCTTGAAGGCTTACATATTTTTGTCATTAATATCTCCGTAGTACCAAAATATTTCAGATAACAGGTTCTAACTCGCTTTTAGGAATGTGACTGTATGTGTTTCTTGGCTTTACCACTTTGGGTGAAGCATGTGTTCTTTAAAGTCAAAACTGCAGATAGGTCAAAAATAAATGAAAAGGTATTAAATGTCTATTAATATTAACTTTGCATATGGATATTACTGTGGAGTCAACTGACAGTCATGGCCTGGGCTAGTAGTGCAATAAGAAACTCAAACCAAGAGTCTCTAGTTTGGCTTAGCCTAGGTCAGAAGGGAGTAATAGTTCTGATGTGTGCTGGATTGCCACTCTGAAGCAACACTGGGGGGTGACAGGTATCGTTGTTACACAGACAGGACACGGGAGAGGTTTGGAAGAGCTCAGAGATCGACACGGAAGTGGACTTGGTAAAGGATTTATCGATGGGGCAGTATAGGGAATATTTTGCTTTTCTTGTATGCACTTCTAATTTGTCCTACTTCATTTATTAGTATGAGGTTACATTTATTTTGTATTTGATATGATTGAGGAACCATTTTCAGCACTTTAAAGAAGACATTTTTAAGCTTTCTCTAGGCATCTTATATATACTGTATAGAATATACTAAATGTATATTTCTTTTCCATGACAAACACCAAGAGTTGGCAGCCTAAAGGGAGAATTAGTAGGAGTTTGGTAAAGAAAAGACAAGAATTTGCCTTTAGTATGGAGAAAAGGATCAATAATACCTTTGATCATTCCATTTCTGTAAATGATTTGACACAGATCATTGGTGACTGAAGCATGCTAAAGCCATGTGGTCAGTTCACACGGAAGATCAATATATAAATGCAAGACAGACAAGAAAGGCACGAATAACCCTGTTGCTTGAATACNTTTTTTTTTTTCTGAATGCAATATATAGGTGGCTTTTAGGGATTGATGCATGAACACAATTTTTGTGGCCTCATGTGTGGGAGCTTAAGCTACAGTGATAAAATGCAATCTAATCATTTTTCTCTAGTGAAGGTCCAACAAGGTTAGCTGTACTAGCAAGTAGCAACTGTGGTCTCACCAAGGCTGCTATACTTCTAGCTCGTCAGTGGTGGGAGATAGGAGGGTAGATTGCCTTCACCATTTTCAGCTCTTTTTGACCCTCCCTATTAGATTTCTTTTGTGCTTAGTGGTCTGTGAATGCCCTCCTTGGCATTTACTTAGTGTGCATATGCGGTTGAGTGATGCTGAGAGATGAAAATGAACTGTACCATCCTCCCACCCTGCACTTTCGTCTCTCTCTCTTTTCTGTCTTATCTATTTTACTTTAACTAATTAATCTATTTCACTTTTGTTAATTCTCCTTTCATTGTACATGTGACACCAGCAAGTGGCATGTACATTGAAGGATTTTGGGATTTTGGATTAAGAGGTAGAGTCTGACATGGTGGATATGTGGACAGATGTTAGTGGCAAATGTTTTTTTTTTCATTTGCTGGTGAGCCCAGCTCATGAGCTTTGTATGTATCTGAAATCCAAACTCAGATCAACTTGGAAAAGAGCCCCTAACTCTGGAACAGACTCAAAACCTCAGGACTCTTTGAAATGGAAATGTTAGTATTGATTTGTGTGTGTCTCAACGTGCACATACCTATATCCTTCCCTTCCACACCGCCCAAGTTTTTTAGAATTCTCTTCTCTGTAATTTTTCTTTTCTCCTATTTCACCCAAGGCCTTTCTGCCATTTCCAACACATGTAGGACACTATGGAATAAAAATCCACGCAGAGGTAAGCACGCTAAACCAGCAGTCTGTTCTTCAGACGGACAGAGAGACCATTTAAAGGCATGCTACCTTGAGGAGAAAGCCAGCTTCAGTGTAAAGACAGTGTTTGAGAAATGAAAGTCACACTCTTAAGGGCTGGGGCAGAGGTTGGATGCCATTGGAATTTTACTTCAGCTTATTCTTTCTGAAATTTCGGAATTTTAGGTCAAAACCATGTTTCTCCCAGAACTCCAGCTACTTCAAAGTCATTCTGTCTGCAAAAGTTTCTCAGCTTGGGCTGAAGTTACTGATATGATGCAAGGTGCTGTGAGCTTTGAGATCTCATGGGGCGTTCTAGCCAAAAGGCTCTCATTCATTAAAAATTGAAGTGAAGAGTTAAAAGCAAGCCATGGAAAAGAATGTGTAATGTTTTTAAAAAGTCTAAGCATTTCATGCTTCCTAAATTTTTAAGATTAGTGCATGTTACTGTGTTTTTTTCCCCAATGTTCAAAAATGACATGCAGAATTCAGAAGAACCTATTTTACTATTTTTGTCATTAGTTATTTTTATGCTGGTGGCATCTACCTGTTCCACCAGAAATCGGTACCTTGTTCTGTTACAGAAATCCACCAAGAAGCCATTGTGATTGAATAGGTTTGCAGCCTAAATACACAAGCATTAAAAGTCGGTGAAGGATATATTAGTATCTCCCTTTGCAGATGGGGGATATAAACATGGAGAAATTCAGTGATTTGGACTTATTCATTCTGTGTCTGATCACAGCCCAGATCCCCAGGAATAGAGCCCACATTTTGCAAAATCTCTGAACATACAAATTTGTTTTATCTGACTGGGTCTGCCATTGAACAGGTCAGAATTATTTAAAAATCATGCAGACGGTAGTCTCCCCATATACCTGCAGTGTAAGTTAGTGATATGTATTCTAACCCATGTTTTAGTGAAAGGAGAACTGACAGAGAAGTGAATCAAGCTTTTTATGCCATTCCCAAACCAGACATCCCATAGAGGGATTATAAGGCTAACAGAGGAATTCTCTTGCTTTCACAGTAATTCCCTTCTTAGCTTTCACCACTGAGATACAATCAGAATCACTGTGTACCACATCAAATACCACTGCTTAGTTAGAAGGCAGGTATGTGAAAGACTGCAAACTGCTATATGGTTACACATAATCAAAGCAGCTATAAAATTCCACAACTATTCTAAATAAAAAAAAAAAAGAAGTTTTATGAGTTTTTGTTGAGTTTGTCCAGGTTCTGACTGAAAAACAGTGGAGTGTGAGTCCTGCATAGCCTTCAAACTAAACCACATAGTTTGGTAGTCCAGTCAGTTTTATTATATTTTAAATTATACTTTCTCTTTTTGTTTAATTCTGTTTGTATTTATTCATATCTGTATACAGGATTCAGTGCTTTAAATACCATTAGTGTAGTTAATACTTTAATTAATCTCGAAGTCAGATTTTAATACAACAGCTTCTGCTTGCTAATATTTCATTGAGTTGGAATAAAGGTGAAAGAAATATACCTTTTAGAGAGCAGTTTTCCTTTTTAGTTAATCTTTGAATGTATACCAGGAATTGTCTGAATGTTGCTTCTTGCACTAAACATTTAGTTGATTTCCTTCCTTATAATAAACCACTTTCTGTAACAGGATTGCCATTTATTTCAACAGTACAAAAATATTCTGTATCATTATCAAAGTAACCACCTGGAGTGCTATAAGTAATGCACACACATGGAAAAAAACTCTGCTCTCTGTTACAGATTTCTGAATGCAAAGTAGCTGCATGCCAATTTAAAATAACTGTTGACTTCAGTAGAGTTGCTCAAGATTTATACTCGTGTAATTGAGAGCAAAATGTAGCTTCATGTGTACATCTTCTAGTAATGCAGCAATATTGCCTGAGCAGTAAATCTGAACTTTATTGCCGTCTAATACATTATCTAGTAAGCCCTATAATTAAACTACAAACCAGTTCATTAGATGCTAAGCAGTATTACTAGATTGGTTCTAATATAAACTAGGTAGTTGCAGATTGTGAGTGGCTGACTGTGAATATTATTGCTGTGATAGCAACAATTAATTCAAATAACGATGGAACTTTAATAGATGAGATTGTGTGACAGAGTTAGCAAAAGCAGAATTGCTGAATAATTGATTCTTTCTTGGTACAGTAACTCATTGATTTCTATTCTCTTCCTTCTCCTCTCACAGTTGTAATCATCAATCTGATCATATGTGCATAACGCCCTGAGACTTTAACTATAGTTGTAAAAAAACTCCGTGCCTATCAGAAGCGAGCAAGACTGGCAGATGAAATGCCAAACCAAACTCATCACCGAGCCAGGCGCGTAGGCTGAAGGTACGGACTGTGAAACAAAGAGGGGAAGTGCATTCGTCTGGGAGTAACAACCCGCCGCCCCCAAGGACACGCGAGCTCGGACAGCGGCGGGTTTATGCCATAAGCCTGCTGAGCTGCTCTACCTGCTCCTAAGTTTTTTTCCAAAATGAAGTCGCTGCCTAATGTAGTGCTTTCAGAGTGTAAGTTGCGGTGTCTATACTGCAGATTTTATGGAGTTGTTCTTTTCTTCACTCGCTTTTCCTTGACCCGATCTGTTAAAAAATGACCAGTCAAGCTGCGTTGCTCACGGATCAAACAGTTTCATGCTGTCCTTTTCTCTCACAGCATGAATAGTGGTGCAATTTTATATATCAGCCACTGCAAAGTGTGTGCGTGCATGTGAGCTCATGAATGTATACGTCTGTGAGAATGCACATAAATCTTCTGCTACATAGGTTGTCAGCAAATGCATTGAGGGTGTGTAGCCTGATCTAGTACATAACCCTGGGTAATGTATTGTTTTAATAGCACCAGGCTGTGGATTGTGCTGCCAGTCTCAAATTGATAGTAGCTGTTGTAATAACTCTTTTAAGGAGAAGTGAAAGACATGAACACTGGAGGCAACTGGTTAAAATGGGGCTCGATAGGCAGGTGTCCAAGGATCACTTGTAGCTCCAGACTCCACATTAGGATAAATCAATTTTCTTACACAGTAGCATTTCTCAGAAATTTTGGAGTTGGAGCTATATTTAGTACCTCAGGGGCCTGGCTTTGATTTTATTTTTGCATACTGAAAGCCTTGATTGGACCTGCATGTCAACTTGCCATCGCTTCAAGGAAGTGTTACATAGATTCATCAATACTCATTTTCCTGTGCTATGACTGCCTGACTTGTTCTGCAGCAGATGAGGTGAGTAACAGCTCCCTGCTGCTCAAGCCTCTGCAGTCTCTACGCTTCTCTCACATACAGCTTCTGGTTTTTAATGCCATATAACTGCATTTAGGAGTTCAGAAATTTGGGACATGTTTTTTGCAAACTCACAGTGCTGAAATAAGACTCCAGAATAATTCCTAAAAATAACATTTTTCATAGGTCTCCATGCACTGAGGTGACAGGTACAGACTGTGCAGGTATGAAGAAAACTGTTGTTTTTCTACATGCTCTGCATCATGTCCTTGCAGTTATTATATCTTATGGATTCATGCGTGATTTAACCTGGATTCCAGAATTCCTCTGATTTTGAGTTAACCTTTTTGGATGCTAATTTCATAGAATAACGAAATATGAACCAAACCATGGACTTAAATGTCCACAGAGCTTGGGGAGAGCTAGAAATGATTCAGGTAATATATATACATTTTTCATTCCTCTTTTACTAGCATGTAGTTGTTTACCAGGTTGTGGAGAAAGTCAGGCTTTTTCAACTGCAGACTCTGGGATTCTTGTAGATGCTTTGCAAATAGTTTTATACTCCAAGAGCTCTGGACTGATCTTCTGCCAAAATCCAGGAGACATTTTCCTGCTTTTTCTGATAAAGCAGGCAGTCTTTGCTTGCCATCACAGCAACCAGAATCTAGACTGGCATAATGAAATACGTGCTGCTCTATTATAATCTTCAGTGATTTAGTAATTTCCAGTGGTAAGCTCAATTGCAGTTCATCATTATGGTCCTCGTGTTACAGGGAGACACGATTAGGTACAACAGATTAACAGCTCAAAACCTTGTTTAAATATTATAAGATCTGATTATTTTATAAACCTGTATCTTTATGCCTTGATTCTGAAAAGAATTTGGTATATATTAATTGTATTGTGTGCAGTCCTCTGTCATTCTCCTTTTCCAATTGAGGAAGTTAGTCAAATCCAAACTGAGTGAATGTTTTTAAATGACAATGACCTGTTGTTTTGTAATAGTTTGTAGTATACCTAAGACAATCTGATATTTATCCTTATGCACCCTTTGGATGCTAGTAGATAAATTCAGCTTTGACTGTGGACATTTTTGTTGCTAGAACATCAATTGCTGTTTACACAGGTGCTAAACAAAGAGCAAATATTTCCTTTTCCACTTTCTCCCTTATGGAACTTTTCTTACCAGTCCTGACTGCAACATAAAATGGACAAATGCTGCCACATGCCACTGGCACAGTATTTTGATAGTTTATGTGAAAATGTTAGAGAGTTCTTGGTTTCAAATTCTCTTCATGTATTCAGTTCTGCAGCTGAGAAAAGCAGTTCTGGAAAAGACCAGATGTTCACTTTTCATGGGAAAATCACAGATTTGCCTAGACTTTCTCTAGTTTTAGTCTTTTCATTCTGGAATGATAACAAATGTAAATTTACAGAGAAGTAGGTCTGGCACCAATCACTTTCTACTGAAGTATCCGTGTTTGTAAGTATCATCAGTATTTGTGGACCAGAAGTACACAGACTCTCATAAAAAAAACGTAGCTTTCCTGGTTTATTTACAGGTACACTAATTTAAAATTGTAGATTTGCCGCTTTTACTATTGAAATAGTGGAACAGTGTGTTATATACAAACCTTACAGTAAGTCACTAACAGTCAGTTCCTGAAGGATTTTTAAATTTAATTCAACTTTTACTGGTTGAATTAACTTTTAAAGATCTCCTATGTTAACACAATGAAGGTTTACTTATAAAGTTTTATATGAAATCATATGATTTAAAGAATAATGTGGATAATTGTTCTTTGACTCTTTAATAATTATTATGGTTGTTAATCCTTAATGATCCAAGTAGGTATATGAAATTAATTATTTTAGAGCTCTGCTATGCTTCTACCAATTTAAATACTTATAAGCTTAGTTTGAAGTTTATTTTTATGTAAGAATGGGTAAAAGAAAGCTGATTGTATTTAAATAGATTCATATTCTTCCACGCACAACTATATATTGTTTTAAAAATAGTTACATTGATTTAATTTGCATTTGAATATTTACTTATGGAAATTAAACTTACCTGGGTCAGATTTACTTTTTAAGGGCAACCTTATAGAGCTTGATAATGCAGTTTGAAATTATAGTGTTTTTGGTATGGACACAACTGAGTATAGAATGACTGAGTACAAGGTAAAGCAAATCAATTTGAACCACCTGTAGTGGGGCTTAATATAAGCACCCACACAGCACAGCTGGGAACTGGGAACTTCTTGAGTGGTTGTAACTCTGTGACTTTTGAAGAAGTGCCTGTATCTGTGAGACAAATCTAGGGCTCAGGCTTGGAATCAGTTTATAAAAGCTTAATAAATTACTCTGCATCATCTGAGGTGCAGTAATGAAAGTCCAACAACATAATCTACCTGAAATCTCAGTGTGAGAGGTTTGAGTTATGTGGGTTTTTGTTTTAGAAGTTTGAATTGCATGCCTTGATATCTTTCAGAAGCGTTGAACTTTCTGGGGCTCTATTCATTGTACTCGGATCATTGGAAGTTGCTAATTGTTGAGCACTTCTCAAAAACAAGCCATGTGTTTATGCTCTTAATAAAACATGTGAGGCTAGTTTTAGCATCCTCGGGACATGGTCCAAAGTCTATATCACATTAATAATATACCTTCCATTTGTCTTAAAGATATTAACTTAATATGTAATTGATTCTTAGCTATTACTGCATATTTTAAAATATCTTTTCTTACAATACTTCATACTGCAGTGGAAGAGCTTCTGAAAAGGTATTCAAGGACAGCGATCACCTCTGTGTAACTGTACAAAGCAAAACACTGACACAGGTTAGAAAGAACTGTTCAGGGAGTGAAGTCAGTACAATACGGGTCAGAAGGTGGAAACTCAGTCTCTCTGTAATTGGTGGTGTTTCTGTTATTTACAGATGTAATGTCTCCTCTGAATTCTTCTAAGAGATTGAAATGTTGAAAACCACTATTTTGACTTGGGCTCTGTGAGGTGAAACGGTGCTCCGAGCTCACGTTCTAGTTCACAGCACTGTCTCAAAAAGTTGCCTGAAGTATGTTCACGTAGTGCTTAATTGGAAAAAGAAATCTGGAAGTCAGGACTACAGGCATTCCCCACTGCCTTGAATCCAGTCATCTCAGTTAAATGCAGCACAGTTGGTGTAAGCATTGTTATTTTTTCCAGTTGCTTGGGTTGTATGAAGTAGGCTTTAAGACCTTTGTGTAATTCCTCCTGCACACGCATTAAACATTACCTTACAAAGCCGTGGCAATCGGATGGTGCTGCAGGAGTCGAACCAAACTGTCCTGTTGGAGAACACCCTTTGGGAGAGCTCCGAGTTGCACGGCTGTATCCAGCAGAGCGGTTGGGCGCACTGGCCTCACTCTGCTGATAACCTGAGGACTTCATGCTGTCACTCAGTCCTATTCTCCATCTGGTTCTCTGTTTTCCAGCGTGTCGGTGTGTATGGGGAAGCAAGTAAGCAGGAATCTAGAGTACGCTTTTGAGACTTCCACAGTGTAGGGCAATGCTCAGGTTTTCTATTTCAGTGATTAAACTTCTTTTCAAATCCAAGTGTTAGGTGTTTAAAATTAAGATGTATAAAATCAAGATGAAGAAATAAGCTGGAATAATATTTTTTAGGAAATTAACCAAGATAGGATCTTTAATACTGTGTAGCAGATTTTTTTTTTATTAATGCATTCAAATAGTCAAACTAAGATATGATCATACAATTAATGAGGTTAATGAGGTTACATTTGATGAAAATTTCAATTCTTTATTATTGTCATTGTGTTCACAGACTCCGTAATAACGTGTGTGTACCAGGCTAGCTCAAAAGGACAGCTCTGCTGGGGAATGCATTAAATAAGCACATGGTGTGAGGAAGTGTCTTGAAATGAGTCAGGATTGTGTATTTAATATTGAAAGATTTCTGTGGTACTGTAGTGATCAGTAAATATTAAGACTGAAACAGTAGCTAATTAAGGCAATTCTCTCTGTCTTATGAACAATCGTTTAGATAACACGTCTGAATTCCCTTTTGTCTGCATCTCCTTTCTTTCCAGATTATGCTTACTTTCATTAATTCTGGAGCAGAAATACCAGACTGACCAAGTTACATTATAACTGTTTGAGAGGTGGATTTCATCTTAGAAAAAAAACAAGTGTGAACTATGTAACACATTTCTTTTCGCGAGATTAACAAATAAGGAAGGATAGATTAAAGAACTATTAATTTCTAATCAATCTTTTACTCAAGTTTTCTTTTGTAAAAATAATTTCAACTTGAGAAGCCTCCGTATGTATTTCACTTCCAGGTTAGGTCTTCTCTGGCCTTATTTTGGAAGACAGAACTGTACATGCATTTTCTTTTTGACATCATCTGTTTTCCTCTTCTTCCAAGGGTTACTTTTTATATTAGCATTGCAGTCTACAGAAGAAAGGTTTCCAAGATGTTGCCTGAAAGCACAATTTTAAGAATGTGCTGCTAATGTCATTCTGTGGTTCTGTTTGGTGGATGGTCTCTGTGATCTTCCCAAAAGGCCAATGGACTTATTTTGATGTTATTTGAAACCAAATTGAAGGACAGAGAATGGCTGTAGAGAGGGAAACATATGAGTACTAGAATTGGAGGTGTAGAGGAGCACTTTCAGGCCAGCTTCTGTGAATAACGGTATCAGTAAAGTAAACAGAAATAGGACTGCACCTGACATGTTTCTGTTCACCATTTTTGTCCGATTTTCTCAGCAGCAAGCTTGAGGCTGGAAGCCTCTCTGTGGCACTGTATTGTGCTGCTGCTCTCCTGGCAGGCCTGTTCCAATGCTATCTGGGAATGAAAAAGCCTTTGAAACTTTTCTTAGATGTGGCTGATAGTGATTTTTTCTGGTCATTCTTTTCCATGTTTTCTTATTCAGGAAAGGCAACAACTTCCCCTTTCCTAGAAGCTGAGGTCTGACATTGAGTACCTTTAGTAGCTGGCTTTCGTCATTCTGCTAGGAGGAAGAGGTCAGGCCACTTAAAGATGATGAAGACTGATATGTCACCGACAGGGTCAGAAACAGAATTTGCTTCATTCTCATAGAACTACGTTAACTCTTGAAGAGCTGAGTTTCACTCTGACTTCTGCTCAGTAGGCAGTATTTTCAGCTGACTGTCATGCAGGAGTTTACAGAAAGTGTCTTCTGTCAAGCAGAATACATCGCCTTAATCACTGATTATATAAATCTATTTTTCCCACCTATCATCACTTCATGAACAACTATCTTACATTGCCCTTCTTCAGAGTTTTAGTTTTCTTTTCAGTTTGTTTTAGTTACTGAGTTGCATAAAAGACTTTCTACTAGCCAAAGGAGGAATTATCTTAAAATTTCAGTGCACAAACTATCCTATAGTCCATCACATGTCCATTGATTTCAGCAACTTCAGTTGTGTGAGGACTGTGGCGTGGAGTCTGTTCTAGAAGCTTTGCAGTCAGGAGGTTTGTCAAGAGGCCCTTCTCATGCAAATCCATAGTAGTGAGAGCGGTTCACAAGGTCGGGTTCAAATAGTGACCCTGGACTGCCTGGCTGAACACAGTATGCCAAGAATTGTCAAAGCTTCACAAGGTTGCTACCAGATGATAACTGAGCAGTGACCTATGTTATTGCTTAGTGTTTGCATGCCAAGTCTTTTGAAGCCGGTGACTTGAAAAGGTGTGTCCCATAACGTTCACATGCAAGACAAGGATGAGACATATCGCTGCTCTGATGTAGAAAGACTCACATTGCTACAGCTCTTTCTGTACTGTATATTCCTTCAGCTCTTTCTTTTCTGTATATTCCTCCTACAATAGTGGACTTCAATGCCTTTAATGTGCCATGTTTAATGAAAGAAACTACTTCTGTTCCAGTTTAATACCTTGACCCAGATATGACAATCTCTCTGAATCATCTCTCATGCCGGACTTTCCTATCTCATCCTGTTGGCAGGTTCTGCACCTTTGTTCCAGATGGACTTGCTCTTTCCTCTGATGCAAATGTACAGCCACTTCCTTGATAGTATCACTATCCCATAAAAAAGATTTATTAATTCCAGAAGTCCCTTTCCAGCTTTAATTAGTGACTCTTTTTACCTATTTGTACTGACACTATCTTTCTTATCCATTTCCTCCTAAAAAGGCTCATAAACTAAGAGCATAATTGACAATGAATGCATAGAAAGATGAGTCAATGCTGTTCCATGGCAATTGAAGGTCCTAATAGTGGTCCTTAGTTATAAAAGTTTTGTTGTTGAAATTCAGTAAATCAAACCGGATCTTTTGAACTAAATGTGGCTTCTACCTAGAACAGTTTAATCCTTTGCTTCCTATCATATGATAGGAAAATAGAATCGAAAGCTCATTCGTCATGTTCATAATCAGAGGTTCATAATGAAGCATAGTGCAACAAATTTTGAGATTCCATCTGAGGTGGTAATTTTCACGACTTCAGGTCATGTTTGTATCAGAGATTCTGTCTTGGGCATATGGAAATTATTTGTTGTTAATCCCTATATATGTAGGATGGAATTTTCAAAAATGTGTAGTATCATCTGCTCTCATTGGGGCATCAAAGGGAATTTTACTTCTGACTTCAGTGGGAATTGAATTACGTGCCAACTCAGCATGCTTCTAGCAATCCAGTTCCCTAATTATTTTAAATTTGGATACACTTATTCCTGGCAAAGGTGCTTTGCTTAATAAAGTTCTTTCTGGACTTGGTTCTTGACCGTATCCCATGACCATTATACCCTTGCTAATAAGGAATTATAAACTTGTAAGTGATTTCATCTGACCTAACTTTCCATGGCAATGCCTTTCTACTCTCACTATTATTCTTTGATAACACTTTTTCCTTACTCAAGCAAAGACTCTTAAATAATTTCAAGTCTTAAAGGAAATTCAACATTAAGAGATTTGAAAAAAGTTTTTTCTTGAACATCCCATTAATGAAAGAATGCGTGGAGGGAATACTAATGGTAACAAGAGGCTTCATATGAGAGTAATTGAATGGAAGATAGTATTTTAATGGCATTTATGCTATATCAAAGACTTGACCGAGTATCATCTTGCATTGAATAAACCAGTAGTTGAGATCATCATTTAGGTAGTCACAGAAATGACTGGACATATCTGTCTGTCTCCTTGTTATTCTCTCCTTCATTCCCTTTCTTTTCCTCTAGGTCTTCCTATTTAAATTCACTGCAGAACAGCTGCCCTAGGCCAGCTCCTGCTGAGCCAGGATGATGTGAGTGCAGATTTTTGTTGCTTTTCTGAGATAGGTTGTGGGTGGATGTTGGACATATTGAACCCAGACAAAAAAAAAAAAAAAAAAAAAGAGAGAGAGAAAAAAAAGTCATGTATTAAAAACAAAACAGGCTGAGTGCTTTTGGGGAGGGTGGGATGGTGTTCTGGGAAAATGCATTTGCTGTGTATTCCATCTGCACTGGGATTCGAGAGGTATGGTTATTAGAGCAGGACCCAGCGCATCACACCTGCAGTCCAGTCTCTGTGGGATTAGTAATTACGTGTTAATTAACAAGTCTGGAATGAGTGAGAGTTTGCATGTCAGCAGATAATCTGTATGGTGACTAATAAGCTGCAGAATGTTTTCAATTAGCAGGCTTGAAAAGGAAATCCCAGTGAGTGTTTTGCTTGGTTGGGAAAGGGCTGAATGAATGCACTCTGTTGTTAGGACTCTCAGAATAGGAAAGTGGGAAATTTAAAAACTACATTGTAAAGATTAAGATCTGTGAAACACCTATACTTAAGTTACTTGCTACTGCTGTGCATTGATGAAATCATACAGAATTAACTTCAGTGAAATTAAAATTTTTCACTTGATTAAGTAAGAGCAAACATGGAAAAGTTCTGCTTTTGCATAGATTCATAAAGCCACTTTAGTAGTCTGCAGTGTATTTTTATTACAAGTTTTTTTTTTTACTGGACTGAAGTAGGGACAAATCAAGAATTTGTTCACTCGGGACTCTTTCTTCGACACAGATTCTGGGAATCATTGGCTATAGTCAACCTCTGTTAAGCTTTTCACCATGATCTCCACATGTTAGATTCTTTCCTCTGTATGTTTACATAGTAATGTAAGGAGAATGGTTATTTCCCAGTGACCTGGGTTGTCTAGTCTGACTTAGCTTTATTTCTTTTCTGTCCATATTTGCACTTGGGGCAATGTTTGGAGATGTAATTTCCAGAAGCGTTTGTGCAATTTCATCATTCTTTTTTCTGGGCTGGTATTAAAAGAGCAGCCAATTTGGGACCCCATTTTTTTAATTGCTTCAAATAGGGACTTATACAAGGGAAGAATGATTAAAAATTGTTTGAGATGTTACACTGTATAAAAGTGGACTATAAAACTTTTCCGTTAGTTTGGACAACTTAAGAGCCTCAAGATATGTAGTGTATAATTTTGAACGTCTTTCAGGCACTGCAGATGGATCAAAACTGGTCAAATTAACCTAAAGACATGGTTTTCAAGTTAATCCTTGTTAAGTAAGCTGTATTAAAAGTTACAGTCAGGCAGAGGATACATGCTGTCATGGCCTTGGTGTATTGAGAATTGTCGTTATGGAGATATGCTCAAAATACGAGTGAGTTTTCAGACTTGTCACTCTCTGGAACTGTCTGGCTCTGGTTGCATGTTGTGCAGCTGCTCTCATTGTTTCCTCCTAGTGAGGATGCTTTTTGGGAAAGAAAAGCTGATACAGACCTAGTTTGTCCATTCTTCAACCTTCCATGACTCATCTTCAGTTCCTCCCAAATATCTTCTGTCTCGGGTAATTAACATTTTGCAGCAAGTGAGAGTTTTTTATGATCTTGTTCCAAGTGAAGCTTAGATATGATTAATAGCATTAGTTGTGACTTTTCTTAATAATTGTTGGTCTTCAGGTTGGCAGTGAGCTGTTGGCACATCTAAAGTGCAGAACACAGATTCCCTCCTTTCTATTCAGGTTGTTATATCTTACTCAGTGGAAACCACTGCACTTCACTTGTACTGTTCAGGGCTTGAGTTGCCCTCTACGGACCATTCTGTCAGGTAATATTTATTTATTCATTAATTAATTTATTTTTGCCCTGTCTCTTATATTGCCGTTGCTGCGTCCATGTTTGGGGAAGCAAGGAGAAGGCAGATGTGGAGGTGCTAGGTCACGTCCAGGGACATGTGTTCCTGGGACACATGAGATGTAGCAGAACTGGACTGCTCTCTTTAAAGCTCCAGATGCTGTAAGAAGTCATTCCCAATTTCTCTTCTGTGTTTTCCTGCAGGTCCTTTCTTGGCTGGCACACCGACTGACATTGGGTCTAAGAGATCTTGGTACTATTTATTGGTACTAATCAGTACTTGGTACTAATTATCTTGTAATTAATTTGCAAGGGTCTCTGTGGTACCTGTTAGGAAACAGAACTGGATGTACGGATTTGGCCAAACTCCTTCTAGAGCAGGCAGGCATTCTGCCTTTGCAGATAATCTGTGAAGCTTGACTTCAAACCTTTTCAGTTCTCATGGAGTTTATTATTGCTCACCTCCATCAGTTGCATACTAGCAGATTATCTTTAATTACATTAATCTAGTTCAAGATCTTTCCCTTCTCCCACCAGTTTCTGAAGGATAACTGAGCTTGTATCTTGCTCATATCAGCTTGCAGATGTTTCAGCCTTCTCTTGTTGTGTTAAAAACAGGATTGCTTGGAGCCTAGCAAATGGCATGTATTTTTCACTCTGAAGACAATGTGCATCTAGAATTGTGTCCGCAGGTAACCAAAGCTGTGGCTGTTGTACTAGCTGCCTTTTTTCATACTGTCAGGGAAAAGATGTACCATGGAAGACCACTGGCTTCTCAAACCAATGGTCAGTGTTCCTAACACATGTAGACCATTATGTGTATAAATGCAAAGTGTTGTAAATATGTTGGAGCGATTGTACGTTGGTCAACGTCAAAGGTTTCTTTGGATAGAAAATACCATTATGGTCATATCTCATGTTAATCCTTCTGCTTTTCCATCAGCCTGACAGCTTATTGTTGAGAATGTTTGTAAAGTGATGACAGTTATTCCTCCCTTACGTGGCTTGTTCCAGATTAAATTAATCTAATACAATTATTTTTAAAGTAATTTTCCCTCCTACTTTTGGGTACATGTAGAAATGATTTAATTACTTGCAATTCCTCTTACAAAGTACTGTGTACATTTCTGCCTCCCCTGCAATTTGACAGGTTATGCTGTACAAAATGCGAAGACAAAAATGCCAGTGAGACAATAGCGGCAGTTCCCAGCACATTGTGTTTGACACTGCTGTACCACAGAATGAACCATACAGAGCTTTTAAATTACTGTGAAATAAAAACACATGGAAGTGAAGTGTAAAGGACTTGGTCTAGACTTTCAGATGTTCAGCCAACCTCATGGAAGTCATTTAACTTCTCCGTAACTGTCTTCATTTGCCATTACCTGTGTGATTTACAGTTTCAAGAAATTCCTCTCCTGAATGTCTCTTAAATGCTTGATGCCAGAGTACTGTAAATATTTAGCAAATTCTCTTCTAATTCTTAGAGCATTGATACTGCTGTCCGAAATGGGCTCACCACCATAGCTTTAAAAACAGGGTCTCAAACTCTGGAATCTCAAAAAAAATCTCATAGTTCTTAAAAAGCTGACACTCTTCCAAATGTCTATAAAAGCAGGTAATCCCAATAAAAGCTGATGTTCTTAATTTGTTTTACTGTAATTTCTGCAATGTTAATGCCTCTGTCCTGGAGGTGCGGCTCCGCGATGAATTCGTATGGCTGAAGTGGTGTATTGATTGCTGAGTTGAGGTGGTTGGACAAAATCTCATCCTGCTGTCTGCGTTTTGAGAGTGAATTATCCCAGTAAGGGTGGTTTGGCCTGCTAAACCTGGTGTTTTTTGACTAGGCATGGAGTCAGACACTTACCATTGAAAGTCCAGAGTTTGGGCTATTTAATTATTTATTAGCCATAAGAATCTGAGGATTCATGAACCATCTCTTTTGAGGAATGCAATGATTCCCTCAGATAAATGTTTAAAGCAGAGCTGAGATGGTAGCCAACCATAGCAGAAAAATATTTTTTCCTTTGAGATAACCTCTTAAATATATACATATTTAAAAACATTTTATCTTCTCTGTCTAATTCTAAGCACCCCTTCTGTCAGCATCAGACAGAATTAAAAAGAAGTAACCTTCAGTGGATGCCTTTATTTTTTTTCCTGAAATGTGTCAGATAAGCAAAATGTAACTGGATATTTATTCTACTTTTCATGTGCCCTGCAAACTGTGGAAGGCAGCAAGAGATAGATAGAGCAGCAACAGTCTGATAAGCATGGCTCTTCCTTTTTGCCTGTTTTCTGTTTATACTGCCTTTGAGCGAACAGTGAGCTGGGGACCAAATGTCTTTACTCATCTGGGAAATTTCAGAGCTCCTGGGAATAAACTGGGGCAAAAAGCATCTCCTTGATTACAAGATCTGTAGGTAAATGCTACCCTTCCAGTACTCACTGTTTTCCCCTTCATCTTCACCACAGTACATTTTGTAACATCCTAACAGTGCCTAACAAACAATAATAGCAAAAATAAGGAGTATTTTTTACACTGGTTATTTTCTGTCTCCTTACTGAAAAGGACACATAATGGAATGAATCTGGCTTCCCATCTGTTGCTAGGTGCAATTCAAAGTGGCAGTTTTGACCTATAAAGATTTGACTGGTTTGCGTCATGCTTACCCTAGAGACAGCCTCTCCCCTTTAATTTCTCTGTGTCTCCATTTTCCATCTGTGAAAAATCAGGATAACACTACTTTTCTGCTTCACAGAGATATTACAAGGACACATTTATTAACAGGGACAAAGCATAGGCTCTATATTAGACATCACATGAATATCTATGTCTAAAAACTTGCTGCCACCCTCAGTCCCATAGAACCCATCGGTTGACCTTCATTTTGTGATAGCAGGTGATTCATTGTCCTAGGCTGTATTACGGATTGCCAGACCCTAATCTTGCAATTTTTAAACACATGCGTAACACGATCCTTGCAAGTCATCCAATTGAATTTCGCATTTCCTGCTAAATTGGTTGGGACAGCCCATGCGTATAAAGTTAGAAGTGTATTTCCACATCCCAAATAAAATAAGGGGCAGTGGGGACCACAAACTGTTTTATGTTGGCTGGGTTGGAGGAGGAGTATGTGAAATACCTGTTCACTTGAGAATGGTTTCCTCAGAGCACATGTATCTAGGGTTGTGGTTGTCTAGAGTATTAGAAGTATAATAGTCCTTCAGTTAGCTTCACAAATCAGTAGTTCTCAGGTATGCTTTTGCAGTCACATGAGGTTCATGTTTATGAAGGCCAGCATGCCTATTTGAGAGAAGACATCTGGGCATGTTGGCTGATCAGGCAATATTTTAGAACTGTACTAGATTATGGTCTCAGTCCTGCAAGAGTTCAGGGAGTGGGTAGAGGGCGTGTAAAGGAGCCTTGGCTTTACAGCAGCCCTTCAGTCTAAAGTTACGGCATTTCACATCTGTCCTTCATTACTGCTGGAATCACAGAGTTCAAGCTCTGCAACGGTAGGAACTCTGCAACTGAACAGTGGACAGGGCAGCTGCATTTCTTGTGGATAATTTCAAGATATGGTTCATCAGGCTAGATGGATCAACTTTTCCTCATTGGGGTGGGTCTTATCTTGGAAAATGTGGGGTCCATCCCTACTTGACCTTTATAACCACTGGTAAAATCTGAGTCTTCTTGACTTCTCTTCTTGATGTTCTCTTAAAACTTCATTGTGTTATGTGTGTGCATATACATGCACACTCCTTCCTCAAAGTCTTCCGCAGAGAGCTCCACCAGCTTAAAATAAAAATCAGAGCTGCTGCTCTTCCTAACTAAATAACTCCCCTAAACTCTATTCTTTGTGTGTTTGGTAAGTTTAGGGATTTGCCCTTTCCAGTTACCCTTTAAGAATCTTGTTGAGAGAATTAAAAAATAAAAAAATATACTCCAGCAGATGTTTTTTTTTCAACCTTTTCTTAGGAACGTGTTAACAAAGTGCAGATAAGTAGCAAATCAAAATTTAGCTTACAGTGTATTAATTTTAGTTAACTAAACAAAATCCACAACCCCCTTCATTTGAACATTAATGATGTGGTAGCTGCAGTTTTGAGGTTTGGCAGTGACGCAGGAAAACAGCCAGCTTTTGGGAGCTGGAAATAAGAGTATCAGGAGAAGATAGAGATAGGGTCTCACCCTGCAAGGTTTTACATATCTGAATAGCTCTTCTTACTTTCTTACGGCATGTTTGCCTGTTGCACTACGTTCCAGTGGAAGATCTCTTAATTTTGTTCCAAAAGCACCGGAGTCAAAGAGATTATAGGGGGTCAGAAGGAGGTCACTTCTCCCCATGCATGCCTGAGCGCATCACGGGGCAGCCACGGCTGCCCTGAGCCTCCTGCTCATCCCCAGCAGCAGCGCTTCGGGCTGGCCATGGGAGCTGTCTCCGGACACCTCATTAGCATAGGATGATGGCTTTATTGGGGGAACGAGTCATAAAAAAGCTTCCTTTGGTTAAAAATGAGCAGTTTAATTTCAGTGTGATGACAGCCTGATACTGAGGATTAAATTTGCATTGCAGCTAGTTTTGTGTGTGTGTGTGTGCAGGCAAGAGAAGAGTACTATGGGCACACATGCATGGAAAGCAGCCTCTGCAGGGGCGGGGGGATCAAAAGAAAGAATATCTCATGTGGGGTGTGTGTGTGTATAACTCCTCAGGTTTTCACTCCCCTTTCAGCTTGATGTGCATCTGTTTTGGTAGCAAAACACTTGCTTGGAATTCCTGCCCCTGAGTCTTTTTCTAGTTAAAAGCAGTGATTGTTTGCAACTATGGATTAGTAAAATACCAAGCAAGAAGGGATAAGATGCATTATTTTTTTGTTCCTAAACATAAAGCAAACATTATGTTAATGTATTGCACAGTCCTGTATCTTGTCATCATGGAAACACTGTCTACAAAAGTTTCCATCCTACCTGTTCCAGTGGAAAAAAAGAATGTGGGAAAACATGTTAAAAAAAAAACACAAAAGAAAACAAAAAAAAAATCAAACAAAACAAAAGCAACAGCAACAACAACAAAACATAATGGAACACGAGTATTTACAAATCCATGTTCACCTTTCATGTGAACATCCCAGAGCGCTTTTCAGATAGGGAAAGTGGAAAGCAGATTAATGACTCGGTATTTGTGTTACAATATATTTATTTCATCTTTCTTTATATCATCACTGAGGAAAGCCAAGCTTGTTTTTTGTTATGGTTCATACCATAGCAGTGCCCCAACCCAGTGCAGTTCGGGAGGTCTCTAGATGCTACTGCAGTGTAAGGAATGCATAGCAGCTGATCACCTGGGGAGACAGAGGCAGAGGGAACAGGAGCCAGGCTCCAGGGCATGTTTTCCTGGCCACTAGACCATACTGGCTCCCTGTTGCTGGTTTTCATCATTGACATTGTATTGATTTCCAACAAAAATGCCACAGAGAAGCAGGCATGTGTTTGCTGAAACACAGGGACAGCATATAATAATGTTAGATTTAGAAGCATAGTACATGTGTATCACCCAAAAAGGCACATGGTTGTCTATGGTCAATCACGGGCTAATAAGTCTGCCACTGGCTAACCACAGATATACATCATGAAGAATAGTATCTAAATTATTCCATAAAAAAATGACAGCCTTCTGCCTGACAAGTCATATAAACTAATATACACGAGGAGAGGTCTGACACAACCTTTTTATTGTTGTTTGGTTTTTGTGATAACAGCCAGTAGAGGGCACTGGTACATATCTGTATAGTACAGAGCTGTGCATTCAAATTCCCTAAGAGCCCAAATAAACCCACAGACTTGGTGTGACTTGTTGCCAAGATTATGTTGCGTTTGTCTCCAAATTGCTTTATCCACCAACAGCATAAGTCTGCTTGAGCTATGAGCAAGTGGATTTAGTTCTTCAGCACATATTGTAGACCTGTTGCTTTAGGTCAGGAGGTCTTAATCTAACTCAGTTGACAACCAGATGATAGTCCTTGTAGTAGAGGATTTTCTGCTGAAACAGCAAATAATATTTTCAGATAATGCATTGGGATATCCATGCGTCCATAATTGGAATATCCATATGGGATATCCATATTTAGAGATTAGGTGGAGAAGGGGAAAAAGTATTACACATTTTATAGAGTTTAGCCACCTTGATTGGAGGTGGACCTAACTGGAGATAACATACTTCTGTCCTCGCTGGTGAAGTTTTTTAGGCACAGCTATTCTGTGTGACGTCCCCGCTTGCCTGCACAGTGTCATGGACATCTACCATACAGACCCACTACCTGCAAAGGACGAGCTAACTTAAAAGGGGTGTTTGGTGTTGTGGGCAGGTCAGGCCCTGGCCCATTCTCTGCTATCTATGTATTTCATATATTTTTGTGTGATGGCTCCATTTCTGTCCCATTATTTGTAAAAATAACTACCGTAGTAGTGCCCAGGTTGTGATCAGAGCCCTTAGGCATTATCATGTTGTGAATAACAGTAATGTCATTTCCACCTTTAAAGCCTGTGATGACCTCCTCATGTTCTTCTGTGAAATATCTGCCCTTTAAATGGTGTTCATCATTACTCCTCCCGAGGAAAGCAGAGCGAACATTGAGTTGCCACTAAGAATATTGAATCTTAGAACAAACAGATTGGTTATGGCAATTTTGGGGTGTTTTGGTGCCTTCGTATTCTTCAGGTTAAAGTGCTGTTTATTCCTAGTGCTGTTGACCCGATTTTAATCCTAGCTAATGCCTTACAGCCATTGAATGGAATATATTGAGTAGAAAAATAAATTCAGTCTTACAGAATGATGCTATAAGAGCAGTTTAAAAAGGTCAAAGATGGAATTTATTTTCTCTGTGTTGCTGGAACTCCTATGTTTGAGTGTTTAGAAACTTGATATGCCTTTATAGCGGTTCCTGAATACCTCACTGAGTAGCTTCTCCTTGGAGGTAAATCAGTGAGAAGTAAAAGGTGTTGAATGTCTTCAGCCATTTGAGGACATAGAACAGATTGGAACAGAGTGGAATAGAATCCATCCATGAAATAAGTCAACACAAATGGTTTTCAGTCAATGCACAGTTTTTGCACATACTAGAATAATAAAGAATGAGGGTGGCCATATCAGAGGTCATAAGAAAAAACTGAAGTGTGTTAAATGTTCACATCTGTCAATCCTGGTCTTTTTGGAGTGAATGGAAAATAGCTGAAGAAATCATGATGTGTGTCCCAAGTGACTGTACACACGATCTAGGAAGTCTGCAGGGATGGTATTTGATTCTGAACATGCACTATTTTTCTTGTCAGTCATCAAAATGGCATTGCACACTGTTATTAAGCAATTACCCAGCTTTTGTAAAACGCACAGAATCATTGCAATGAGATAAAGCCCTAAGTGAAAGTCACAGTGCCTTGCAACAAATGTTTGCTGAACAAAGCAAAGTTCATGCTGCTTTCTTCTGATGATGATGTTCAGGGGCACGTACATTTAATACACTAATGTATCAGCAGCCTGTCATCAAAGTGTGAGTAATGGAGAGTCTAAAGACGTGAAAGTATATCATGAAACCTACTAATGAAAGTGAGGATTTTGTTCACTGAACCAGTAAGATCTGTTGGCCACTTCCATGTGATGCTTTTAACTTGATCAGCACATCTGGAGCTACTCTTACAGGAGAAGGGAAGTGGCTTCCTAGTTGATGTAACAGTTTGTTAAAAAGGTAATTGGTGATTATATTATTATTATTATTATTTTTTTTTTTTTGACAAATGCTTTCCGAAGCACCAATTCACTTGTGGATTTAAACAAAATGCTGATGACTGATAAGTATTGTTATCATTTCAGAGACTTTGAGGACTGTAGATTTACCATAATCTGACTGCTACTTCCATTGACTTTGGTAGATTGGGCTCAGAAAATGTTTCCCTATTTTAGGGGAAAAATACTTTACTTTTTTCTCCGGTGCTTATGGTATTTATTACTAAAAATACTTTTGCTTTTCACTTTTTAAATGTGTATTGTTTATCTTCTGCTGTTTTTCCCTCAAACCAGATGGAGTTTCAGTTTTATCCACTGCACTCTCACTTCCTCTTTCTCAGGGAAGTGCTTTCTTTCAAATATGGTATTTTTCACAGAATCTTCAAGAAGTATTCAAAATACTTAGTTTACATACTATTTTAGAAAATATTTGTTCTTTATTTCTTAAATGCTATGTCTGCTTTTCAGATTTATGGTACCCATTACTTTTGAAAATGGGAAATGTAGACAAGGAAGACAGAGAGATTCCAAGAATTCTAAGTATTCATTTAGTTTCTACGTTGAAAGATGTAAAAGATTCTTTTGGCATTCGATTTTCTGCAGATGGTTTAGAGCATATATTAAACTATGGTAGGGGCATGTGTATGTAAACATAATCAACCTTATAATCCATACAGAGTTTTAAAAGAAAGACCACATTCTCTTCCCTGTTATTCAACAGAAAAGGGCATGTTTGTAACAGAAGAACAGCAGTTCCAGAAGAATTTTACCAGATGTGTAGTAACTCCTTTGTTTTGTTTGGGAAGGTGACTGTTTTAAACTGACTTTTCTAATTCAGGATATTTTGATATTCAATAGATAATTTAAAAGGGTCTGGATTAGGATGAATGCCTTTAATAAATGTATTTTAAATTAAATAGGATTGAAATATTCATATCTATATATATTTTTCTGCCTATCTCCAAGTTGCCCATCAAGTATTACTATTCTTTTTTTGTTGTTTTTAGCTTCAGGTTCTTCCCTGGTGTAAAGTCACCATGGTCAGCAGAGTTAATCCATGCAAATGCTTTTGCGCAATGTCATTTTTGGTAACTTAAATTATGCTTAATTGTTCATTTCAATCGCAGAGTACTTTAGTAGTAGTTTATGAGAAATAGTCTCAATGAACCATTGCTAACACCATGGCTCCCTGAATGAAATGTTGCTTCACAGTCTGCTAGTTCCAGCAGCGTTTTTTTTTTTTGGTAAGTAAATAAAAGATGACATGAATAGATTCAGTGCTGAGCTCAACCTACAAAAATGAATAATTTTCCCCCATACCAGCTCAAGATTTTTTGCTCCTTATATCATTTCCCTGCAGCAAGTGTAATAGGACTCTGTATAAGCCATCTCCATAATAGAAAGTGTACCTTGTCAACAAGGCTATTGGTTGTTTCTTCCTGTTGGGCATCTTTGGACTCTGAATGGACTATAACAATGCCACAGCACTGGCCACTTGTGTTACAAACAGCAGGCTCTCCATGGAGTCCAGCTCCTGGACCTTGCGGGTCCCTTCCAACTCAACATATTCTATGATTCTATGATTCAATGCGATTAAAGTGGTATTTTTATAGTGTGCATGTTGCATCATACAACTTCCCCTTGCATCGTGCACACCAGCAACTATTACAAAAGTCTGGGCTTACTTAAATTCATGTTGCAGCTCAAAATACTAAGGAGAATGACACTACCAGCAAATGTGGAGCTTTATAAAAACTGACCTTCATGCTCTTGTTAAAAATAACAAAACAAAACAAAAACCTGACACTGAATCCTAATGAATGAGATCTTTGCACTAATTCAGAGAATGTAATATGATTTTGTAAAACTTTTCAGGTTCCTAGAGTAAAGTTCCACTGCAGCTGTAAAAGGAAGAGTCCAATTACAGGTATAACAATCCTTTCCCGAAGTACTGAATACGCAGTCAGTTCTTTGATCAAGGTCATTGTTGGTCCTTTGCCGTCCAGGGAAAAAGATATGAAAAAAATATTTAAAAAGATTGATATGTAAATAGTATATATTCATATCAAAATAACTGGAATAGTTCATACCTGCTCTCTAGCTTATCTGGAAATATACCTGTCTATTGTGATGCAAACTCGCTGTAGATTTGTATTCTCTTGTCTTCAGCTGGTAACGATATTTTCATTTATTTCTCTGTATTGCACACAGACTTTTGAGCTTCCTTTCAAGCTATTTCATTAAATATTTGATCTAGTTAATCTTCTGTAAATACTAGCAATCTAGGGGAAGATTCTCATCTATTTTCATTTGCCAAAGTCTGGAGTAACTGTGCTCAGCTGAATTAGCTAGCCTTGTGTTGTAAAGGAGATTATGGTCTGGTCCATAACAGCAAATGTGAATTGCAAGTCTCCCATTTGATTCATGCGCATTGTTCTCATTATCCTTAATGGATGTTGCACACATATATTAGAAGAATAGACCCTATTACGAACTGTCTAAGAAGTGAAATGAAAATGATAATCACTTTGTCTTGGATGAGGTATTGTATTTATTCTATGGGATTTTAAAGGATATTCTAGTGTTTAAATTATCTGGTGCATTAGAGAATGGTTTAGATAGGCTTTGGTTGATTGACAGCAGTGGGTATATTTTAGAAAATTATTATACGCATTGGGACTTTAATTTTGCTGTGAATTATATACATATATTTTTGGAGATGTAAATTGCTGTCTCTCCCAGGAGACAGAAACAGCGTGCTGCTTATTTGATTTTAGCAATAATTAAAATGATGTGTTGAATTAGGTGCAGGTAGCGTCATGAAGCAGGGCCCTTCGACTTGTGTGGGTGAGCACAGGGTCCTTGACAAAGCTGGGAATTCATATAGTAAAATAAACCAGGTACCCTGTGGCTCATAACCTAGAACCCCCCCTTCCCCATTCGTATAGTGCTGATACCTGTACGAAGGCCAAGTAGCCTGGCAGTGAGACAAGGCAGCAGAGCCTTTCACTGAGATTAAGGGTGGGTGCTGTCCAAATGAGAATTACACTAATTGAAGAACAGATGAGTGGACTCAAGCTATTGCCTTGCATTACACTTAGCTGACACAGAAGACTGTAATTTTGAGTGCTGTCGATCCTTTAATTTTAATCCATTGCCATTCAGATCAGATGAGGCTGTGACTGAAGTACAGAAGGGTTTCTAGGCAGAATTTACCATCAGCTGAAAAATGTAGAGATCTGCAGGTTACGTCTCACTTTTCAGATCACCAGCCTTTGTGAAAGGGCTGCAGGAGGGAATAAGGTTAAAAGGAAGATCACTGGGTCTCTCTGTTGTTTGGACTTCATGGCTTCCTACCAGCAGTCCCAATTTAGTTAGGGTTGTTATTTTCTCCCCTAGAGAAGAGAAATCACGGGAAAAGTAAAGTGACGTTTGTTACAGCTGGTGGGAAGCAAATTGAGTGCAGTGGAGTGGGTGATCTTTATTGAGGACTAGGTGGCAATGTCACACATCACCCTCTGCACGGAACCTGGCAAGTGTAAAGATCCTCTCTCCTCTTTTCCTTCCCCATAGCAGGGGAAGGCTGTCACGCTGGATGGATGGCGTGAATGTGAGAGGACTCGGAGAGTTCTTACGCCTGCAATTGAGGAGAATCAGAGAAAACCTGTTAATCTCCAAGGGACAGCAAAGAAAGTTTCGTCAGCCAGTCAGTCAGTCAGTCAGTCAGTCGACAGCTTGGTTCAGAGAAAGAAAAAGACTTAAGTGTGGGTACTATCAGGGCAGAGTAAGTTGTTTCTAAACAAGGGTGGGTGAGCTTGTGCATGCACATCCTTAAATGCTTTAAGCATGAAATATTTGTCTGAAGCACACAGGAAGGATTTGGAATACTGTTTAAATCTTTTTCATAAATTTTAGCAAAGATGAATATAAATCTACCATAGCAAGGAACTACAAAATTAAGACACTGTTTCTGTTGTACTACATTGCGTGCAGGATCTCTTTTGTATGTCATAGAAATGGAAGTGCTTTGCAGTTTAACCATGCCACTGTTTACTGAGGTCATCCAGTGCCTTGAGAACACGTTATCCAAACACTGGAAGGAGCATCAAGAATGGATTCCTAGCACTGATTTTGAATTTCTTTCTGTTTTTGTCACGGGCCTTACAGATACGATCTTAACTCAAAAGGCTTGTATTTAACTTTAATTACAAATTGCTTATTTATTTATTTACTTTAATCCTGTAGGTGATGATGCATAGTCTCGATGCTGTAATTTAACAGTGATGAGAAACTACAGTCCGATTGTACCTTATCTGGGACACGGGCTCTTATTATAATATGTTTTCACCTATATATACAGCAGGGAACTGGGCTGGCTTCCAAAGGCTTTCATAGTATCAAGAAATGGTATCAGTATGGGTACCTGCAGAGTTATATATTAACCATAAACCTTGGTGTTTTGGGAGTGTATGCAAAAGTTGGCAATGAAGTAATCAAATTTTGTACAATTAGGGACCACTCCCCTAGGCATCTATCTAGGCAAAACTCTGAACACAACTGTAAGCCAAGCATGGACACAGAGAATGCAAAACTTGCAATGCTGCATCAGAACAACCGTGTGATTCCTATAGCGTCTGTTGTCAGCTAGTACTTGATTTTTCCAAAAGGCAGGGATATAACATGGCCAGTAATGGGTGACTGCCAAATAAACATGAATTTCAACATTACTGAGACGTATCATATGCAAAATGAAAAAAGCAGAATGATGTTCTCTCTAAAACATTATTTATAAGAGTAGCTGGCGTATTGATCGGATGTCCTCTCAACCAGTGTTTTTATTGACTTTATGTTCTTAGCTGTTCATCATAGTATTTGTGCCTTTTCTTTTTTATATTTTGAGGCAAAGATATCACTTCATCTCAATAACAATAGGACTCGATGATTTTCACATTCATTAAAAAAAAAAAAAAGCCTGCAAGGTTCCCCAAATCCTCCACATTCTTGATTCTTATTTCTCTGTATCACTTTCCCCAATCTCTTCTGCCTGCATCCTGATGATTGCTTCCTCGTCAAATCAAGAAGTTTTCCTAGTCTCAGAGAAGTTCCTCATCTCTAGCTTCTGTTACATGGAACAAATTATTTGCATATCTCCATCTTATCAACTCACCTTAGTGACTGTCCATTGTGCTTTGCATTTTGTCTAATAACGTATTTTTCTCCTTTATCCCTGTCTGCGTCTCCATTTCTTTGTCATTCTGCTGTCTTGATATTATAATCGCCAATTGTGTAATTTCAAGCTAAAAAACAATAGGGGCACAATATGTTTGAAAAGCTCAATATGATCTGAAGTTGTATAATATTTGCTTTATTCTGTTAATTCCCCAGGATGCTTCCATCCCTGCAAAAACAAGGCTCAGTTTCTGGAAATGTTCCATATCAGCTCCCAGCTCTGTCGTGCGCTACTGCATCTTGAGGGTGGCTTATCTGTGTTGGTTACATGCATGGTTATGAGAAAGGGAGGCTGAGCAGGCTTTTTTTTCTACTATTTCTCCTAGACCAAATGAGAATCATTCCTTATCTAAAAGGTAAGCAAGTGTGATGCTGCCACCCACACTTTCTGTATAAAGAAAAGCCATCACAGAAAAATATCTGATAAGGAAATATTGATAGTATTTTTCTAGGGCTGAAAATTTAATATGGCATATTATTGATATCTCTTGCACCAAAATAGCGCTGTTGACTCCAGTTTCACTTCAGTTCCGTTGAAGTCTTTGGAAATACCTTCTGGATGGAATATGAGCAGAATGGATTTCAGTGTTTCCTGTGATTATTCTCTGTTTTCACAGTCCAAAATAATTACGTATGTGAACTGTGAGCGTGCTCAGGTGGATGGGACGCTTACATCCACTTTGGACAGCTGTTGGGGACGATTGTCAGTACCTCCTCAGGCAGGGTCTCCATGACAAAGTGCTACAGGGCAGACGTGAGATTTGCAGTTCAGGTTGCTGTGCCTGTAACAACCAGGATGAAGAGCTCATGGCAAAGGATGCTTTTGCCAAAAAAGCCAATATAAAGCTGAGAGGACACTTGAGCTGGAATAGCTCCCAATGACAAAACCCACCAGTTTGTCCCCATGAACCACATCTTCCCAGTGAGCAATTTTTTTGCTGTAATATAGCAGTACAGCTGTAGTGGTGAAACTTTCCCTACACAGAAGTGGCCGAAGAGGTCAGGGTCTGTCACAACCCTCCATCAGCTCGCTAGTATCACTCTCACCTAGCTGTTTTGTAAACAAGGGCATTACTTTTCTGTCACTTGAAATGGCTTTGTGTTAAGGAATTGTGCTGTCGTGTGGGCAGGCTGCCTTTCAGACAGCGTCTTGGCACAGAGAAGCTGTCTGGTCTCGGAGAGTGATGTTTTCCTCTGCTTTTGAGTGTATCATATGTTTTTCGCAAATGAATTCCTTAGTCTGAATGTGATGCTGTGGTGCGTGGATCAATACTGTTCCTCTGTGGCAAGGTGTACAGAATGCCAAATGTATTCGGCAGTCTGTTATTATAAGGCTACTTAGCAGAGCCAAGAAGCCTGCAACCACCACTTTCATTAACGGTAATTATCCTTGAGCAGCTGTGATAGGAGCCGGAGCCTGAATGGTAATTAGCTCCAATTGTTAGGAGATGCATTTTCAGGTTCCTGTACCATTTTTCTGTCTGTTTAAAGAACAGACTGGGGGAATTGTGATAAATCCTGAGTCCTTGCTGTTGGAGAGGAGCTAGCTACCTACTGATCAGTTCAAATTAGGATGTTCTTAGCATGTCCATGTGCTCTTCCTGCAGTCAGAAATCATCCTGCATTTACACGGTATGGGTCTTTGCAGCAACATTAATATTTTCCTACCTGTTTTCCGAACAGATGCATTGCTTTATTGTTGAGTTTTATGGTGTAATAAATTCAAGTGACAACTAATGCAGACCTGTTTCAATTCAGTTTTGTTATACAGGTAGAGATGCATGCCTGTCACCAATGAGCAGAATTACCAGACTGGTAGAAGTACCAAAGATACAACGTCAGTCATAGATAAAATTGATGTTTCTATCCATCAACAATACATGTATTCACTAGAAGTTTGGTGCTAGATTTAAATGGAAAAATAACTATTTTTAAAACTTGTTATTTTTCCCAGAACCTTCTTTGGCATTATGTTTTGGTAACGGTAAATAGCATTTGAGAGCTTGAAAAGTATTATGTCCTTGCCCTGACATCTTTTCATGAAATGAGACTGAGACCAAAAGAATTAGTAAAGCTCTTACCGTGCAACACAAAGCTGCTAGATACTCGATCGTCCTTGCTCTGTCCTTGGATAATAACAGCCATCCTTATCTAGTAATGTTCATCTTCAAACTTTTTACAAGCATTAGTTAATGAATTCTTGGAGCACTGTTTAACCTTTGAAAAAAGGTGCACGATGGGAAACTGAAGTAAAGATGTTATGTAGTACATACTTTTTCTGTATTGCATTTCTGTGTAGGAAACAATTCTTGTTGTTTTTTGGGAAAAAGTGAATGTTGAAGACTTGCTCCTGTGCTTTGATAAGGGACTCTAAGGAATTACATCAGTGAGAACCAAGGGCATTCAGCATTTCTGTGCTAGTTGCTGGGCCCTGGTAGGATTTATCTTGGATGTCTCTTTGGGTTGCCAAGTTATATTTTCTATGATTGGCATTTATAGTGTACTATATAGAATAGTTATTGACTTCTTTTCAAACTGCATGTGAGAATGAATGATAAAAATCTCTGTAAAGCAGGCGTAAATTTCATAATATTACAGATCTGACTGTAGATTACAGTATATCCCTAGAAGTGCCTTTTTTTTCCCTGCTACTTCAGATTTTTTTTCTGCTAGTTAATGTTTTTCTGCTTTCTGTTGGATGTCTAAAACAATGGTTTCACCCCCTCATGTACTTCTAGCAGAATTTCAACTATGCTGTGTGGTGACAATAAATTGCATTTGAAGATCTTGCAAATTATTACGTCCTTGCTACGACATCTTCTCATGAAATGAGACCGAGCCCAAAAGAATTAGTAAAGCTCTTACCATGCAGCACAAAGCTGCTACATCAGTATTGAGAAACACTGATGCATTGCGTAGATGGGAGTGGAGAGGACTCCAGCAGAGACTGAAGTGTTTGAGGAACCAGGCACAGGGCTAATTTTTGACCATGTGCTAGCTGCATGCATTGAAGTGAGTTTTTCAGCTTTCCAACAGCTTTCTTGGAAGTCTCCAGCAATCTCTGGAGTGAAGGCTGTGCTGATCTAGCTGTTAATGTGTAGCAGAAGCTTTCATCAATATGTACGTTTCTGACACCTTTCCTCTGCATACCTCAAAGTCCAGCAGTTTATATTCTGTTGTAAGGGTGCCTTGTTGATGCTAGTACTGTTTTGTCTGCCTGTTTCTTTGTATAGAAAAAAAAGGCCATATGAAGGGATAGCCTAACAGAGAAGAGTTCAGCAGCTGAAGCAGAGATGTCCTGAGCTTAAAATAATCATCCATATATAAGTTATAGAAACTATCCAAATACCGTCTGTTGTGGCAGCTCTTCTCCCTGCCTTCTTCCTTTTTTTTGGCTAATCTTCCTGTTCAGCAGCTATTTGCTTATAGGTTGTGTTAAGTTACAACTTAATTGAAATTCCCCCATTTGTTGGCTACATGTAGGCCCCCTGGTGCCTTGTTAAGTGCTCTGTTACCAGTGAATGTTCTTAATTATGTTCTGGAAGACGTTGTTCAAGTCACAAGTCATTTACTCAAGGTTTGGGCCCAGCAGGTAAACATTTTCAAATTAATTTAGGTTGCTAAACAGAAATCACTTAGATTGCGTGAATGCTAACTTGCACTTCGTACCGAATTCAGTGGGAGAAGAGATTATTTACTGCAGTTTGAAATCAGGCTGATTGCTGGCTAAATGACAGAATAGGGATGTACTATTCTCCTAGTTTGAAATATATTGACTGTAATTCCCCAACTGTATGTATTTAATTGTAATCTTGAATCATCATAGCATCTTCTCATAATGGACAACCAAAGGTAATGATGTGGAGGTAGAGAGCACTGGCTAGAAAGTGTCTGGCTTACGCGTTTAGAAAGGACATTGGGCATGTGCTAATGAAAACTGTCACTTCTAAATCTCTAGTAACATCTGACTGCAAATGACTAAACATGAAGATTCATTGTTCTGCATCTTAGCAGTTTCACATAAAGTAAAACAAAGCTGTCTGAAAATCTCTGTTATTCCTTTGTGCATGCAGATATGTATTATAGCAAATGCTCTAAATATTTTAGATATTGAAGGTGTGCCTGTAGGGGAATGATTATTCTTTTATTCTTTTATTAAGGACATAACTTTTGTTTTTATGGGTCTTCACTTAATGTAAATCTTTTTTTTTTTTTTTTCCCTTTCATTGAAAGCCATATATAGAATGTTTTGAATTTCTTTGTTGTCATTATCATCATCATCATCATCTTTGTCCTGGCGCCCTTACTAATGAATGACAACCATTTAAAAACCCAGCGCCAGCAAAACTAATACAGGACTACATTCAGCACAAAGGGCAGAGCACTCAGGGCTGCACTGCTGATGGACCCAGACTTTTACAGCTGCAAACTTATATCTTGACCAAAACCAGACAAATAATGGGGAAAGTGTTTCCTCCCCTCTGTATCCAGTTGTAAATCAATCAATAAATACAGCTAGCAAAAAAGCAAACTACAAATCTCTGAACACATATAAATCTCCTTGAGCCTAACTTAATTCCACTAAATTGTAGTGAGAAGACTGTGCCCCTTCCTGCTGACCAGTAAAGAAATTGTAGGTTGTGAGTCTGCTGTGAACACAGCCTCAATTTCTGATGCAAACACTCATCGTGATGATAACTTTATTTCCAGAAAACTAATTTCAACGGGGTCTATTGGCACAAGCACAGCCAAGAGTAGCACAAGAGTGGTCATGGTGGTTCATGTAGCAAACTTTAATGTGGGCATGTATTTGTGCAGCTGGAAATGGGGACTGCTGCTATTGTAGCTTGAAGTGCATACATTTGTTTTGCTTTGTATTCCCTCCTACTGTTGATAACCTGCCTACCTTTGGGAAACCATGTTAGCTGTTTTAATCTGAGCTAATAGCGCTGAATATCAATATTTTTTAGCGCTATACTTTGGTTAGCGTCTGTGATTTCGTTAGTATAGAACTTCCAACTTCAGCATAGCAGTCTTAATCATAGAAAACATTGAACTTGCAGAAAAACTGTCAACACCAGAATTTAATTTTATAAATAGCTGTAATGCTATACTTGTTAAGATTTCCTTGCAAAACATCACTTCAACAACACACATTTGCTTTCTTCCACAGTAAAAAAAAAAAAAAAAAAGACTTAGCTAGGTAAAGCTAAAAAGTTACTGTCAAATGTCATGCAGGTTGTTCCGTCAAGGTTTATGAAGTAAAATCTATCTATTTGTGAGTTGATCTTGCAATAAAAATCCAAATTTTCATCAGTCAATCTTGTTCAAAATGTTATATGTGTAGGGGAGGGACTGGATGCATCAGGTACTATGGAAGCATACAAGAAATATGACCCATGACTGTCATCTCCTGCAAGTAGGTGACTGTCTGAGGCATCTGACAGGAAAGCTGGATGTGGGTAGAGTATTTAGTCACCAGGAGGGGGGTGGCACTGAAAGTGGATTTGTGAGACTGTGACGATTGAGATCATACAGATTGTTGTACAGATGTTTGAGAACTGGGTGTTTGTGGAATCTGAGCAGTTCCCATTGGAAGAAGACATAAATAATGGGCTACTTTGGATAGGAAAGCAGGTGAGTGCTTAGGAAAAAGGGTACTGGGTCCTTAAGGGGTGTGTGGTACAACTGGATTTGGAAGACGTGAGACTGCGAAGTTGGCACAGAAGACCCTCAACTTGATGGTGGTGCTTCCATGTCCCTGTAGCCTTTGCCAGCAGGCATTAGGCAGCTGGAGGGGTGGTCCCCAACTGTCCTTTCTGCAGTGGTGACAGTGGCTTCAAGTTCTGATGCCATACTTGATGCTTTATTGAGACTTCTTTTTATATTGCACTTGATGCTTTATTGAGACTTCTTTTTATATTGCATGGAGGCAACTTGTGCTCAGCTAGACTTCGAGATATTGGTCAGAACTGGTCTGGGGTGAGGAGTGATGAAGAACCCCTATTCTGGCAAGTGAACAGCACACCAGGCTTCTCCAGTTGGTAGACCATAAGGACATGGGCCTGGTTAAGTACCAGTAACAACGTGGATACATGGCGAAAGTGGAAAAAAATATCTTCGTAGAGCTGGCAAGAAAGACAAAAGCTGCAGACATTATGGTTGTAGTGGGTGAAACAGTTAACCCAGTGGAAGGTGATTGTTCTGTTCCCATGAAGCCCCATTTGCTTCTGAGTGGCCATGATGCAACTACTCCCGTGTGCCAGATGACTTCCTCAGTACCCCCCAACCCCCCAAAGAATTTCCACTCCTTCCCCCTGTGTGCTCGGGAGGTGCGGATGCGCCTCTACATTTCCTAAGCGGTGTAGATCAAAATGGACTGAGTTGGCAAGAGCTATGGTAGCTTCCTGTTCAGCCTATTCGTCATACTTGAATGCTGATCTCCACATGCTTTCCATTTCGGTATTAGAATACAAACCTCTTTTGCCAGTCATTTTAGTCATTTCAATGGGAATATTTCCGATAATAGTCACGTGTCGATATCAAAGAGCTTATTGGAATTCAAGAAGTAGCAATTGCTGCTATGTATCAGCAGTAATTAACATTCTTCAAATTCTTGATCGTCATCCATAACAATATAGCACCAAAGATCCTGGAGGTAAAGGGGCAGCACCATCTAATGGTGCAGAGACTGCTTTCACCAGGTCATATCTCTGTTTAAATAAAAATTTGAAAGCAAAACTAGAAGTTCTATTATTTTTTTACTAATAGGAATCCAAATACTTCAGTCTTTCACATATGCAGGAGGTGAATATACCTGCCTACTTGTATCAGAAAGAGCAAACAGACCATGGTTAGGCAGTAAAAAGGCTTTTTGAAGACTTCAGTGGGTTGAGGCTCTGGGTTTATTCTGTAACTTCTTCAGAACTGATTACCCACTGCTGTGTATTGAAGCATGCTGGGGTGTTGCCATACTTTCTTCTCTATATATCTGAGGAATGGTTCGTCTTCTGCTCCAGAATCCGGAGGTATGTTCTGCTGTATGAACACCTCCATGTTTTTAATTACCAAGAATAATCTAACTAGTGTTATAACTATGTGAAGGCTTTACCCCCCTCTGAGCCTTCTTTCTGCAGACCAGACAACCCAAGTGTCCTTCCCCTCTCCATAGGACATGCCTTCCAGCCCTTTTGCCAGCTCTGTTGCCCTCCTCTGGACGCCTTCAAGTACCTTAACATCTTTTTTGTATTGAGGAGCCCAGAATTATACACAGTATTCAAGGTGAGGTCTCACCAACACTGAATACAGTGGGAGAACAGCCACACCTCTTAAATTAGTTCAAATTCCTCTGCATTTATTTTATGAAGCTTAGTGGGCCACTCTGAAGTATTATGTGATTCATTGCTGTATCTGCGATTGTTTTTGCCCCTTTATTTTTCTGCAGCTGTTCAGTTGCATACTTGCAGAAGATAGCAGGCTTTCAAACCAGCTTGTCTGAATAAATACAACCTCAGAAAAGGTGTTTTTCTTAAAGAAATACTGGTAGTCATGTCTAAATAGCTGTGAATACTGAGATCTACAGCAAATATCTGCATGTCACTCTCCCCAACAACAACAACAACAAAACACAAACAAACAAACTCTGCTGTATTATGGAAGCTTCCCAGTACTGTTTTAAGTGACCTTACTGAGAACACCATCCAACAAACCTGCACACAGAAGCAAATTGTTAACTAGCTCGGTAGATGGAACTGCTTTTGAACTGCTCCAGTCTCAGCAGTCTTGGTTTCCTCTGGTAGATATATCGATGAGCCAACACTAATTCCTCAAGCTGTTTATGCTTCATATTGTCAGAAGACCAATCTAATGCTTTTTCACTCCTTTCAGAAGGCTGAGAGAATACTAAACTACATTTCTCTTTCCAGGCTAGTTGTGCACTGAAAAACATGTATTCAGCTAGTTTCAGGTACTATCCTAGGGTTTTGATTCACCCCCCCCAAGCTGTACCTTCTGATGACTTGCACTGGTTTCCTTACTCAGCCTTTATCTTTGTCCACCTGGCATCAAGAGTTAGTAGAAACAGCAGTCTCAGCTGGAGATTTTTAGCCGAAAAACCTTCTTCCAGCTTTGTTGCAACAATATCCTATTAGGGACATGACTTGATTACACTATGAAATAGTAGTGTAATCTATTACATCGCATAATCTGAACTACCAAAGAGAGCAATTGATCACTTGGTAAGCATGCTAAAAATGTCTGAGAATGAGAGAGGACTGCTTTGGGGGTTTCCTAACATTCAGATCTGGTGAGAACACCTTAGAAATTTTCCAGCAGTAATTTTGTTCTGTTGATATGCTAGGAATTCTTATGGTGCTCTCATCAATGGGTGAACTTACTTTGGTACAGCAGCATTAGAAATACTGATTTTTAAAAATCATTATACGTGCAGCAAACAGAGACTTCTTATTCCACTGTAGCCAGGTTTCTCCTCTCTGTTGCAGAGGCAGGTGATGAGTGGTCACTAATTTTTAACTCTTGGAAAAGTAAAGGAAAATAAATCTCCATTCATTACCAGTTGAGGAGTTTTTATATATGTGTACTTCAGACTTGCTTCAGGGCCTTTTGTCTGACCACACTTTTTTTTTTTTTTTTTTTTCAGCCCTTGATGTCTCCCTGTGTCTCACAACAGTTATTTGGGCAACTCTTCACGTAGCTGCCCTATTAATTGCAGCTCGTTACCTTTTGCTCCAGCCACTTCTTGGTGCCCTGGCATGCCTTGGCACTGCAGTGCAGTCTCCAGCGTTCTGACTTGCATTATCTCTAAATGTCAGCTAGCTGGGGACTTGCCTTGTAAGTGATCTTTCTCATCTGGTCCTCAGGATACCAGTGAATAGATTGCCCATGGACCTCTTCCAATTTTTTTATCCACATCCCTAGCAGTTATTCCTTAACTTGTTACATCTGGTGTGAAGCAGTTGCCCTGAGGCTGAGAATTAGAGCTGATATCTTTAGGAAAACCCCAGTTTCTGCTTCTGCTTTGTAACTGCATACGGCTTGGTCTGTAGCTTTGCACAGTGTGTTTGCACTGCTCACCAGTGCATTAGGGGCTCACTTGCTGATTGTTTGCAAACTGACTTTTCACAAACTGTCTCTTTATGTCTTGCATCTGGGCACAGAGCTCTGTCTGGGCTGCCCTTGCTAGAGCTGGCGCAGCTGGCTTCACTTCACTTGAGCTCTCTCTTAAGGCAACTGGCATGAGGAAAACTGCATGGAAGTATTTGCAGTGCATATAAATAGGCATCCAGAAGTACTCCTCCTGTCTGCCTTCTGGCTTCCCATGCCTTTCAGTGTTTCAGAAAGCTGGTCTTGCCTGAATCCTCCTCTTCTCGGAAGTGCTGTAAGTTTGCGTCACTATCTCCAAGACCCTCACTGAGAAACTGCTAGCAAGCGGTACTGATATCCCTGCTGAAAATTCTGATGGATGCAATGCACCTTTTCCTTTAGTCCTTTCATGTACAGAAAATAATAACTCCCAAATTCAAATACAGAGATGCTTGCTTTGATCAGTAAATTTAATCTCAAGTGGAAATGCTCTTTTACCATCTGACTCTGCTGCCAGCACTCCTAATTATTATTTTGAAAGATCAGAATTTTGGAACACAAAAAAAATGTAGTTTGAACAGACATAGGTAGGATGCAACTACTTTTTTCCATTGTTGTTGCAGCTTTAATGCTAAGATACAGACCCACTGTGGTTTTTTTTGGTTTTTTTTTGGCTATGGGTAGGTATGTTTTTTCTTGGCAAATACAGCTAGCTTGCTGTTTTAGTTCACTCAGACGTGACACAGCAGATTGTACTGACAAACATAGCCAATATGATATGGAAAAAGCGAAGAATTTCAAATTGTGAAAAGAATAAGAAGGAAGAAGACTGATTTCTGCAGAAAGTTGCTGTTTACTCAGAAATGTGGTTTGTCTGTGCTTTGTATTGCAAAGGTCAGAAGGAAATGGGCCAAATCAGCTTGGTGCTCTTATTAGTATAACTCTGTGGCAGAATATCAATATTTACCCCTTAAATGAAGTAATCACAACCAAGTAGCATCCTTATTATATTAGACATGGATGACTGTACAGCCTTGGAAAAGTTGCACTTTAGAAAACCAGATTTAGCAGACGAGAGAAATAACAAGCCAGGAAAGGCAAGGATGAATCAGGGTGTTGGTGGTAATTGCATCATTAGCAGTAATCGCAATTGCCCAGGCATTAGGAAAGAGTTCTTGTGGCAGGCAGTTGAGATGCATAAAGCAGTTTTGTAATGAGAGAGAGCACCTTTTGCACTCCTAAAAATGAGATAGCCGAGGCTGTAGCGTGGTCTGGGAAAATTGCACCATATGCCTGTGGGTTGTACTGAACTCTGCTGTGGAAAACCCAGAAGCCGGCTGGCTTTCTATGCTTTGGCAAAGGCAGAGGAGGTGTCTGGAGGTAACAGCATCACTGCACTGTTCTGCCAGGCACCATCCTGACGTGGCGAGGGGCCAAGCCTGAGTAAGCTCCTGGCCCTGTATCCCTGCACAGAACTGTGGCCCCTGCTGCCTAAAGACCCAGCTTGCCCGTGGAGCCTGCCAGCATCTCCTCTCCACCACGGGCAGAGGCTTCCCACCGCGCTGGAGAGGAGCGCGGGGCTGGAGCCAGCCTCGTCGCCGCTGTCGCCTTGGCAAGTAGCGTGTTCCAGGCTGGGAAGGCGGCGCGGGTGCTGGCGGAGGCCGTGGGTAAAGGCAGGCACCGACAGTCAGAGAGGCTGGGGAGTTCCTCCGCCAGCATGGCAAAACTCAGGTTAGCCTACGCCTCCGAGAAGCTGGAATGTAAGCCAGCTCTTCTGAGACAGCTTAGCTTTGAAAGGCTGCGAGGCCTGTCCCCAGCGTTCAGCTTCAGAGAGCAGAAGGTCTCGTTGGATCGGGAAATGTTGCTAGCACATGTGGCCTTGGACTTAGCTGAGTTTTCCTGTTGGTGAGAGAGATGCTGCGTATGGCTTAAAATATACAGGGGGAAAAAAAAAAACGCATATGGTCACACGCTGTCACCGCTGCACATCTTGGTGACGTTCCTCTTCTAAGCTTTAGAAGTAAGCTCCCTTGTAGGGGGTTGTGCTGGATGAAGGATGGGCAGCAGGAATGGGTAGAGGTCAAATCCTATAGCTGTCACGCAAACCTAACTCCTCCAGCTTAGATATGAAAAGTTCTTTCTTTGATAGAGCTATTTTTTTTAGTGCATTTTAGTGGATTTTTGTGCATGCAGAGGCTGGTGACTTGAGTCTGTCTCGTGGTATGGGAGCACAGGACTGTGCTCTGAAGGCCCCGATTGCTTACAGACCTGAAGGAGCTGTGCAGTGTTGGTTTTTCCTTTTTTTTTCCCCTCATCACACGCTATAAGTCCTAGTTATGTTTTTATTTATTTAAACAACACATAAACACATTTCTTAATATTGTATTGCCTGGAGCTGTTGGATACTATTATGGAGTAATTAGGTAGTTAAGACACTGTTAAAGCATGTGTAGAAATTGAAAGGAGTATTTTTTTTTTTTTTTTACTTGTTAGGTTTTATTTTTTATATAGCATTGAAAGAAAAAGAAAAGAAAAAATACCAAAACACAACACACAAATTCGACTAAGGAACATAAACCAACTTTTAAGAAATAGTGAAGAGTCTGGCTTAAGCTAAAAAAAAACAGAGTTAAGGCTGAAAAGTCATGTTGCCAATCTGCCCTGTTATTTATTTATTTATTTAGCTAGTGATGAGAATGGAGGCTGCATGGGGTGTCAGCCTGGATTTTCGGCTTTAGCTCAGAATCTAAGTCAGACACTGTATTGTTTAAGAATAAATTCAGGTTCTTATAAATAGCTTCTCTTTTAATAATGTATTGTACTATCTTCTGTAGAAAGGAGAAGGTCTTAAAGTTATTCTTGCAAGTAACATCATCTCCAGCCTGACATGCTAAAATACAAGCATACATGTGGTCTTTCAACAGCAGGAAATGTTTATATGGGTTACAACAGGATCAGTCTGTTGGTAGAGAAGCGATGTGAAAGCAGAGAGGTTGTAGTATTCTGCACACTGCAGGTGATCAAAAATCAGGAAATTAAACTTACTTAGAAATCAGTAAGTATCTAAGTGCTTAATATGTATGCGTATATATATTTTTTGATACATGATCAGTATAATATATAGTCAGTGTAATTATAAACATATAGTCCTTGTATATGGTATTTCTATCAGTGTTTACTTTCTTGCCTTTGAACAGCTAGAGTTTGCTTGCTACATTCTTTTGAACTTTTCTTTCAGTTTAATTGCTATGACACAACAAGTTAGAATTTATCAAGAAAAGATAAAAAACATTTTCTGTAATAACTGTTTAATTGCAATAAAATGTCCAAACTTAGAAATGCTAGTAAAAAATTGTTGATGCTGAATTCTTTTCGATTTGGAGAGGTCATTTAAAACTTCTCTCTGCTGTGCATTTTACTGGTGCGGACCTGTAATATTTACAAGAACTTAGATGAAACGGGAGGCAGAGAAAACT